>CM056818.1:50892377-51427377 GCA_029852735.1 Persea americana
AATAGCAAATAAGAGCAACTTGAAGCTGACCCATGCAAGGGCAGAATATCTAAATATCAGAAAGTCGAAAACTTTAAAATTATAGAAACCATGTATCCTTCAGTTTAAACTTTGCTTACCGCTAATTAGAGAGAATATATAGTAGCTGAAATAGAGAAAATGGTACTCTATCCACCTTTCTAATTCACATCCAAACCGTGCATAGGGCCTTGTTTGTTTTATGTAATTGAATTCCTAAGAATTCTAATATTTTATATTATTATAAATGGATAAAAATGAAGAATAGAAGGTGAACATCCAAAAATGACACTAAAAATAACCTCCTCTTTAATGAAAATTGAATAAGAGGAAGATGAGAAATAAATATCATCCATCACCCTTCTAATTCAAACTCAAGAAAAGTCAAGATCTCATTTACTTCATTGCTTTATATCTTTTATCCTCACCTCATTTCCTTTACCAATCACCTATTTAGTAATCATTTGGTAGAGCTTATTTCATCTTGAATTTCTATTCATTTTATATAAACAAATGGGCTCTAAAAATTTCAAGGAAGACTTTCTCCTGTACTCCTTTAATTTCTATTCACTGTCGGCGGTCATAGGTGGGTGCTGCCGCCTGAAATTCAGGGGGCCCCAACCTGATGACAGCCCAAATAAGCGCTTCCACACATAGCACCGTTCACAGGAGAAAATTTTCTAAAACTTCCAAGCCACAAGGCAGACCCAAGAAGCCAATTGAGAAGAAAAGGGGTCACCTGCAAGTATTTTATATATCTAGGGAGTTTGAGACCCGCACGTCCCATTTTCAACCCTCGAGGACTCTCTTGGATCTGTCTTTCCATGGATAATCCTCTTACATGGTGATGGGAAACTGACAAAAGAAAGAGCTTTCATACTTCTCCATCTGGGACCCCATCCAATCCCCATCCTCCCTCCATTTCGTCATTGTCTTGTGAGTTGGAGAAGAAAATAGTGAAAAAAATATTACCTTTGTGTGGCTTCGCATTGGCATACTTTTTCGTAGGGATTTGAAAGAGTGGCGACTGCGTCCATAGAAATAAGAAGAGGCTTCTGGGGTCTCCATCCCTATATTGTCATTTGTCAATTATATGACTCAATAGCTATTTAATAACACTCCTTTCTTGACCAGGCCAAGGGGTCCACCTAACTTTGTTAGCTCTTACCTTCTCGGCTTGGCTTCATCCTTCATATATTTCATGGGTCAGGTTTCACGCAAGCATGGTTTTAACTTTTAAACATAACATGATATTTTACTCCAATTATAGAGGAAGAGGGGCTCCATTACGCCTGCACGATAAAATAAATAAATAAATTGTAAAACCTATATATATTTAGCATGACTCACTGTGATAAGATACATTTGTAAGATTCCTTTTAGTAATATATATTCACGCTCTGCTGTGCATTTTTCTTAAAAATATCCTTCGTTTTTTAATTCAATCTAGATCCATGAAACTAAGATGCAACATTAATGGAAATGTTTGGATGTGATGAGATGAATACAAAATATGAGGCCAAGCAAGTGTTTGGATGTGATGAGATGAATACAAAATATGAGGCCAATCAAGTTTAGTCCGGCCCTTTACTTTTGGTCCTCAACAGTTTAATGTATAGCAAGCAAACTTATTTTGATGAAATCCAATGGTGAAATTAGGATCAATGCCGGTTCAAGGGATATATATTAGTGCATGTGAAGAAAAGGATATATAGACGATGTGAGCAAACAGGTGATGGAAATGGAAATTCTCTTTCCTACTAAAGCGTTCAACATTTTAACTCCAGGTTTCCTTGCAGTTTCCCAAGGCGTGAGAACTTGGGTCATGCCAAAAACAAGTTAGTAACCTGGAGAAGTTTGTTATTTACCAAAAAAAAAAAAAAAAAAACTAGAGAAGTTTGAATTTTGAATGGTGTGCCTGCTAGAGGAGCACTGGACTTTTGTCTCGTCCACAGCCTGAAAATTTTTTAGTATATTAATAAGTAATCATCAACCTTGGAAAGAAAAGAAGGGGAAAAAGGCAGATCATTACTCTTGATAATTAATTGTAATTAGAAATTCTCAACTAGTCTTTCATCAACTATTAGCATGGATCCTGAGCAATTGATCTTAAACCTTCAAATTACTGCCCACCAAACCATCAACTACTGAAATGGTTAAAAATTAACCCCAATTTCAAAGAGCAAATGTCTAATTGGACAGAAAAAACAAACAGTAATGTGCGGTCGGTGGCTAGTTAAAATGGTTTAGATGGATGGATGAGAATTGATGCCACTTGTTTAGTAAATGATGCATGAATACTAATTGCCCGGCTGGTCTGCTCCTCTTCTAATAATCTGAATGAAGAGAAGAAAAGCGATTTCAATGAATGTGGTGAGGCCATGCAGACAACATTCTTGACCAAACCTTTTGCCTGATGAAGGTTTCTCTCTCTTCTCTCTGAAAGCAAAAGATACACGAGAGAGAGAGAGGGAGAGAGAGGGGGTCAAACATCATGATATAACTGCCAACCATTTCTTGGAAATTCATAGGACTCGATCGTCATATCACTCTATTTTAAGTTTCCGAGTCAATGCTACGTACATCAAACGCCCATAGCAACTTGCCATGGACGCTCACAGTTCACACTAGCAGCAGATTAAAACTGACAGACAGATGATGATGAAGAAAGAAAGAAAACCCACTAAAAGTTGTAAAGCGCACGCACTACCATTACCAGTTACCACGACTAGTTTCCATTGCCTCTAAACGTGTCTTATGTCTCTATCATATCATTTAATTCCTTGAAAAACAGGGAAGGGACCAGAAACAATCAGGAAAATTTTGCTCCTCTCTCTTTCTAGGCTCAATCCCACCTACCTCCACCCCCTTGCATGCATTCTTTTCTAGCTACCAGAAAATTTAAGTTTATTTGGCAAACATGCAACTTGCGTGCATCTCATCCATTGGATTGATTGTAACATCTACATGTGGGCCCACCTTGGATCTTTCTTACCACCCATGACAGAATACAGATAGAGAATCCGGATTCTTCTCTCTCTCTCTCTCTAGTTTCCTACAAAAAAAATGGTTTCTAGATAGGGCCGCTGGCGTGGCGGTGCCTCTGGAGTCAGTGGGATTAGGTATTCCACGTCTGCGGGCCCTTCGGTCAACGCACACGTGGAAAGCATTGACCGGATCCTCTATCTATCCTTCTAACTTAACGCCGTTATGTTGAACGTCGATCCACCGTTACGGCATATCCCACTCCCACACACCGTTCCAACCGCTACTGCCGCCATCTGTAATGTAACGTAACGTTAACTGTGACGCCCAATTTCACGCGAGAAAAAGGCCAATCTCGGATCCTATTTATTTTTCCTCGTAATATAAGGCCTCAGCTGCTTCCTATTAACAAAAAGGAGAGGACTTTGCAAATATCCTTTTCTTTTCTTTTTTTTCTCCTTGCCACCCCCACCACATGGATAGGCCCCCGGAAATGGCACTATTACACCCATCCGTCGGTGATATTTTCAGGCTGAACTCCGGCAATTCTGATCATCAACTGGACAATTCGACCGACCGACAGCACGACATGATCAAAGAAATGGACTTCTTCTCTGAGAATCATACAGGGCGCCGCGGCAAAGCTGTTCGACTAAGCTCCCAGGATCATGATAGTAAGGATGGATCCATGAAAATTGATGCGGGCATAAGTGTAAGTAACTGAATTATCTAAATTGGATCTTATTTTGACTTGGGTCATGTTCCTTAATTAGTCTGGTTTTATTGAGTTTCATAGATAAGGTATAAGCCTCACAAATCACAATCTATGAGTTTTGCCGAGGATTTACGTTGGTTAATCTTTACTTTCAGACTGGATTGCATCTTCTCACTATGAATTCATCAGGAAGCGAGCAATCTCAAGTTGAAGAAAATCACAAAAATAAGGTGAGTTTTTTTTTAAATATGGACAAGTAAGTTTGGTTTTTGTTAAGATCTTTACCATCTTCATCTGTGTTTATAGTTGATTGCTCTAAAAATCGAGATAGTTCGGATTAGGGAAGAGAACCAGAAGCTGAGAAGTATGTTTGATCAGATAACCAGAAACTACACTGCTTTGCAAAATCAGCTAGTTTTGAAGATGGGCGATCACCAGCAACAACAGGTTAATTCTCATTGAATTAGTATAAGTCATGTTGTTAACTACTTGAACATGGATAGAGATGAACTCTGAAATGAGAGAAAGGTGTCAACAAATAAATGGTTAGCATGACTCGATTGAATTGGATTATGTGCTTTTGAGTACTCCTTTAAAAGCTTTTATAATCTTAACCCATATCATCCGTAGATTAAAGTGTTTGGAATGAAGATGGAATTGATTTATATCTGAGAGGGGTCAATGAAATGTCTTTGTTGTGAATGCATGTATGATCTTTATATATTCCCTTTTCAGACCTCGCACAACATTAATTGAACGTTTGGAAGAGAATCCTTCAGAGTAATTTGACATTATTTCTACATAGGGATTAATTCTATCAAATCTTTGAGAAAGTTAGGGAGGATTTTTTTTTTTTTTTATTCCTTCTCTTCTTCATCTTCTTTTTCTTCTCCCCTCAATCCTCCATTAGTTTTATAGTTGGAGGCATGTTGATTGTCGAGAGATTTCTTCTCAAGTTCTCGTGCATGTCCATTAGGTATAGACATGCATCTACTGTATACTTGTATGTGTGGTTTATAAAAAAAAAAAAAAAAAAAAAAAAAATCATGTATAAATTGTTAAATACTTCGATATCAAACTTTCATATCGAAAATTTTCTATTTAAAAGGCAAAGAAAAGAACAGCTAGATTTAAAGAGAGAGATCAAAAGATGGGTTACGCAGTTTAGGTAAATAAATTGAGCAAAGATGAATCTTCATCAATTATTATCTATGATTAATTCTTATTTGAGTTATTTGAAGATTTGACTTAGAATAGAATGAAATAGGTAAACAGAATTTATGTAGTTAATTCCAACACAATTGAAACCTGATTTCGATTATGATGATGATGATGAATTATGTTTATTTCTCTTCTCAACTACCTTTGTTTCACTGTAGTATTCCTAAACAAATAAATGAAGAGTTTCTAATATTCTTATGCAGAAGGAAGGTGGGAAGATCAACATGTCAAATCACAGATTGTTAGCCCAACAATTGATGGACCCCGGTCCATCTGGGGCACTCGACATGGACGAACCTTCACAATCGGGCGATCATGAGACGCAAGAATTATCAAATTCCCCATCTAACAATGCGGATGAAGCATCGGATGACATGATTCCAATTACCAGGAAACGGCAAATTGTTGAAGATGGATTCGACCAAACATCCCAAAGCCGGGAAGCTAACAAGTCCCCAAAGCTAACACCACCAAAGAACACGGATCAAACTTCTGATCAGTTCCCAATTCGGAAGGCACGAGTCTCTGTGCGTGCCCGATCAGATGCACCCATGGTGAGCTAGCTGTTTGTATGGCCACATAAAAATAATAATTACTATCATGATCTCATCAATATTTTTAGTTAGTTGAATTATTTGAACCTATGAGCTAAACTAGTAGGGTTTTTGTTTAGATAAATGATGGATGCCAATGGAGAAAGTATGGTCAGAAAATGGCCAAGGGCAACCCTTGTCCACGAGCCTACTATCGTTGCACCATGGCCGTTGGATGCCCTGTCCGTAAGCAGGTGAGCTTTATCATTCAATATTGAAGGAAGGTAGCAATTAGTTTGATCATAGTCCATGAAACACTGTTGCTGTTTTAAAGATGTGGGCGTAATATAAAAATTCAATGGAGTCTGGGTCTTGAATTCATGACTCTTCTTTCACCTAGGTGAGTAGACTTTCATGTTCATTATCAATGAAAAACGAATAATGGTTAATTCCAAGGAGTAGCATTAACAATTTGGTAGGTTTTTGGCTTTGGTTGTGCAATGAAGGGATTTTGCACTACACAGGATTTTTTTTCCGCAGGAGATAGAAACTCAGCATTCCTACCACATTCATATGAAATAATCATCCTCTCTATTTAGGAAAATCATTTTCAGTTTTTTTTTTATGCAAAGAAAAATTCATCACTTCAAACAATAAAACAGTGATTTGAACAATTTCCCCCTCTAATGTGAAATCTTCTCATTGCACAAATGCACAAATGCACGTATAAGTTCAACTAACTATGATTTCATTTTTCTTCCCAAGGAATTATACTGCCAAAACAACCAACTTCATCTACTAACCAAATTGCTCCTGTTGTTTTTTCTTTTTTCTTTTTTCTTTTTTCATTTTTTCATTTTTTTTTCTTTTTGAATGGGTGTATTATATTGATGGAAACAAATAACCATTTATTGTAAACCCCAAATACCCTACTTTGTTGCACTTCTCGGCAATGGATGGACCCAGCTCTTGGGTTGACCTATCTTATCCATTCCTCAACTTTGGATAGTCCATAAAAACTTGGAATAATAGTCAATAGGGGAAAGGGAGGGGATCGGAGAACAATTAGCCAATGCTACTACTTTTGCGATTGACCCATCCATGAAGAGGCCTATTTATAAGTTGGTTGGTGCTGATTAATGAACACATTTTCTAGTCATGATTTGTAAAGATGATAGGTTCCATCCTCAATTGGGAAGAACAAACACTCTTCTCTTTGCTTCATTCTACTTTTTGTGTTTTGAAGGTGAAACTTTATTATTATTATTATTATTATTATTATTATTATTATTATTATTAGTGCTGCTGATGATGATGATGAGATGCATGGTTATATGCTTGCAACAGGTGCAAAGATGTGCTGAGGACAAGACCATTCTCATCACAACCTATGAAGGCAACCACAACCACCCTCTGCCTCCTGCAGCCACTGCCATGGCCAACACGACGTCAGCAGCGGCCACCATGCTCCTTTCTGGTTCAACCACATGCAAGGAGACCCTCAGCGGCCCAACCTTCTTCCCTCCCTTGCCCTACCCATCTCCCTTGGCCACCTTATCAGCATCTGCGCCATTTCCGACTATCACCCTCGACTTGACCCAGACTCCCAACCCCATGCAATTCCAACGGAACCCGTCTCTTCTAACACCGTTTCCCATGGCCCTATCGGCATGCCCACACCTCCTTGGACAGCCAATGTACCTAGGTACTAAGCTGCCCACAGTTCCTCCAATGCAGTGTGGAAACCCATCTCTCACTGAGGCAGTCACCGCGGCCATTGCCACTGATCCTAATCTCACAGCCGCCTTAGCGACCGCCATAACCTCAATCATGGGCATCCCTCAAAATAATTCCAATGTCAACCACACCAACAATGGTAATGGAAATGGTGGTTCACCGTCTAGGCGACCGGGAATACCTGGGTCACCACAGATTCCTCAGTCCTGCACTACTTTTACTACTACCTAGTGCAATGGTTCGAACATCCCAGATGAGGAAATGGCTAGATCACTGAGGCTGGTCTAGAGTTCTTCAGATGAAATGGCTAGATCATTGAGGTTGAGAGAGAGAGAGAGAGAGAGAGAGAGAGAGAGAGAGAGAGCTTGATGAGAATGTAGCATAAGATGGCCTAGTGTGAGTCATTCACTGCTTTATGAATGGCTTCTTCACATTGCCTTGCATATGGTTCAAAAGCTGCGCCCCCAGTCATTGATAGTGGCTGGAAATGACATTTTGGGGAGATCAATTGTACAGAATATGTCACTGAAAATTAGAATGAAGACTGTAGTATTTTTTTTATTTTTTTTTTAAGAACTTACATGAGAATGATGTTTGATATCTTAGTAGCGGGCCATTAATCCTTTTAGAGATGCATGAGAGGGAATTAGTGAACATATGTGAGCTTTTTCTTCATAATGGCAATGATAGATATATTGTACATACATATGATTGAGTACGAGGAAGAGGTATTCTCCATTTTGTTTGGGTTTCTGGGTTATTCTCACTGCCTCAATCTCTATGAACTTATATTAATGTGATGTTTTTCTCATTTTAAAGGAAGAGAGGGGGAGCGGTTGGATTTTGACAGACTGGTTCAAAATCGTTGGCTTTGATTGAAGATCACAAAGAGCATGCAACAATAATTAATAGGATGGCCAATAGCATTTGGTGAGACTGCTTTTTATGGATCGTGATCTAGAAAACCCTCACGAGGCCTCAAGCCATAAAAGAGTTTATGAGGCTCATTGACCCTAGTAAATATAAGAGGACTCTAGGATTTGTCCATTAAAGGAGAATGTTAAGTCTGATGGATGGTGAGAATTGTCAATCTAAAGCCACAGAATGGATAGTAAGAAAATTAAAACTTCACCTTTTACTTGGTGATCATCTATTTTGTAGCCTTACATCATATGATTATTATTGCATGTTGAATTTAATCTATTTGTGTAGAAAGAAAGATCTTTGATCACATTTTTTTTATATCAAACTATTAATCTTATAGTGGGATGAACTCTTAATAGATTAAAATTTGGAGATAACCCACATAATAGGACGGTGTTTCCTTTGAATAGATTGAATTTTCAATAGATTAGCTCCACCATGGAGTTCCACTCCTTCAACTAGGAGTTCTTCCCTGTCAAAGCCTCAATGATCCAGACTCTTATTTACTAAAGCCACTGGACCCCATAAAACTCTGCCACATCCTTCATTTAAAAATAAATTTGTGTGTGTCGTGGTGCAAGTACAAGATCCAAATCCTTGTTCAAAGGGCTATTCTCAAATTCACACTTAACCTAAGTGGACACTAACGACACTAAAAAGGAGAGCTCCCATTTCGATAAAGGAGGCTGCTAACTAATTTTTGACTTGGCTAATATTGAGGGATAAAACCTGTTAAAAAATGGATTTCCACACATGGGAAGGAACTGTCACAAAGAACCTGTAATATTCACTTCATAGGAATTGCTTTGCTTCTCATCAATAAGGCATGCATTAATGCATAGAAGAGAGTTTTAATTCCCACAAGAAGAGCAACCTCGTGTTGAGTAGATCAGGAGATCAAGCAATGGAATTAGGAATGCATTTACTTTATTATTGTGTTTGTGTCATTCAAATCTGATCCTATGATGGCCGATTGCATTATGATTTATTTTCTTGTAAGTTTAAATCAAATTAATTTATGTATAGGTGGTTGCATATGAAAAATCAATTCTAGAGGAGGTCGTCGCATGTAAATATGAGAAAGGCAGGTAGTTACATATGTAACCTTCTCCCTTTGTTTGTATTTATGTGAATGGACATATGTCTCGATAAGAAAGAGAACCCATCCATGCTTTGTTTCGGAATCTATAAAATTTCAAGAATCGATTGGGAGGCAATGAAGCACGGAGTATTCTTCTTGTGCAAAGTTACGTTTGGCAAATACCTACCTATTTGGACTTTGCTCTAGGCCTCATTTGTTAGTTTCATTCATGCGTCTGGCTAGGTTCTTACTGTTCCATGTTTGATGTCAGTTGTGGATTGCTCGCTATACAAGTTCACTCTGGTATGTGACCCGAGCACTGTCTATTGTCTCCCTCTCTCCAGACTTCAACCCAGACGTTTGGCCTTCACAACTTAGAGAGGGTGCCTGCAGCTGTAACCCCAATCCTCCAGAAATGCCTATCTACATTCTTGCTACGGCATTCATCTTCCATTCTTTAATGTCTGCTGTGGGTTTTTAAAGGACTTGCTGAAGTTAGTTATTCTTATTGAATTATTTTTCAGTTGACTAGAGGCATCAAAATGGAAAAAGATGGTACAATATCAGACAGGAAACAAATAGCCAAGATAAATGACCGCCAGAAATGGAAGACATAAACAATTTTCCAAATGGTTTCTTGTTTGATACTTGTTCTGAAGTCAACTGTTACAATACTTCGTTCTGAGATTCTATTGCCTCTCTGGAAATGCGTTCTCAACAGCATGCTTTTTTAGAACTTGGTCAAATGCATCTTTATTAAAATATAGCTGTTGTGTTGAATCATTTAATGCAATATGATCTCTAAGACAATATTACTATAACCCTGCTTCCACACAGAACTGCATCATGGAGTGAAAGAAATTCTGAGTTGTCTAATCAGCGAGGTTATTGTTTTTTGTTTCGGTGTTGCAGGCATGTGACAATTCTGCTGTTGAAGATCTGAGGGAGGACTTTCGATTGCCGATTGATCACAAACCTGCAGAAATGTTGATCTTGACAATGTGGAGCAAGGATATCCTTCCTTAGACACACTACTTACATCAAATTAAATAGGTTTTAGGCTTTTACAGAAAATGGGTTGGACAGGAAAGGGCCTTGGCAAAGATGAACTAGGGATAAATCATATTGTCACGGAGGCCAACAGTTCTTGTCCATATCAAGTGCCTATTGTCATCAACCTTCCCTTTTGTCAAACTCCATGGACTTCTTCATTGTTTCTTGCGATTCTGCCTGCCTTCTTATGACACTTGTCCCATGTTTTTGTTTGAACGTCAGATTTATTTACCTATTCTTTTTCTGCCTTCTTATGAGACTTGTCTGCATCCCACATCTGGGCAGGGTTTATTCCTATGCAATGGAACATTTGCTGGCGCAAATTAGATGGTTGCTTAATAAAATGATGATACAAGAGACACACTCCTGGAAGTTAACATCCTTTGCTTATATTTGGTTTGGGGGACCTTGAGGGCGCCGTTGCATGTTTGAATAACTACAGCTGTACTCATTTTATTAGAGGGATGGCAAGCAATTAATGGTACCCAAAACCCACTCAAGGCCTCATCATCACCCTTTACTTTCAATTTAAAAATCCAAAATAAATATATATATATATATATATATGAAAATTCTCAAAAACTCCCCTATCTCAAAAGGAGAGTTTCTACCCCTATCTAGTAGACAACGATATGTCAATATTTTATAAGATCCACCTTCGTAGGAGAATATTTAAGAAAGGAAATTGGATATGCGTCACACTTTTATTGGCTAAAAGATGGGCCTTTGTTTTTAGAAAAATGCCTGTCACCATGATATGGTGAGGAACAACATAGTAGGATTGACTTTATAACACATCTGAACCATCCATACACATGGAACCCCCTTGAGTACGCTAGACCCATTGAATTTTCACATATCCAAATGGATTAGGCCGTTGGATCGAGTCATCCACACACGTGTCACCGAGGATACACTTATCTATTCTATCTCCTAAATATTCTCCTACAAATATAGATCTTTTATAGATTCTTTTAAATCATTGGCATTAGATAAGGGCAGAAATTCTCCTTTTGAGATAGGAGAGTTTTTGAGAATTTCTCATATTGAAAGGTACATTTTCCTTGTCTTCTTGTGCAAAAAGGAAAGTGCCCCTCACCCTATAGTGAGGGAAAGATGCATATGAACATTCCCCATATATATATATATATATATATTTATATATAAAAATTAGTGGAGCAATCTTATCCATTTCCTCTTCATCCACCTAACACTCGAACCTTCTTGCTTTATTTCAAGACGAAAAATCAACCTTACTCCCTGTGCTCATGGGTCGGGCTTGGCCAGCTTTGTGCTAGGATGGGCCTTTGTTATAGCACTAGGGCTGGGCCTAGATTTAAATTTGGGCTTGGCTTAGTAATCAGGATGGATCTTGACTGAGATTTTGGCCCATTTAGTATTTGGTTAGATTCGTGGGTCAGCTGACATGGGCCTGACTTAGGACCCTGCTCGTGGGTCTATCTGACCTGGGCCGAGCTGAGCCCCCCTTGTTCTGGTACTGGGCTTACCTGTTCCCAGTGGGCTTGGACCGGAACTGTGCCCAACTTGAAATGGTCTGGACCTGTCATGGGTGCAAATATGGACCTGGCCCAATGTAGGCCAAGCTAGAGTTGGGCCTGGGCCCAACCTATCTTAAATCTCTGCCCTTTTAATAGATGGAACTGTGCTTATGGTTTGGGCCTTGCCCGCTTGTCGCTGGGATGACGTGGGTCAGCCAGCTTTGTTCCATTTCCTGTGCTGGATTCAGCCTTCTTTGGGCCAGTATGGGCCTAGATTTAAGATTTTGCCCATTTAATTAATACTTGGCCTGGCCTCATGGGTCTGTACTGGCAGTCTGCGATCCAGAAAGGACCAGGAACTTACAGCCCATGTTGGGGTTGAGGCTAGATAGATGCCTGTGTTTGTAGGCAGGTCACTGCAGTTTGACCCATGTTGAGTACACATGGAGGCCTACTGGCTCAATTCAATAACTGGGCTGAACGGATGCCATGCCTCCCATGAACTGACCGGTTTGCTACCAATTGTGTCAATGTCAATTCCTGACCTGTCAGCCCAGCCCAAAACCGGCCCGATGATTCAGGGCTTCTGTTTTGGGGGTTGGGTTCTGGTTTCGCCTTTCTTTCTTTCTTTCTTTATAATATATATACAGGAGGCTGTCCTAAATCACCAAGCAAAGCATGAAGGTCAATCCGTTCAAACACAAAACGAGTACACTGCACTCTTGTTTAACAAGATCCAAACGTGCCTGTCTTGGGCCTGTAGCGAAGCACAATTGGATCCTGTCATGTATGTGCGTTTCGAGATTTGAGCCCCTCCACCCACATCAACTACCGTCGTTTTCTCTTAAAAGAATAGGCGACTTTATATGGTCGTTTGACTGACCACAATCAATCATCCCATCCCATCCCTATAACTGGATTCATTTCAAACGGCACTAACATTTTTTAAGCTCATATAATGTGAAGAGCCATTTAAAAAACGTGAAAGCAAATATACCTGATGTTCTCCTCAGTCCTCCACCCATGTGGGAAACTTTTTTACCAAAACGAACAAACACGAGTAGAAATTATATCGTGACTAGTAAATATTCTGGACAGAGGCCACAAGAGTAAATTCTCTTGGAATGACCCAAAAAAAAATAAATAAAAAACATGTAAGAAGTTTGACATACATACATACAAAGGCAGAAATAGCACGAGAGCGCTTCTCTCTTTGAATTGCAGGAAGAGACCATTGTTGAAAATGCTCATCAGATGTTTCCTGAGATGAAAAACCTCAAGCCAAGACAAGGAGCAAGAGCTTCTCTCTTTTTTGGGAACCCCTTTTAAGACCATACAATTTATCTTTTCCAAGTCAACCGAAAAGAAAAGAACAATAGCACCCTTAACATGGAATTCAAAGAAACAACCATAAACCTAGCCAATCCAATGGTGAGCATCACCCTGCCAACAGATGCAACCATTGATTAATACCTAGGACTATTGGTTAGGGACTTGGGAAGGGCAACTGTGTGGAGGCGTGTGGATATGCATCAAAGCGAGGTAAAAAAAAAAAAACACTAAACCTAACACCGACCAATTTTTGTACACGCCATTCCTGTTCATCAAAATGACCCCCACCCTGTGTTAATCCACACCCTCCACTCAGACCTATCTCCCCCATAAACTGGAACTCAGCTTGGTTTCACACTGATCCAGCAATTATCCACTGTTGGATTTATGTATCAAAAATTGCACTCATAGAACCATTAAATCTTGTGGCCCTAAAATAATGATTGTGATCATCTGTCATCTGATTGGAGATGACATTTGATCCATGTAAAACTTCCCATCACCCTCTGCCATAGTGAAAGGCATGCATCCAGGTGGAACCCACAGAAAGGGTGTTCCAAAAATCAACCCAGGTTGTTACCACCTGGTCTCTCTAAAGACTGCTTCCATTATAGCATGCATAACAAAATTAAACCCCAAATAAACCATAGCTGATTGCAAAGAAGCTAAGTCTTTACTATAATACCATCAAAGCAAATATAAGGATGTGAAAAATGTTCCTCAACTTGTGCAACATTAAGACAAACCCACCATAATTCAGTTTGAACCTGTCCAGGTCGTAATTGTGCTTCCTACTGGTAGTCCCCATGATGCAGGCTAGACCAATAGGTCAGCTACTAGTTGGGCCAGGTCCGCAGGCCCAACAGGATATACATTTAGTTGGAAGTTTTAATTATTTAGGAAGTCTTAAAATTAGAAGTTTATTATGATTTGGTTTGTTTATGAGATTTAATTATTTAGTTTCCTTTATTATATAGAAAAGTAGATTGGGGATGTCTAACCCTTCCTATAAATATGCAATCCCTCCATTAGAGAGATAGTCTTGATTATTCAATAAACGTTTGCTTGTTCTAGTTATTAGTGGAGTTTTTTACTTGGTTTGAGAATGCTTGGTTGTTGAATCCCTTGGGACTGCCAAATCCTCTTTGGAGCTTGGTCCCTTTCATAGAATCCTACATAGATTCAGCCAAAACCTTCGAGGAATTTTGGTCAACCTTCGTTTGCCGATCCAGGTATGCATCTCCGATGGTCAAGACTTGGAAAATCTATATAAATATATATATATAGGAGGTGCTCCTATGAGAGACACTCTCACCAAGTTTATGAGAGATGGGTGGGGGCCCTCACTTCCATATTTGGGATCCTTGCATTTAAGTTGGTGAGAGTGGATATGGAAGCAAGGGCTCCCACCCATCTCTCATAAAGTTGGTGAGAGTGTCTCTCATAGGAACACCTCCCTTTATATATATATATATATATATATATAATGACAGGCCATGAAATGATTCGAACGAAGACCCATAGCAGTTTGATGAGACTGACCAAACCAAGTATCTCAACTAAGCCTTCTCTGTTATCCTGAAAAGTTCACCATCCAAATGGTCTCTCATGAAAACAAAATGTATGTATCCTCAATGGCCCATCAACATTAGATTACAACATTACAATGATGCCATTGATGTCGCACAAAACTCTACCATTGCCCGCTGATTCTAGATTTCCATTGTCTACCTGACGGGGCATTAGATTCTAGAAAGCCAGGGGGATGGTGCCATTTCAATATCTTCATCCCCCAAGCTTTCCCACTTCGAGCATGCATCCCATTTAGCAGTCATATCATTTATGTGTGTGTGATTTTCTTGAAGGTTCTGTCCTAATCAATAACCAATTTACCCACTCTCAATGATATTGAGCAATTCCTCCAGAGTGGTTACCTTGCCAATAACATTCCTCTTGTTTCTTTCCTTCCAAATAGACATTTTAAGAAATTTCCAAAGTAATTGCCATTTTAATTAAACAGAACGCTCCCCCACTTCACCATCGCTTCCCCCAAGGTCTTCAAGAAGCACAACACAGTAAGAGAAAATAGCTCCAAACCTGGCTTGATAAGTCACAATGCTGGTCATAGTTATCTTTTCCTTTTTACACAGCAAATATCTAAACTTCTAGTAGAAGAAATTCTTCAAAGTCTTAATTTTTCTACAACTAATATTTTTGTCCACATGCACTAGCAAACAGAACACCTCCACTGTTGGAAGAGCCATGTTCTCCAAAACCAATGACCATGGAGGGCAAATAATTCAACTTGATTGAGAAATTTCAAGGACATCCCCAAATCTTTACATCACTATTGTCCCCACATGAAAACATGTGCTAGCAATTGAAAACACACGGCCGCTCTCTTCTCTGCACCAAAAAAGGTCTTCTAAACCTAATTTTTCAAACTACCTCTCCCAGATACCGATAAGATTCACTAATTAAAGATCTTTTCTTTGACACAATAATGAACCCAAGAACTTGACCTCAGTGGTTTCTCTAGCCACAAGTGTGCACTAACCACCCCACCCCATAAAACACACACACACACACACACACACACACACACACACACACACACACACACACACACCGGCACACACCCAAAACCAAAAAAAAAAAAAAAAAACTATAGGAACCAAAAAAAAATTTTCATAATCTAAGAATTAAAATAAAATGGAAGAATAGGAAGCATAGATTTCATGAAAAAGTGCACAGACCCAAAAGACGAGTATTGCCATTTTTTTGTGTAGAGAGAACTTATCCTCAAACTTAATAATCACTAAATACAGCATTGCTTTTGAGCAAAGGCTAAAAGGCATCCCAAGATAAGAGATAGGCGGGCAATGGTATTTGCAATTCTTCCATGGCTGTCGTTCTATACTATAAAACGCATTATCATATTCTTTTCTAAAATTCGCCCTAAGACCAAAACTTTTACCACTTGAATGTCTGTCAAGCAGAAAAGGAAAAGTGCCATCAGCAGACTACAAATGTGTCATTACCAAGCCACCTCCTCCCACCTAAAAAGCTTTAGTAAAATAACTCATAAGCCTTCAACAACGTCCAAGACACTCTGCCACAATCATATAAAGGAAGGAGATGATGCATGTCCTTGTGAGTTGTGTCCTTGTCTTATAACCCTACAAGCTTTGGAAGAATTAGGTGATGACCCATTAACCAAGAACAAGAAGGTTGTTAATTAGATACATTCCTCAATCACCCATTCCATTTATCACCAAAATGCACATTCTTCTCAATATGCAATCAACAAAAGTCCAATCAACTTAAGCTTTCTCTAAACATCACTGCTGTCATTGTCATTGTCATCATAGAAGCATTATCCCAAAGATAAAGAAATGAGCTACAACCATATGCCCCACCATTCTAACAGTGGTACACAAAGTCAAATCCCTCTGCGTGTGCTACAAGAGTGCACATAGCTGAGAATGTGTGCATGAAGAAAGAACTAAAGGTATGACAATCACATTGTCAATATCATCGTAGTGTAATCCAAACTATTTTAGTGTCAGTCATTGTCAATATCATCGTAGCATTATCCAAAGTATTTAGAGTCACCTCCATCAGTCTTGCTCTTCCCCTTCGCCCTATTTGAGGCCTCGCTGTCTGTTACTCTTACTCCACAACCTAAGGTGCTTTTAAGGTTCCTATGAATCTATCTTGGAAACAATCTCCTCTTGCTTCACTTTCATTTTAAAACCAATCATCTATTTCCAACAATGATCCCCAAAAGCTGCCCATTATTCACAAACACGGCTTAAAACACGCTAATGGCGAAGGCATTTCTCCTTAACTAAATAACCAAGAAACCCTCCTTAAGAAAATCTTAACCAGCTTGTATGAAAGAAAAATGAAACCATCCATGCCTACAGCATTTTTGTTATACAATCACTTATCCTCCTCATCATTGGTTCTTCGGGCCACACTAAAACAACACCATCTAAAGTTGATCTTGAGAAAGTTCCATGGTACAATTCTTCGAAGTGGCTTGCCACAACCTCCTTAACCTCACCACATCAACAACTGCCCACCCATACATACAAAAGAAAAAGAAAAAGAAAAGGCAGGGGAAATAAAATAAACATTTAATACATGCACACGGTAAATATACTGCTTTAGAATCGTATCATGCTCCCAACTATGTTAGAAGGAGGCTTTGATGATGATGATGATGATGATGATGATGAAGATGAATCTTATCATCCATATACACAAGCACAGAACCTTGCATTTGCATACAGATAATATCTTATCATGCATTTGAGTGTCATAATTGACATATAAAAAACCACAACTTAAAGTAAAAGTAATGACCACTATTAAGGACAAAAATATCTCCAAGAAATACGCAATATAACCCTACAATCATCACCATGAGAGCCTGATTCCATAATTTGGGCATATGTGAAGAACAATTACCAAAATGAATAGTAATTACCAATAACCCACAAATCCCTTCACAAATGGACATCCTGTCCATCCTCAAGCAACACTATATGTTGAAGATCAAAAGCAAAGAAATTAAGATAAATGTTTACAAATAAAAGTACCTAACTCCCCTTTCCCATCAAGTCTGCCATTTATTTTTATAAGTTATAAACTACAAGCGATCACAGATCGATCAAACTAGGAAGATGCCATAATTAGTAAAAGGAAAAACTGGATAATCTAACAGTTCTTCTATAGCTTTGGAAGAAAAGAAGAAGGAAAAAAAAAAAAAGGAATTCAAACAGCAATGACTAGGTATCTTCTTTTACTAATTTAAGAAAATGTGAAGCACTTACTGCCCATAGCAAAGAAGCAGAAAGAGGAATCCTTTCAGCTCCCCATGGATCTTAGCTCCTCCAATGCCGACTTGATCTGCTCCTGGACCAACTCCAACCGCTTCGAGTATACCTCCAGCTCCAAAATCTGCTGCTTCCTCCACCTCTCGTCCACAGCCTCCGAACTCGACAGATTCACCGAGTTTCCACCGAAATTCAATGGCAGGGGATTCAAAGCCACGCCTCCAACCGCAGAATTGCAAGGCCCGTTGATCGCGCAGTATAACAATTCCTTAAACAAGGGCGAAAGGCAGCTCCGGACTGTATCCTCAACAACATTAGTAACATTAGGATTTGCAGCGCCGGCCGGAGCTCCCGATGGCGGTGTCGAATGAGGAAAGTTTGGCATGTTATCTTCCATGGCCGCCGCAGATTGCGGGGGCGGATGGGGAGGACCTCCGGCAACATCATCCAATCTCTTCCGTCCTCTGCGCCGCGACCTCGGGACCTTGTTTCCGCCGCCGCCGGCGTTCGGGTGGCTGTTGCCGTCCTCGTCCTCGTCGACGGGGGCAGATGCCGCGGTGCTCCAGATCTTGCGCGAGATCTCGAAGGTGGCCTGCTCGTGAGGGCTCTTGAAGGAGAAATCCTTGCCCGAACCGATCCGGTTGACGACGTTCCGGTACTTCTTCTTGAGGCGGCGGAGCTTCTCGACGAGCTGGTTCTTGTTGAAATCGAGCTGGAGGCGCGTCTTGATCTGGTCGTAGAACGGGGCGGTGTCGTGGTGGAAGACGCCGCGCCCGCGCCCGCGCTGCGAGGTGTACTCGAGGAAGCCCTGGAGGAGACCGATCTCGTCCTCGTCGGTCCAGAGGCGCTGGAAGAGGCGGCGAGAGTCGTCGACGGGGGTCGTCTTCAGGCGCTTGTTGTCGGGTGAGGCGGCCGCCGGAGCCGAGGAGGACGGAGGAGTGGGATCGGGAGGGGCGGAGAGTGGGGCGGAGGAGGGAGGAGGAATAGGGGCTTTATTAGGGTTTTGGTCGGAGGAGGAGGAGGTGGTGGAAGGAGAAGGGGAATTGAGGTCGTCGACTGCGTCCTCGGCCTTTCGCTTTTGGGGATTTAATGGATCTGGTGGTAGTGGTACTGCTGCTCCTGCAGCGGCGGCGGAGGCGGAGGCTGCGACGACAACATCATCGTCTTCTTCGTCTTCGTCTTCTTCGTCCTCTTCGGTGTCTTCGTCTTCGTCGTCTTCGTCTTCTTCTCCGTAGAGATTAGGATCGTCTTCTGCTGCACGCATCTTTCGTTCTCTCTTTCCGTTTTGGTTTGGGATTTGGTTGGTTCTATTCTATTCTATAAGAGGAGAGAGAAGGAGAAATGGGCCAGGGGGTCAAACGATCCAGGCCGTCCGCTTTATGTTTAAATGTTTAATCTTAGTAGTTGGAGATGTGGCCCACTGAATGTTGACCATCCTTGGTCGGATTTGATCCTGTATTTAGGAAGATTGCTATTGGAAACAAGTCATCTTTTAGGGTATTAATTGATACCCGAGCAAGTTGGCCCACTTGTTAATTGGGTTCGGGTTCAGGTCAACAATTAGGAAGCATTTGGGTTGGGATAGAGCCCGGATCCGGCCGCCTGTCGCAGTGTACCACATGGTGGGAACTCCATCAAATGGCCCCCACATTGAGATAATTCAGACCTTTTAAAATGAATGGCATCCCCTCCCCCTCCACTGTCATATCCACCTATGTTATTTTAAGAAGATTGGATCCTCCATGTGATTACACAATGATTGAAAATGTGACCGGGCTCTAACACAACACTAATCATGTTTTTGTCAAGTATTCAATTAAACGGTGGGACCTACTTTTAATGTAGTGAAATTTTAGCTATATATATATTGAAATAGAATTGAATTCATCTTAAATAGTCCGAATTATCTCTTGGTCCCTCCACGTGTTATATGATTCGCATGTAATTGGAATCAAGATTCTATTCTGACCCAAGTGTTCCCCGACTCTGCTCCAACCCCAAGTGTGTCATAACTGTGCATCTGAACCTTGACCCAATTAACAATGGGGCTTAAATTCGGGTTTACGGCAAGTTTTGTGGGGACAGCTTTTCAAGGCATCATCTTGTGCAGGATGGGCTATGATTTCGTGTAGTGAACATTCTTTCTTAATCTATTAAATGTGTTTATATTTTACAGAAGATTATAGAAAATGGATCTGCATTTATACAAAAATTGTAAACACTGATTTTACTTGAAAAATGAGAAGGACCAATGGAAACCTTTTTTTTTTTTTTCCCCTAAAAAACTATTTTCATTTTTTTTTTCGAAAATGTTCTTTACAGGCATAAAAGCTTATGTGATTTCTATATTTGTTATTACTATTATTATGTTATATATAAACTATATAGTGAGAAACTAAGATGAGTGAGACAATCCATGGATGACTGCCAACTATAAAGGAGAAGGAAATTCAAAGGTTTTGATGGAGGAATAGGTCACCTGAATAAGAAGAGATAAAAAAGAAGACCCCCTAAATCCAATCCTATAACCAACCAAGCCCCTTCATCTCCGTTGTCAAATGGAATTGGATGGCTCACAAAAGGAAAGGAAAATCTTGGTTGAGGTTTATTTTTTGCAAAAAGATGGACCCATTAAGAATTTTTAATTTCCAACAACTTTCGTGGTTCGAACTAATCTAAGTTGGCCCATAGGCATCTCACCATTTCTCCATAACATTTTTATAATTATTAAGTAATAGCTTATATTATGTATATAAAATCTATATTACTAAATCCTCATGCAAGATTGCATTTTTTTGGATAAAGTTGTCCTTAGTCTCAACATCGCCCCACCCTCGCCTAAATAAATATATAAAAAGAAATAAAGTAAATAAAGAAACAAATGGAAAGAATCTTCATTCAATATCAATTTCCCTTTTACTTTCTAGAATGTAACCAAGATCGTTGCCATGGGTTCTCTCTGTTGTTTCTAGTTTTTTTTTTTTTTTTTTCTCCCAATCAAATTAACAAGAACCAGAAAATATTGACGTCGATCGGATATGGCGTTTGATGATTCTGAGAGCGTGTAGAGGCAAATATTGTTTAGGAATCAGATCCATTAGCACAAATAAAAAAATAGAGTGATAATATTCAAGTTGTGGCTTTTTTATAGAAAGGGCAAGGGGAGTCGATTTCGAGACCACACTCGCAATATATATGGCAACTAAGTGTGCATTTTTTTTTTATCAAGAAAAATTCTAAAATTATGTACAAAGTACTCTGCTGATTTTTTTAAAAAAAATTTGCCGTCACGAGTTACAAGTTTAAGCTTAATTCTACAAAAAAAATCATTATATTGTATAATATATATGGATAATATTCACCTACGGAACATACCTCATGTTGAGTGTAAAAGGGCCCACAGAATGTCCCCCCTCGATTGCATGAGCACCGGCTTCCACTTTTCTTGTGTTTATTTTTTCATGCTACTTGCATTATATATGGGCCAGCTGCTTCTTCCATTTTGAAGGATCGAAGACAAGGTAGGATCCAACAGTAGGTTGGCAGTTGGCAGTTGGCCGTTGACAGTTAACACTCATCCTTATTATTATCTAACACCTTAGATGGAGTAAGCCAAGTAAAAGGGACCTAACCTTCCGTTAAGCCTTTTCTTATAATTTATAATAAAATGTAGGATTCATTCTTTAATCATTTCTATTGTTTTTCTTAAATGTAAAGATAAAGCAATGGTTCAAGCAATTAGTAACTCATTATTTTTCACCTGACAGCCCGGCTCAACTGAGCCAACTTAATTGGCTACATAGGCCATTCAGTTTAACTGAATACTCGGCCAAACTCACTCACCTTGGCTGTATTTCATTCAACTAGAGTAAAGCAGCTTTTGAGTTTTCACTTCCTATAAAACCTGAAATGTCTGATCATTTGATTGAAAAAAGAAAAAAGAGAGATCAATAAAATATAGTTTATGATTCAAGCACTCTATTAGGCCTTTGTATTAAAATACACGGAAATTGAATATATAGCATAGTTAAAAATGAAGATCGAAGGTAAATTTTCAAAATGAATATCAAATATCATCTTCTTTTGATTTGAATCTATTTCCTTAAAAGAAAATGTTATTCGATGTCCATTTTTGGATTTTCACTTTTACACTTTTTTACCATACTATGTATTCAATTCCTTTGTATTCTAATGGAACACAAACAATCCCCAAGTGTCATGTTAAGATAGTTATATATGCCAGTACACCACTATACAACTGCCTTATTTTTAAACTATCCGGACATTACAATGCAGTATATATACCATGAATTACTTAATGTTGTTGGACAATGGGAGATACACACTAGCTACAGCTTAATTACAAATTACACTAAAAACAAGAACCCACTTTATAAATTTCTTACAAATACACTATTACAAAAAGAATACACTTTTAAGCCTATACACTTACAAAGAAAGAGACTCTCACTAAACACTTTTCCCAATACACTCACTTACTACAAAGGGACCACTCACACAAATTTCTCACTACACACTTCAGTCCACTACACACTTATACTCTCCACACTTCACTTACTACTTGAGCTAGTCTTCACCTCACTTGTTCTTCTCACTTCACTCTTGTGTTTCTCTTCACTTGTCTTATTTCACAAATGACCTTAAGGCACGTATATATAGTTGTGTAAGTCGGTGATGGGATTCTCAAGTGGATGGTAGTGGGTCCACATGGCCCCATCCATGTTCACTCATCAAGTCGATTTGTGTGAGGTCGGTGGGGAGTGCTCTGGAATGGGTTTCTAGATGTTTCTCCATAAGACTTTATATGAGGACTATTCCAGAAAAACAAGGAGAGAAAGAAAGATCTAGATGAGTCGGTGTTTGACTGACATTACTCCCCCTCAAACACTGACGTTCTTAATCTTCTGAAGTTAACCAAGCCTTTTTCTTAACCTTGTGAAGGTATCAATTGGCAAAGCCTTGGTGAAGATGTCTGCCACTTGTTCTGTGGTACTGCAGTACTTCAGCTTCACTGTCTTCTGTTTTACATGATCTCTTATGAAATGATACCTGATGTCAATATGCTTACTCCTTCCATGTTGTATAGGATTCTTAGTGAGTTCAATGGCAGACTTGTTATCCACATGTATAGTTGTGGATTCATCTTGTGTGTGATCAAATTCTTCCAGAAGATTTCTCAGCCATATAGCTTCACAGACTGCTGCTGACGCTGCTACGTATTCGGCTTCACATGAAGACAGGACTACTATACTTTGCTTTTTGGATGCCCATGTGAAAGCTGTCGGTCCAAGATAGAACACATACCCTGTAGTGCTCTTTCTTTCATCTTGATCACCTCCCCAGTCACTGTCTAAATGTCCATATAACTTTGCTTTGTTGCCATAGCCATAGAAAAGACCAAGATCCATGGTACCTTTGATGTACCGTAAGATTTTTTTAGTTGCGACCCAATGCGACTCCTTTGACCTTTCTATATATCGGCTTAAAAGTCCGACACCATAGACAATGTCTGGCTTTGTGATTGTGAGATACCTTAAGCTTCCAATCAGGCTTTTGAATAGTGTCGGATTAATGTCTCTTCCTTCTCCTTCTTTTGTTAGTCTTAGGCCTGTTGCTACAGGTGTGCTTACAGGATTGCAGTTGCTCATTCTGAATATTTCAAGGAGTTCTTTAGCATATTTTTTCTGTGAGATGGAAATGTCATCTTGTTGCTGCTTGACCTCTATGCTAAGAAAGAAGGACATTAGTCCGCAGTCGGTCATCTCGAACTCCTTGAACATAGCATGCTTGAATTCTTCGAACATCTGGGGACTATTCCCAGTGAATAATAGGTCATCAACGTAAAGGCATGCTATGAGCATTTCTCCTTGCGCATTTCTCTTTATATAGACTGAATGCTCATACGGGCTTTTGGAAAACCCGTTTTTCTCCAGATAACTATCTACACGAGCATTCCATACTCGTGGGGCCTACTTTAACCCATATAATGCTTTCTTTAAGCGGTATACTTTTTGCTCCTCTCCTTTTACTATAAAGCCTTCTGGCTGTTCTACATATACTTCTTCATCAAGTATTCCATTTAGGAATGCTGACTTAACATCTAGTTGGTATATTTTTCAATTATGATGTGCTGCAAAAGAGATAAGCATTCTTACCGTATCAAGTCGGGCGACAGGAGCAAAGACTTCTTCATAATCCACGCCATATTGCTGTTTATAGCCTTTAGCTACAAGCCTCGCCTTATATCGCTCGATCTCTTCATCAATTGTGCGCTTGATCTTGTATGCCCACTTGACACCAATGGCTTTCTGGCCTGGAGGGAGTGTAGTAAGCTCCCAAGCGTCGTTCTTCTCGATGGCGTGAATCTCTTCTTCCATGGCTCTTCTCCAATGATCTTCGTTCAATGCTTCTTGGAAGGTAAGAGGCTCATGGTCAGCATAGAGACATAAGAGATTGATCTCTTCAGTTTCCTCATAGATGTCTCTTAGGCTTCTCATCTTGATTGGTGTGATGGAGAAGGAAGAGCTTCGAGCTGATGAGCTGCTTGCTGATGATCCATCTTGTCCTTCAGGACTCCTTCGAACTGGTGATGTTGTATGTGGAGATGTTGCGTGATCTTGTCGCGGGCCTTCTTGGTTTTGAGGATGCGTCTCTTGTTCTTCTATTTCAAGAGGCTTTTCTTGGGCTGTGTTTTCTTCATTCCACTTCCATGCTTCCTCTTCACTAAAGACTACATCTCTGCTTACCACCACTTTTTTTGTGAGTGGGTTGTAGAGTTTATAGGCTTTAGACTCCTCACTGTATCCAATAAAGATACATTTTTCTCCACGATCATCAAGCTTCTTCCTCTTTGCCTCTGGTACTTGGGCAAATGCAACACACCCAAATATTTTTAGATGTGCCACACTTGGTTTGTGACCGCTCCATGCCTCTTGCGGTGTCTTATTCCTGACACTTTTTGTAGGGCATCTGTTGAGTAAGTAGGCTGCACACGCAGCTGCTTCTGCCCAATATTCTTTTGGCAGACTTTTTTCTTTAAGCATGGTCCTCGTCATATCGAGGATGGTGTGGTTTTTCCTTTCTGCTATCCCATTCTGCTGCGGTGTATAAGCAGTTGTAAACTGATGCCTGATGCCCCATTGTCTACAATACTCTTGAAATTCTTTTGAGGTGTACTCTCCACCTCTATCAGATCTAAGTGTCTTTATTTTGCAACCACTCTCTACTTCTACACGGGCTTTGAAATTCTTGAAGGTAGTGAATGCTGCAGACTTCTCTTTGATAAAGAATACCCAGAGCTTTATGCTGAAGTCATCTATAAAAGTGATGATGTATCTATTACCTCCAAGAGAAGGTGTCTCCAATGGTCCACAAATATCTGTGTGAACCAACTGCAATGGTGCTTTTGCTCTCCATGATTTCCCTACTGGAAATGAGTTTCTTTGTTGCTTGCCAAGAGTGCATGCCTCACACACATGCTTGGGCTTTTCGATCGTAGGTAAGCCATGCACCATGTTTGCAGTGGATAATAGCTTGAGCCCATTGAAGTGAAGATGCCCATATCTAAGATGCCACTTCCATGACTCATTGTTTATAAGTCCATGGAAGCACTTCTCTAGCCTTGTGTTAAGATATAATGGGAACATGCGATTCTTCGCCATTTGGACTCGAGCTATATGCCTCCCATGTACATCTCTCAATGACAAAGAGAGATTCTCCATGTGTATTACATAACCCTTCTCTAGAAGTTGCCCCAGACTAAGGATGTTACTTTTCATGTTGGGCACGTAATACACATTTGAGATATATGCAGGCACATCATCTTTCTGATAAATCTTAATATTTCCCTTACCTTGTACGGGAAGTTGTGTTGAGTCTCCGAGACTTACTTTGCCACGAACATCTTCTGCAAGCTCTTCAAAGAGCTCCTTCTTCCCGCACATGTGGTTGCTAGCGCCGGAATCCAGGTACCATACATTCTCTTGGCCATAGCCTTCCTCTTGTGCTAGAAGAACTGTGGAGACTTCTTTTTCTCCATCTCTTGCTTTTGCGAAGTTAGATCGCTCTTCCCGTTCCGCGGGTTTGCTCCAGCACTCCGAGGCATAATGTCCAAACTTATTGCAGTTGTAGCATTGGACACTTCTTAAATTCCCACGACCTCGGGTGAATCCTCCTCGGCTACCTCCTCTTCCGCGATTGTTGGAGCTCCTCGATTGAGATTGCCCTTGGCTTTGAGTGTTTGCTCCCCCTTTACCTCTACCGCGATTACTATTTGTTCTACCGCCCTGCCCCGCTTCGAACTTCCGCGACCAGGCTTTTGCTCACCTAGAGTCAGTTTTGACTCTAGTGCTTGTTCCAAGACCATGGAACCGCTATTCTTTTGCATACGTTGCTCATGGACTTGGAGTGATCCCATTAATTCTTCTATTGAGAGAGTCTCTAAATCTTTTGACTCCTCAATAGCTACAGTCACATGCTCAAATTTGGTTGTAAGGGATCTTAATGCTTTTTCTACAACTCGAATATCTTCTATTTTTTCACCATTTCTCTTCATTTGATTTACTATTACAAGTAATCGTGAGAAATAATCAGAAATACTCTCACCTTCCTTCATATGAGCAGCTTCAAATTCTGCTCGGAGAGTTTGCAACCGGACCCTCTTAACGCGATCAACACCTTTGAAGATAGTGCTCAGGGTCTCTCATGCTTTCTTACTTGATGGTGCTTCAGTAATCTTTTCGAAAGTTGATTCATCTACTCCTTGATAGAGTAGGAACAAAGCCTTCTTATCTTTCTTCCTTTGATCCTTGAGGGCAATCTTCTGCTCCGCAGTGTAGGCTGCCTCTTGCTCTGCTGTGGGCTCCATATATCCTTTGGTGACGATCTCCCATAAATCCTGCGATCCGAATAGCGCCTTCATCTAGATACTCCAATTCTCATAGTTCTCCTTCATCAGCTTCGGGATCTGGGGTTGAACCAAGCTCAAGGCCATCTCTGCTTGTAGAGGAACTTGGCTCTGATACCACTTTGTTGGACAATGGGAGATACACACTAGCTATAGCTTAATTACAAATTACACTAAAAACAAGAACCCACTTTATAAATTTCTTACAAATACACTATTACAAAAAGAATACACTTTTAAACCTACACACTTACAAAAAAAGAGACTCTCACTAAACACTTTTCCCAATACACTCACTTACTACAAAGGGACCACTCACACAAATTTCTCACTACACACTTCACTCCACTACACACTTATACTCTCCACACTTCACTCACTACTTGAGCTAGTCTTCACCTCACTTGTTCTTCTCACTTCACTCTTGTGTTTCTCTTCACTTGACTTATTTCACAAATGACTCCAAGGCACGTATATATAGTTGTGTAAGTCGGTGATGGGATTCTCAAGTAGATGGTAGTGGGTCCACGTGGCCCCATCCATGTTCACTCATCAAGTCGGTTTGTGTGAGTTCGGTGGGGAGTGCTCTGAAATGGGTTTCTAGATGTCTCCCGTTAAGACTCTATATGAGGACTATTCCAGAAAAACAAGGAAAGAATGAAAGATCTGGATGAGTCAGTGTTTGACTGACAAATGTTGCAGAGCACCCAGAGTTCCCCCAAACACTTCAGCAGAGTCAGCTGAGTCAAAGACTAGTGGTGAAGTGGTTAGAGGAACTCTAGGGACCCCCCAACTTGTTCTTGCCTTCCCCTCATATTCTGTAAGATTTTTTGGTGAAGGGGCTTAGCCAGCCAATTATCTATTTATAACCTACATCACCTTTGATTGTAAGAACACCAGTATGGGGTTCTCTACAAACTGAAATTCATTGCACCTAGACACGTGCAACTCGGTCAAGTGGGTAGAGAATCAAAGCTTGTGGTCACAACCATTGAAATCTTTTTGCTATTGAACTTGGTGCAAGGTGCAAGACCAAGTCAGTAAAGTCTTTGGTTGAGGAGTAGGCAACCACAGTTTGCATGATGAGTAAGTTTGCTAAGAAGCTATGTTTATAATGTAATCGCAATGCATTGAATCTAGACCATTAAACTGACTCATAGCCTTTTAACTAGAGAAAGAAGATGGACGTCTTTATACGTAGTTCATTAGTCATGAAGATAGTCTTCATGACTTTTTTTTCTTTTTCTTTTGCTAAGATACAGATAGCAACTGTTGTGACCATGGCTTCGATTCTCTTCCCACTTGAGTTACACAAGCGTCTACATTCAATGAATGTATCTACAATACCTGGGGGAGTTACACAAGCATCTGTATATGCCTTTTTTTTCCCTCTCTATTAGGTAATACCATGGAAAGTATAAATAGAGAACTTGGGTCACACAGGCCCTTCATCAACAGAAAAGGCAAAGTTGGGGTTCACCTAGAGTTCCTCTAACCACTTCAGCATTAGTCTTTGGCTCTTATCAGCTGACTCCGGTGAAGTGTTTGGGGGAACTCCTGGTGTTGTCCAACCACATCTCCTCATAAAATAGTTAAGAATAGAGTTTAGAAGAATCCAACCTCACCATTCTGGGATACCATATTGCATTGTGCATGAGTTAATGCAATAGCTCTTATATTTTAAAATAGAGTACCAAGCTTTGTCACCTTCTACATTGGTAAGTGAGGTTTTAGACTTAAATTCTTGGCTCATAGATGGGGTTGCCATAATTTATATTTGATTTAGATTTGTTTATTCAACTAAACACCAAGTCAGATTATGGATCCGGATCCAATTCCAAGAGAGCGCATATCAAATTAAGATTCCTGATCATGACAAGGGTGCAGATAATCGTGGCTATTTAAAATCTGATTGGTTAATCCAATTCAGATCTGAATTATCAATATGTTAGTGGCTCAGTGGTGAGGCAACTCTGCCTCCATAGAGACAAATAGGGATCAATCCTTGGTTGCAGAACTGAGGGTTATGGAATTTGAGTATTTACTATAGTGGAAAAGAAATATCAGATCTGTATTCGTTGGTTTTTTTTTTTTTTTTTTTTTTTCAAATTAAACTAAGTTCGGATTTGGAAATGCTGACTTTGCATGTAGGTTGTAAAAGTAAAATTAAATAAAAATCTGACGGGATCACAAGTAAAGGGCCATAAAGGTTTCAAAAGTTCGCTAGGGATACCTGTGAGTTTAGCACTTGCAAATCAGCGTGTGGGGCTCGTGAAAATGCATGTCATTCATGGGCTGAAGGCAAAACTGAAAGGCCATTACATGCATTAAAGGTGATGCCATTACCATAATAATAATAATAATTTCAGGGCACGTACGTTTGGTGCAACCATCAAATTTTCTTCCTTTCGTGTGGGAGGGAGAGGTTCAATTGGATTTTCCTCAAAATGCATGAAAAGTTGTCTGCAAAATCAATTTTCCATAGCGCTATACAAACGTGCCCTTAGAGAAATTTGCAGAATGCCTTTGATTTTGGGGTGTGGAAAAGGCTCTAATTTTCTTTGCATCACTCTTCCAGAGCTGAATCTGGCATAAAATAGAGTGAAAAAAAAAATTTCCGAGTCAGTAGAAAATCATTTTCTTTAAGATGATGGTTACGCCACTTTTTTTCTTATTCTCACAAAAATCCATGGATTGTGGAATTTAACTTACACAAGACATGCCTTTATTAAGGTCCCAAAGTTGTAAAATTCTCATATGAGCGACACTCATCATGGGCAATTTGTATTCACTTCCTATGCAGAGCCTTACCTAGGCTAGGATCGAGCCCAACTCCGGCCCACCTTTGAATGGTCAAACAGGCCAAGGCCCTTTCATCCCCATAACCGTACCCTATATATAAATAAATTTTATTTGAGATCCATCTATACTTGGGCTGTTAGCATGCAAGGAACTCCAAGCAAGACGACCATCATCATCTTATACGGTCTAATAGTGCATGTTATAAGCTGATACGTAAACTTTGGGGCGGTTAAATAAATATTTACGAAAATATATCATACCAATTTCAGTCTTCGAGAGCCCATCCTTATCCTGTAGTCGAAATGCTAGAGATGAAAAGGAAAATTCAAAGGGTATTTTCGTAATTCCAGGTGATGGTTCAAATTTCAAATTCCCAAAGCCGTTATTGGTGTTGGAGAAGAGCGTGAAATGAAATTCAAAACCAATCCTCTCACAAAAGAAGACCCCCTGGATGCTGCAGCTGTCCTTCTTTTTCCGAGAAACTTCAACAAATCATTTCATATGAGTTTGAAAGGAGCCGTCGATTTGTAAGCTGACACTCCCACTTCACAGAAAGATGAGACGCCATGGCTGGCAATTCCCACTTCACCCATTACAGGTTTGTTCTTTTCTCCAACCTCTTTCCATGAATAAGAGCCCGCCCCCAAGACAAAGAAAGAAACCAAAAATCTGCGATGGGGCTACGTTTTTTTTTTCTTTTTTTTTCTTTTTTTTTTTTTGTCCTAAATGAAGCCGCTTCTTCCAAAATCACGTCTTTTTGGAGCTTGATATATGGGGTTTTTGGGAACCCATGTGCTAAATTGTGGATTTTGTAATTTCAATCGGAGATTTCACTGGAATCCTCTGATAAGATCATGGTTTTAGAAGGAACCTTTTTTTATGTAATGAAGTTATGTTATGATCTTTTATTCTGAATCTGAGATGGGATTAGGCTTCCATGACGACGAGATGATGATGGTAACAATCTGATTTCAAATATTTCTTCCAAGTTACTGGCATGTCTATTGAAATAATTGCTTTCTTTGAAACACCCTTCTTCCAAAATCAAGTCTTTCGGAGGAGCTTGAGATGTCGGATCTGTGGGAACCCATGTACTAAATTATGGACTCTGCCTTTTCAATCTGGGATTTCGCAGGAGCCTTGATAAAATCATGTTTTTTAGGAGTACTTTTTTTGTATGTAATGAAACTGTTTCTGAATCTTTGATTCCATCAGCATCTCAAGATATTCATTTTCTCAAAAGTTCTCGGTTAATACTATTTTATTGGGTTTAATTCAATCACGGATCGGGCCCTCCTTACAATTCTGATCTTCTTTTAGTCCTATGATTATATGGTTTCTTGAAACAAACATTTATCGTAATCTGAGCAGTGCAATTTTGACTTCTAAATCTATGGTCCCTTGAAAGACTTTGTCTGAATAGATGCATTTTAGACATTCGTTCATTTATTTATTAGTTCAGAACTTGTGTGCTGGATGAACTCATGCATTTGCACATTTGAGTGGTCAGTTTATGAAAACTGATTTCTGAAACCATGCATTTCAGCTGTCATTATTCATTAGGCTCTTCAATTTCTTGGAAAGTCCATTTACTGAAATTGTTTGGACTTAAAAAATTCAGTTACTTTTAGACTCATTTGTTGTGAAACTGTGCTTGGAATGGGTCTTGAAATGTAAGCCACATCACAACTCTTATAAGAACATGGCATTGTTGGTTGCAGATTGTGGGGATGGCCGTATACAGTTTTCTCATCGTTGCCTTTTATGCCTTCTTGGGACCTTTTCTTGGTAACCGAGTAGTTGAGAACACAGTACTAGCACTCTTTTCCTTCGCGGTATGTTGGATAATACTATATTGACTAGTCTATTTTCTATGTTCTTGTTCTGGGAAACTGGTTTTATCTGACTTCTCCATCTTTCAGGCATTTTCGGTGGTGCTTCTATATATAAGGTGTACAGCTATTGATCCATCTGATAGAACTAGCAAAAAGAAGAAACGAGGCACTAAAGCTAAAGGGTTCTTAAAGCTAAACTATGGGTTTATTTTAAACCAGATGATCTTGAGGTTCTTCCGGAGATTAGAGAAAAAGATCCTCAGGCATTATATAAGGAGGAGGTACTTGGATCCATGGAAAACCAGCATACATATGGAGCCCTTGTTACCATTCCCTCTTGTTATGAAGGATGACGCAATTATGCCAGATCTCAAAGATGAAGACATCACGTTTTGCTCACTCTGTGATTTTGAGGTCTCTCATGAACTAAATCTGCTGTTCTTTGTTGCACTTCTTTTTGGGAATCAGATTTAGAATGTGGGTTTCTGTGCATATTCAAGTTATAAAGTCCAGGTTATAATATGATCTGGATTCCAGTGCTCAAAGGCTATTAAGTATTGATAACCTATCACAAGAACTCAATAGATTTCCAGTCTAAAGAGTATGAATCCAAGTTAACTAAAGATAAGGGAAGTTAAAATTTTATGGACTTATTTAAGAGCAGTTTGCTAATATTATTTACTGCATTTTCCCTGCCCATATCCACTCCTATCCTGAAAGGTGAAGGGGGAGAGAGTTTTACCAAGTTGATGATCTAGACCAAAAATCAGCACATACAGTCATCAGGTTACCCCTGAGCATATATTGAATGTGAACTGTTGGTCCAGCTTCTTCAACTGTCCTTTTGCTCCATGAATTGTGGCCCCATCTGATGAGCAGTTTGCCTTATTTTGGGGGCTAGATCTTGCAGGTGTCTGACCTTGGCATGTAAGACACATGGAGTTGGACCACTGTTTCCATGCATGTGGTATATTTATCAAAACTCCTCCGAAGTCAGCAAGTTACAATTTCTGGAAAGCTATTATTCATTAGTAGAATTTTTGGCTGTCTGAACACCCTTACACTTTCTGCAGGTTCAAAAGCACAGTAAGCACTGCAGGAGTTGTAACCGGTGTGTTGAGGGATTTGATCACCATTGCAGGGTGAGAATTGGTACTATTTTTTCCATTTGGATTTACTTTAGATCAAGGATTACTAAATTTGGTTGCTGCTTATGATTTTCATTCCAGTGGTTGAACAACTGTATAGGGAAGAAGAACTACTCAACCTTCATCCTTCTAATGTTTTTTGTCTTGTTAATGGTTAGTCGCTCCATATCTTTCTTCTGTGTTTCTAATTCAAACTTGATTCTTATTTTTGTCGACTGATGTTGGATAATCTCTGACAGTAGAATGTCCCATGCAGCTTCTAGTTGAAGGAGTGACTGCTATCTCCATTTTCATTCGCTGCTTTGCAAATGGGAAGGGCATAGAGAAAGAACTGGAGCAGAAACTCAACATACCATTTCCAAGAGGAGTTCTTGCAGCCATATCAGTAATTTTTTATTTTATTTTATTTTATTTTTTTGGGGATGAATTGTAATATTTGTTATTTGGTTTCAACTCATGAATTACAAAGGAACTGATTTTTAGTCCCTCTTTTCGTGTTTTAACCATTTAAATACTTTCACGTGGAAAAACCTTACATGTCACTCCATTCTTTTCTCAATTTTTTTAGTGGCATGACCATATATATTTGGCACATGCGCGTGTGATTTGGTCCGTTCATCTGATCGGCCTCATGGAAGTGCTCACAGTGTGAAAGTGACTTTGATCATTCTAACCTTCGATCAGAGAAATTTTGATGACAAATGATGGTCAGACGAACTTTCCTTTGGTTTTCCCCAACTTTTCGACTAAATCCACCCATGATATAGGCCGCTAGATTAAGTGATATGATATTAAGACACATGCCATGTATTTGGGGAGAGAGTGGCTTTTAACTATTGAGGACAAGATTGTCTACAACTTTAAACTAGAACATTTAGTATAAAACTTCTGTTAACCAAAATTCACTTTATTATGGCCTTTAATCTATAGTTTGTTGCAGGCACTCTTGACATTGATGACAGCATACAGTTTGGCAGCTTTGGGGCAGCTTTTCTTCTTTCATGTAGTTCTCATTCGGAAGGTATTCTTTTGGACAAAAGAGGCCACGTTAATTTCTACTTGCTCTATTTTGCTAGTTATGAACTATTGCATATGATCTAAGGTAAAGTTGAGTAGTAGAAACGCAAGGAAGAGAAAAAAAATCAAGAATGCAAAGTTAGAAGAAGATGGGGCAAGGTGAAATTTATGGCCCTTTTTCTTGTTTTTTGATAAGTGGTTACATTGGTTGACATGGATGTCATCCAACTGGGTGAGTGAAGCTCGTGCTCTGATGCTCTCTATATGAGACGACGTCCCTACCACCTTATATGGTCGGCGTTTGATGCAGGATGGCCATTCTCTTAGGGCCTGCTTGTCTAGTTTGTAATGAATTCCTAGGATTTTTTGAGAAATGGCCAAAGGGGCCAACAGTGAATGATCAAAGCTGGAGAAGGAATGGGAAGCATAACTCTTTGATAGGAAATGGTTGGCTACAGTTCACCCCCTGATTCCTCTCTCCACCCTTTGGCAATAACTCCTTCCCTGAAAATTAGTAGGAATTCATTAAGTATGATGCTGTGGATCTTTTGCACTCCAATAGTGGCTCCGTCTTGATCAATCTGAAAATTCATTTGTAATGGATAGTTATTCCCTATTGTTTTGCAGGGTATGCGGACATATGACTACATTTTAGCAATGAAAGAAGAGAACCAATCTATAGAGATATCCGATGATTCATCTTCTGATGAAAGCATCGACTTCAACTCACCAGAGAAATCTACTTTTGCATCCCGATTCATTGGCCAGGGATGCAAAACAGATAAGGTATTATAGACTACAGGGATTCATTCTATAATAAGAGAATGTACAGTCTACTTGGATCTTGAGCACAATGGGTGGTGTTGTTTGGTTTTCAGACTGTTGTTCTAATGAGACAAACTGTGAGAACAACTACCCAAAACCTTGTAGATAGAAATGTCCTAGCCCTTCAATCAATGGCCAGTAAGGCAACTTAGAAACTGCCACACAGGAATAGTCTAAATTTCAATGTAGAGAACAAGATGTTCTTATCTGGGCCATTTTCAGGACATATTTAGATCAAAAGTTTGGTTTTCTAACACGTGGATCCCCACATGTACAAACTTCCAATGCTAGAGCATAGAATGAATATGATATTTCTCCTTAATGCAAAGTAGCTCCACTTTGATCATCCTCGGACTAATTGCAAAGTAGCTTCACTTTGATCATCGTCGGACTAATTGCAAAGTAGCTTCACTTTGATCATCCTCAGACTAATTGATCAGTCTCCTATTACTTCTCCTATTCTAAATGCCAGAGCATGAAGAGATTGTCAATTAGAGTTGAGCGTGAATCTGCTGATCCTTCTTCCTCAAACAAGAAGCCTGACTTCCATGCAAGCATCGATCCATGGAAGCTGATAAGGTTGAGCAAAGAGAAGGCTCTGATGGCAGCAGAGAAAGCCAGAGAAAGAATAGCAAAGCGAGCTCCAATGACTGAATCTGAACCGTCAAAAACACTGGAACCACTGCCATCAGAAACCAAATGTGGGCCATCAATGAACCCAGGAAAGGAGAATAATGCCCAGGCATCATCACCAATTGTTGTTTCAAAAGGGTGGTCAGGGGGAACTCCTAGGCTGTTTTCAAGCCCCAGAAGGCGATTTTCTGGGTCTCCAACTGCATTCGCTGCTGTGGTGCCATCACCAAATCAGAACTACCGCAGTAATTTCGATTTGAAGCTGACAGGGGTGTCTAGAGAGCTTGACACTTACATCTCAAGACAAGTGTTGTGTTCTGTTCTGAAAAAGGGTGAGGAAGAAGTGTCACCAAGGTGACATTACATTTGACTGCGTTTGAGAGGGTGTTGGTTGCTTTGATGTTGTGTTCCTTGAATTTGTTCTTTTCTTTTTATTGGGAAAAGGGAGGGGAAATTGAAGTGAAATTTCTTCATTTCACTACAATTGAATCATTTTTGTATGAGAGATTTGCCTCAACATAAGTCTCAAGCGTTACGCATTGTATATTGTTTTCTTGTGCATTTGGATGTAAGCAAAATTGCAATTTGTTTGAAGCTTGCACATTGTTAGAGTGGACTTATATCTGTGCTGTTTGAAAATAAGAAAATCACATTAGGAAGGGCTACTTATTTCCAACTCTTTCAACCCAGCAGAAGCATTCATTTGAATTTTAGGGTTGGAAAAAAAAAAGCGAAAATCATTATACCACCTAGTGTTTCTAATTCCACTCTGCATCAAACACAACACAAAACAGATAATTACTTGCTCTCCCAAAATGCAATATGGGTTGCATTGCATCCAAACTGCCACTTCATCTCTGATTAACAAAGAATGTAAGTGCCCTATGCATTTAACAAAAACATCAACAAGCTATTTGTACCCTTTTTGTGTTTTGTTGTAAAATATTTAGCCGAAGATCTTGTACATTCTTTGGAACCAGTCAATGCGAAATTCTCTGGGTGCAGAAATATGTCAATTTCATATGGAATTGTTTATTCTGTCCCAGAAATCATGATGTTCATCCCCCCTTCCAACAGATAAATGATCTTTAAATGGGCTATCAATTATCATACCATGGAATATGGATCGCTGGTAGATATTTAGTCTATATCTGGAAAAGGGAACCTACAATGGTTTATTTCAATAATGAAACTTTGCAACTGGATCTTGCATTTGCATCTCTCTTTTGGCTTATTTTTTATGTTTATTGTAAATTCATAGTCATAATTTGCCATGGAGTTAGCACACTGATGCAGTTACAAGAAAAACAGTACCCAGGAGTTTCAGATGGGCTGCTCTTACAGAAGTAACTATGAGAACAGAAAAACCACTGGCTCATGTAGCCGGGTGCCCACACAAATAACTTTTGTATCTGCTGATTCAGGCTCCTGTCTCATCGAGTCCTTATCCCATCTAGCTGGGATCAGCAAATGAGTTTGCCGATTTTAGTCTGTGGCTGCCTTCATTCTATCTATCAAATGGTTGTCATGGGAAGTGACTCAGCATGTATTTTTATGTCTGGACACCAAATCTCTAATGATTATTTGTCAACAGTTCTCGACGTTTTAAGCTGGTTGTTGAAGTTTTCAAGCATCGTAAAGTTTTCATCAAAGCTTTGACCATCTATAGAGACCACCTCGTAACAGAGAACTTCATGAATTTTCGGATTGAGACCAAAAACAAAAGGAACTGTCCTATGTAGCTTGAGTTTGTTTTGTATTGTCAAATAAAGCCTCTCAGAAGATGATGATTAAGCTTTTATTTCCATTCTTAAAACAGATAATCTCATCAGAATCACTCTATATTTGGTGAAAGATCATCCAATTTCAGCCAGCAAATAGATGAATAAATACAAAGCTATGCTTCTTGGAACTATGAATGATTTTAAGCCTAAGCCAGTATGGTTTGCTCCTATTCAACTATCTGAAGGTGACAAATGAGAAAAGAGTAACTCTCAGAACATCCAACTGAAAAAGAATCTCTTATTGAAAGAATATTTACCCAACTCTAAATGAACATGAAAATAATATATGTTCTCATTATATTCTTCAATTCTGAACAACTGTTGTAATACACCACTTACAAGATAAAAGGAGGAAAAGAAAAACAAAGAAAAAAAAAAGGAACTTAGAATCTTCTCGCAAACGCTAACAATAACTCCATGTCAGGGCAGCATTTTCTAATGCAAAGAGAACGGTAAGCAATGAAGATGTCATTGACTATGCATTATCTTATCAGTACTCAGTAGAGTGTTAATTTTACCATAATAACACAGGTTACATCGGCATAGACTTCACAGCATTAACCATACGGTTTTGTACCAACAATTCAGACTTGAAAAGGTTTGATGGGTAACAAACCGAAGAATCCTTGGGGATTCTTTCTCTGAGAGGCTCACAAGATTCTGGAGAAACTAAGATAGAATATCCTTGAATGTATGAACAGTTCCATGGAGGATCTGATATGACAGTGAAGGTGACATTGGATAAGCAAATGTTAAGGAAATTATCTCCTTCTATGCCATGTAGAAGGCCAGCTAGCCTGATATTTTTTCCTGTCATATCTTTGAAGGTAATCCTGTTTATGATAGGAAGTGCATTTGGATCGTAATTATCATCCGGATGCTCACCATACTGACTAAAGACCGCAATGGCTACCTCGACGTCAGTCATGATCACGTCTGAAATGTAAACATTTTCTATGTAACCACCCCGCCCTGGCGATGTTTGTATACTAACACCTATTTTTGAATTGAAAACATGGAGGCCGTCCACATGAACTTCTGATATACCACCTGACATCTCACTTCCAAATGTGATAGCGGAGCTGGATTGAGTTCCTCCAGTAATGCGACGGATGAATATATTTGAGCTTGGACGAGCATAGGAAATACCATATTCATCCCACCCACTTTTGATGGAGATTAGATCAGTTCCGGTGCTGATGTAACAGTCTTCAATGCAGACATCAGTGGATGAGTCTGATGACATCATTCAGACAAGAAGTCATATCAAATGGCTTTAATTGAACCAAACTTTAATATAGAGAAACATAGCATACATAGACATGATCTAGGAAAGGAGATAGCAATGTTAATCTCAATGTTTTCACTTATAATCATTTTTGCAGTGCTATTGCTCAACCTTGTACTTTCAACTGTTGTGGTGCTGATTGGAACTGTTGGAGGAAGTTGCAGGGGACATTTTTCTGAACCTTATTTACATGATTGAAAAAATATATATATTATCATGAGAGAGAATAAAAAAACCTTGTATTCTCTTGAGAGTGAAATGCGAATTTTGTACTTTTTGACAAGACGACTCCTCTTTTCTCGTCTCTTAAAGTGACCCTTTAATTAACTTTACAAGTGAACTACCCAAACTTTGATTTTCTAGTAAGGGAGAAGCTCCTTGGTTGTCTTGTGGACTTAGGCAATCTTGACAAACTATGTGGATCCCGACTCCTCTTTTATTCGAGTGGTTTTATTTTGGATTTTATTTACTGGTTTTCCACATGATAAACTGATTTTGTGCATGGTTATTTCCACAACGCATTGCTGGACATGTGTAGAAACGGAGTGAAAAAAATTAAATAAAATGAATAAAATAGATCAAAGAAAATAATAGAAGCATTTCGCACTGTTAAGATATATGGGGCCAGATTGATTTGAGTCATGTATTTAGATTATGTTGTTAAGTTTCATGAATTGGGCGGTGCTGTCATGTTTGACTGGATACCGTTTTTTCTTTTCTTTTTCTTTTTTCCTTTTTTTTTTTAATGGTACACTAGAGGCATGTTGGTTGGATACTGTTTTTACACCTTTTCTACCCTAGTCATTGTCAGTGCAGATCAATTTGTTTTGGGATGGAAGTTGGATAAACAATAATTGATCATATGAAATTTCCTATTTGCTCTCCACCCCATATGCACATCACAAAATATAACATCCGTGATGACATGATTATATCACTGAGCACAATTTGAGGCACATCCATATGCAACCTAATTTAGACAGTAGATGCAAATCTTCCAATCTTAACCTTGTTTTTTTTCATTATTTCCTATTTTATGTATAGAAAGGGTTTCCTTCAAAATAAAAAATAATAATAATAAATGAATTAGAAACTATAGTTTCCAAAACATGTCTCCTCACCTGGATCAATCCCATCTGTGTTTGGTGAACCATGTGGGGCAAGGATTGTCACATTATGAACATGGACTTGGCTGTTCATCCATCAAAAACAGTCTCAACTTTCCCTTTACACAAAACTTCATTCTGTACATTAATAATGGAATCTGAAAGTTAACGAACAAGGAAGATGAACAAACCTGCAATATACAGGATGGATGGCCCAAAATGGTGAGTTCAGGAAAGTTAGGTTTGCAATAACTACCCCAGTTGAGTGCATCAACTCGACAAGATGTGGGCGAGTGTAGTTCAGATTGCGGGTTGTAAACCAATCCCACCAAACTCTACCTTGACCGTCTATGGTTCCATTATCACCTGGAAAAGAAGAGGATCAAAATTAGCAATTATCGTTAAACAAAACACTCTTATCAAGCTAAGCATCCACAAGAACTCCTTTATATGGACCAAGTAATCAACATACTGGAAGAGTAAGGGGAAAAAAACAGCATGCAGCTTCGAGGTGATTCATGCCACAGCAGTACTTACCTGTTATTATGACATCTGTTAGATTGTACCCATAAATGAGGCTCTGATGCCTTCCGCCGGGAAGCTCCCTGCCTCGGCCATATGAGGGCAAAGGATCAACAATCGGCCAATCGGCAGAGTCCTGATAACAACCGTTTGTTAAGTAACTGAATTCTGGACAGTTCAAGTCTATCTAACATGGATAATATCAATATTTTCCACCAGAAGATTCACATATCCTAAGAGTCACTTAGAGTGTGATCCTAAGATTCACTTAAAAGTGCTATGCTATTCCTTCTTCATTTTCCATTTTTCTATAGTAAAACAATTTGCATCTAGACTCAAATTTCTGTTAGCACCATGAAATTACCAGCTTTCCCATTTTCCCTGAAAATCTCTCAAATGTTAAAAACATGTAAGTCCGATAAACTATGTTAAAAATTCATTTCCCAAGGTAAAATACCCACCTATGCTACAAAAATGAAAAAAAAAAAAAAAAAAGGGCATTGCAGACGTACCATTGATCCAAGAATTACTGCTCCTTTATCCAGAAATAATGTAAGATGGCTTATGAGAGTGAAGCTTCCGGTCAACCACCTCCCAGCTGGCACAAAAAGCTGAGCACCACCCTTATCGGTAAATGAATGAAGATAAAAGATTGCATTCTGGAAGGCTTTTGTATTGAGGGCAACCCCATCTCCAACAGCGCCAAATTCAGTTATTCTGACGCTGTGAGGGCGAGAGGCCCCCGATACTGATTGTTGGCAAACTGAGCTGCCATCAACAGCCCATGTAACCTCACCAATCAATGCAAGTCCAAGAAGCACTTCCAGCAGCTGAGGAAAAATTTGAACTTGAATCAGTACAAAGAACTGGGTTTCTATATTCTTATTCATCATTAAACTAAATAACACTTATTTCTCTGATCCCACCATGCAACAATCAATTTTAATAGTTCATCTTCCCGAATAGTTGAATTTATGAAATTCAGGGTATTGGGAGGTCTCATCAAGTAGGTATCTGCTGGCACCAATTAATAGACAAGACTGCAAGATACACCTTCCAGAAGTTTATGTACTGCATAAATCTCCATTTTAATACCCATAAAAATATGAGAAATGTGCAGTTACGGTCTCTCAACATTACTTTGTTCATCACAGATTTGCAAATATTAGGTACTTTTGGACACTTGATGGAGTTTGTAAGCATGAGACCATTCTGGGACCTTAGTTGGTCAAGCTAACTGCTAACCAAGGAACAACAGAAAATAAGAAACAAGTAAGAATAACCAAAACCAGATGATTGGCATTCCATCCTAAAAGAAATGGTTCTCATGCCAATACCCAAAGTTATCAGAATTCAGAAAGCGGGGTCTCCAGAGATTTTTCAACCTAAATTATTCAAGGATCAAGTGAAAAAGGACTGGTCAATTGAGCCACATTGCAAAAGTAATGTAGAATAACATATGACAAAAAATAGGAAAAAAAAAAAAAAAAAGGACTAAGAAAGGCAAGAGAAAAAAGAACATTTTTTTTTTCTGTAAGATCTTACCATTTTTGTTTTCTTTTTCTTTTTTTTCCTTTTTTATTCCCTTCCTCAACTTGGATTGTGATGACATTAGGAGGGGGGAAAAGAAAGAAAGGAAAACATTTTCCATTCCATTGAGTCCCTGAATTCAGAATCCTATAGCTAGAACAACTATCCCAACCCAAGAAGAGCACATAAGAAAAGGAAAGGAAGATACCGAACTACTCACAGGTATATATTTCTTCATATGACTAAGATCTGTTCTTCCCCTGCAGTCCAAGAACACCCAGGCTTCCACCTTGCACTATCACCTACTCAACCCTTTCCTCTCTCCGATCAAAAGAAAAACCCAATAAAACTTATTGAGAAGCTTTGGGTGGAGTAGATCAAAGTCATGACCAAAACACGGGTGATCAAATGGGTCTTAGAGAGCCACCACCCACAGAAAATCATGACAGTGACCGTCCCTGGTAGCCAAAAAAACGAGAGAGAGAGAAAGAGAGAGAAAATTAAAAAAGCAGTCCCGACCCAAATAAGGACCTGCTATTTTCATCAACTTCTACTAAAAGTCCTGCCAAAATAGAGAAGACCCAGATGAATACGATGGGTTTGGACCTCAAAACCCCATGAAAAATCAGAAAATAAGAAGAACAGGAGAGTTGCAGAGGAGTTGGGGTGGCCTTGGATGCTTTCTGTATTTCTGAAGTTTTTGCAGCTTTGAAGAGATTTTCAGATGTTGGGTTTCTCTGTCACCAATGGGAGATTGAGGTGCATGTCATCAGAGTAACTTGGAAAATCCGTCAACTGAAAATTTCCTTCTTCCCAAACAGAAATGCATGGAATGAATTAGAAAAAAAATTAAACCAAAAAACATATACTCATATGAAAATTTTAGAATAATGGATACTTTTAAATGACAAGAACACCCCTAATTTAACCCCTTATTAGTCATTAAGCAACAGGCAAGGATGGGTACAATTAGATTGGATATTTTAGATATGAAGAGCACATCCCCATTTAAAGCAAACTCTTTTTTTTTTTTTTTTCCTGTTGTTGTTTGTCACCCTTTCCTTCATTATTGGCCCTTCTCTTTCCGGTAAGAATAAATGAGAAAAACATTAATACGATAAAAAAAATCATAATTGAAAAGGATGTTCATTGCTTTGCGTCACTTATGGGACCAATTGGATGTACCAATTTAAGACTAATGTGACTCTTTTTTTTCACCATTAGGGCAAGTTTTGCTCTAGCAATTCTGAGAGAATTTTACAAATTATCTCAATGTTGTTCTCCAATTGTTTTTTAAAATGCTCAAACATAATGGAGTATTTAGAAAGCTAAGATTTTGAAAAAGTTTCCAAGGCCAAAAGTCAAATGAGATTGCTTTTCAGAGTTTTAACATTCAAAGAAATAATTTCAAATGCTTGAAAATTCTGCCAGACATGACAAGTATTACTGCCATAAATTTTTAGAACTTGCAAATTCTCAAGGAAATAAAAACTTTTAATTTAGTAAATTCATTTTAATAAAATTATCGTAAATGTGGTACGAGTAAATCCTCTCGATTTATACATGCCAATAACTAGATTACTCAAATTCAAATTCAAATTCAAACCTTAAATCTCTAACAAATCACTATTTTATCTATAATAACCAAAACTAACCTAATCATATCCTATCTTTTAAGATAATAATCCCTAACAATAAATACTTCCAAACAAAGGTAAAATATGAATTATAAAATGATGGGCGTTGAAACTCTAAAATCAAGTTTAAGATGCTAATAAGAGTTATATTTAGGTAACTCCTATGCACAAGTCAACCATCTTATTGTTTCCAACTCTGCAACTGCATATTTTGGGAAGCTCCATGTAATCGAAAAGGAAACCAAGGGTGGGGTTTATTTATTTTTTATTTTTTAACCTTGAATTTCAATACTCCTTTTCCTTTCATATACCCAATTGGACAAATAAAAAGAAAACAGTGATGTGAACAACAATTGAAAATGGGAAATTTTAACCATAACAGAGTAATTAACAGTTATGTTTAGGATTCTTCTAGAGAGTTGGACTGCCGATGCCTTAATCTTTATCCAATTATTACTATGACTACTCATGATCCCTTCCCGTCCCTTCCTTTCTTTTTCACACCACTCTGTGACCAATGCTTGATCTCATGATCTGAGCTGTTTTTCGGAGAGATCATCTCAAGCTGGGCTAATAATTAGCCGGCTGAAATGTAATCGGACAAAGGACTTACTTCATTTATAAGGAAGATCAAAATGTCTTTTGATTGTATGTGGATTTTCTCCTGACCACGTTCGTAGTTCCGGAGGGTCCTTGAGGGATCATCCCTACATGTGAAAGTGGGGGCAAACATTACTTTGAAAATACTGGTAAGAAATTATGAAAGAAAGTGTATAGTGGCAGTAAGTAGTCAATTTTTCCTACTTTGTGATTAAACATCATATGAAGAGTAAGAGTAATCATGTCATTGGATTTGATTATAGTTAACTAAATAAAGTGGTAGACAGGGTCAGAGAAAGGACGACCGAAGATTGTACGGTCCTTGTCGTGGCGTAAATAAAGAGAAAGGCTTCCGTTTGGGATCCAATGTACTCTGGTATCCCTATTGAAATTACTGTTACAGAGACAGGATACTGTATCTGGATCCTCTTATAGTCTTTTGTTTTTGGTAGAAGATCCGCTTATAGTCTTATTTCAAAACATAACTTTCTTTTGAAAGAGGAAAAAAAGTGAAACATCAAGTTCAGTAATGATGAATGATCATATAGTTTGAGCCAATAAAGATATGCTAAGTGATGCATATCTCTCTCTATAGTCTATCCCAGTATTATATTCAAATGAACTATTAGAAAAAAATTTATTTTGGACTATCTTGTCTTTTTCCTTTCCTTCCTCTTCCCTTTTGTATGGAATTTAATTAGGTATATGGTGAGAGGAAGGGGTAGAACTAGGGCGATAACTCTTTGTTCCTTTGTTTTCGCTGTGTTTTGATTTCACTAAACTGATTTCATGTTTAGTGAATTCTCTTTTATAAAGAATAAAAAAAAAGGTGCCCTTGTAAATCTTGATAAACTCTCAACTATAGCTGCCTCAAAAGGGAAATTTCCAAGTTCCCCACAAACGAGGGGTGGATGATATAAGACTTAACTTTCTTAGAATTTGGTGTTCTAGGGTCATGGCTAAGTATCTATTTTCATCTCCCCTTAATTCATTTTTCATTTTAGCCACTTTTAGAAATATATCTTTAAAAACTCTATAGAATTTTTCAATTTATGCAAGCTAATAGGCCGACCTCAATTGTAAGTTTACGGACAATTTTGTTGTTTAAATATAATAGTTGCGACCTAACCAGTAATAGCTCAGTGACGAAGCCCTTAAATTTTATAGTGATCAGAGATTGATATCCCTGGTCCTCATGTTAAAAGTAGCTCAAATTTTTTGGTCACATATGTAGGGATCCCCAAGCATGTGGCATCACCCACCATACTTGGAAAGTGTCATTAGCCAACCCAATTAGTCCATAACAGTTTCTAGTTTGTTCTACTTATAAAACATTGTTCTTTCCTGAAATAATTATTTTTACAATTTTTACATGGAGTAAATGTTTGGTGTAACTCACAAGTACGAAGGCTACACAAAAGTGACAATAGATGTACTACAGTAAAATACAAGACAAAATATTTATGTTTTTCATGATCCCAGCTTGTCTGTGGGGTATGAAGAAAAAAAATGAAAAGAGAAAGATCTGTATAAGTGCTTTCTTATTATGTGACTCACTACATAAATACTCCATAACAAGGACCCACCTAACAAAACCACTGTAACCAACTTTCTCATGATGCAGTATTTTACCCATCATTTTATTTTGTTTTTCTTTAAGAAAGCAACCATTTTGTGGTATATTTCATGAGGGGCCATCACTCATGCACTTATACTCCTCTTCAAGAATGATGAGAATTTGGGAATTTTCTTAATTGGATCCCACTTTTAAAATCTTATATTGGCTCTTGCCAAATCTTACACAGTACAATTAAGCAAAAAAAAAATAAAAATAAAAAAAAAATCTTACGAAGTTAAACTTGGTCTACTGTGAGATTGATCACTGCAATGGGAGATAGAAGGCCACTAGTGTTTAGGGTCCATTTTATTTCTCCTTATATGCGCAGATGCATGTGTTGCTCTTGCTCCCACCTTATTGCAGAAGGCATTGATGGCAACGAAGTATCAATCATGACTTGCCAAACTCTTAAGTTAATATTAATTCACGTAAAAGAATCATATCATTTTCAGATGAATTGGCTTTTTCTATCAACACCCATTGAAGGTGGACTATAGAGCCATAAGTGGGAGGGATGCCAAGGAGATCAATTGGTGGGTTAAGTTCACCTCTCTCAAACTTGTAGATAAAAATTGAAGCAGTTCTTCATATGTTTGAATGTTTACAGAGAGTAAGAATGTATCAGATTCAGTTGCAAGCTTTTAACATGTGAAACCCTGCAGAAGAAATAAGATTTTGATGATCATAGTTATAAGTTCAGCATTGGCTGCAAGAGGGCCAAGGTAAAATATAATACAAATTTCTCAGTTTTACCCCAAGTATCAGCTGTACTATATGTGATTTTATTTTTAGCATAAAATGTAATATCTCTCTCTCTCTCTATATATATATATATATGATTTTATTATTTTTAGCTCAAAGATGATGTCTATGAGCTATATTTGATTGTGTTGGCCTGTGGGAAATCATTTTGACATACATTGTGAATTGAATCGTGCTAATATTCTATGCTAGCCTTTTTTTCTTTTTTTTTTCTTTTTTGAAAATTCATTTTTAGGACTTCATAAAGACAAACAGAGAACTCCTTAACTGATTGTGACAATAAAAGACAGATGGTCTAATGAACACATCCGTTTGCTTTATACCAGGCACTTTAGCCTGTTGGGACCTCATGAACAAATGAAAATAGCTATTTTCAAATATGGGATGTGCTCCCTTGCGGATAGTCTGTATGGACTGTCTATGTGTGGTCTTTTGGAACCTACCTTACTACCACGTCAATCATGAGCAGGTAGGGGATCAAAAGATCCATATGTGACTTACTATACATAAAGTATTAAGTTCGCAAGATCATTTTAACCCCTTGATGCATGGCCCTCAAGAGCAAGGGTTTTAGAAGGCATAATTCTTTTAGAATTTTCATTAAAAGTGAGTCACATTCAGATGGATGCCAGTTTGGCATTTGGGGTACTTAAGAATAAAGGGGTTGGATTGATCATAAAAAAAATCTTACATGCCTAAAAACTGGACATAAAACTGTCTGCATTTTTGTTACAAAATTAACATGTTGGGAGGTGCATATCTTCCACACACCAAAAAAAAAAAAATATCTTCCAAAAAAAATTTATCTTCCAAAACAAGGGTTATTATCTTCCAAAAAAAAAAAAAATTTGTTGGTTGTTGCATTTCCATTTTTTATATCCACCCGAAGACTTCTGGGAGCAACATTCGCTTAATTCGAACTTTAAAATTCACATGCAATTAGCAGAGGACTACCCTAGGATTTCATGAAGATTCACCTTTCACTCTCATCTATTTCCTTGAGATCCCCAATAAATCCAGACCGCCCAATGTTTCAGCCTTGAGGGCACCACATTTATTATAATCCATAAGGCCGTGCATGTTACGCAGCAAAGCCACGTATCTTTTTTTTATTTGGTTGAGTGCTTTTCAAATACCTGGTGCTAATCAAGTTGCAGCAAGTGTACCAAGAAAGTAATCTTGTGTGGCTGGCTATTCATGGTCTTCTTTGTGGTTTTGATCTTTATATTTAGGTTTAGTTTATTTCATTTCTAAACAATGCTTCCTATCAACACAAGTTGTTGGGGTCCTTGTTACAATCACTGTTTGGGCACATGAGACACACATTGGGATGCACAAAAGGAGTGAACTTTATGATTCAATGGATGAGGCAAATATATTTCTTGTATGAAATAAAGAAGAGGTCTTTTCAATCAACAATAGTGGACTATTCCACACCTAGTACAATCTCATTGGCTTAAATGCAACCGCCAACCACTGAGCTTTTTTACACGGTAAAATTTAAGGGTCCAACAGGTAAGAGCACACTAAATATTGAGCTTGTGCGGTTAAGCTCGTGGGATTCATTTGGATGCATTCCTATCAATAGAGGTAGACAAAGTCTTAAGGGGTCCAACAGGTAAGAGCAACCCTTTGTACTAGGTATGAGATTGTCTTACCTCTCGCTCCCTCTGATTATCTTAGTCCTCTATTTTATAGTGTTTAAAGTTTAATAGTGTTTTAACAATAGCGTTTTTTAGAAGTTCAATCCAACGGGTAGTTAAGGGTTTGATGAGCATAAAATTTTAGTATGGTGCCAGATCATCGAGGTATAAAAGCACGAATGGAGCTGTGCTGATCATAAGTAGGCCAAGACACCAAGTAGACATCATAGAACTGGTCTGTACATGCAATCACCTCATAGGATGGAACTCTAATGTCTTCGCTTAAAAAATTAAAGTTTCTAAGTAGACAAACCTTATAGTTTATAGTAATTACAAATAACCTGGGTCTCTTTGGTATTTACAGAAATATACACCTATCAGCCAAACATCCCATAAAGATCCTTGACCAACAGTCAAATGGCACCAGTGTTGGCACACTTGACCAATTCACATAATACTTAAGTGAAAAGTAGACATAAATTACCATAAACAATAATAAAGATATATGGTTTAGAACCTCTTTAACTTGGCTCAAACTATGATTATTTTGTCATGGTTTTGATTCAGTGGTAAGGATGATGGGTCCACTGAGTGGTGATGGAGATTATCCATTGTATGGATGGGTTAGAATCAATAAACATCATCCGGACTATAACCATGGCAACCTAAAATAATGGAAGAAATAAAAAGGTCGAAAAAATTACTGATTCATCTATGAAGTGTCATGGGCCAGTCGGGGAAGATGATATGCCATGAAACAGAACAGCAGCAGCAATAACGGCTGCTGCTGTGAATTTGAGGTGTAGTGGGATGGGCTTAAACTAGATTTTCAACTGAACAAGGCAGCTCAGTAATTATCAGGACACCTTAGCCTATATTTTTATTAACATATAAAATCATCATTATCTGAGCCTTACTCCTCGATCTGGCCAGCTTGAAGAGTTCTGCCCTTAAACTAAAAAATAATCCATTCCACCCACAACACTGGGTAATCAAGATCATTCAGGTGGTGACTCCTTCCCACCTCCAACAAGTCGCGGATCAAACCATCTGGTTGGTGACAAACGTTTGTCAACAAAGTATAGCCACTGGTCTGCATTCACTGGGAAGAAATCCAAGTCCACCAGTGAGATGGTGAGTACAATCAGGGTCTTATTCACGGTGCAGGGCCCATCCGACTAAGCCCAAGTGGCCAACTAATGTTCACTCATCAAGCAGCCCCCTCTGCTAATGCCCAGTCCAAAAATAGGCTAGTAGAGTCCTATGAGGCAAAAGTGGGATTGACCCATTATCCAGTTTAACTTGGGCCTGTGCTTCCCATCACCACCCAAGTACGCTTTGCCTGTATAACAACTGATCAATTGTGTGGTTGTGTTAGGACTCAAAGAAACCATCCAGAGTGCTATGCCAGAATAAGTGGCATATGAATAGACTCCAAATATAACACAGATGACAGCTTTATGCCAATTATTCATCAAAAATTCAATATCAGAGAACAGTGTCTATTGTTGAGAAAAGGTAGAAACTGTGATAAAAAAGAAAAAAAGAAGAAAAATGAAAAATGAAGGCATTCAAGAGTGTAAGAGAGTCTATCCTGCAATTGGCAAACAAATCATTAGGCTGGTTCAGGGGGCACCAGTTTGAGGCTACGCATCCACTCGCAGAAGCTAAAATCATCGAAGTTGATGAAACTGCTCTTTAGTCTGGCCCTTTGTTCTACTGTTAAAGTCCGCAGCTGAGGGAACCTTGCTTCCTGAGAAGGGTGAAACCACAGATCCATGTTACTCCTTATTTTTCAAAAATCATTTCTAGTTTTTTATGCATTTGGACAAGCTTGTTATTGTATAGTTATGCAATCTCTCAATTGAACGATATTTTAATAATGCCCGTGCCATTTGGTGGTCGTCTCGATGCAGTTCAGAGGAAAAGTTTTGGATTGAAACATTTAGTGGAATGAGGAACCCCTGCATAATATTACTTCTGCCGATGGCCAGGATGATGCAGCCCGCAAGACCAAGACCCGCAGGACCTAACGGATCCTCTCATGGGGTCCACATGATCTCTCCTAAGCAGAGATCCCTATCCTTATTTGAGACAATATCTAAATTAGTTATATTATTTAGTTTCTTAATAGGAATTACTTTCTAAATTCTATTTTGAGTAGGATTAGGAATCTTACTAATTTCAATGTCTTGCTTAGTTTAGAAATAGGTCTTCTATATAAACACAAGAGATCGTTGTTATTCAGGATGTATTATTCAATCAAACTTATCTACGTAAGTTATTTTTCTCTCTGTGTATGGTTTGTCTTGAGCCCTAGGGCTGGAATCCCTTGAATTCGATCAATCTCATTATTGAGATTGGTCTACATTACGATCAGGTCCCGGGGCCGCGCCAGATTGGTATCAGAGCCCAGATCCGGTCGCTGGGGAAACGAGTGTCTTTCTCAGTTTTCGTCCACCCATTCTGCCACTATCACTACCGTGCCCTTCTCCATCGCCTCTCTCTCTCTCTCTCTCTGCCAAAACCCATCATCCGCAATCACATCCAAACCCAACCGAAGCCCCAATTCCCAACAGCCACCGAGCCCAGCCCCATCCACATCCTTTTCCCAGAACCTAAAATCCCCAAATCCCTAATCGATTTCTCTTCCCATTGGCCCAATCGTCCATCTGCCCAAATTCCCCCAACAGCCCCATCCCGACCCCTCCACCACCTCCCAACCACATCAAAACCCCATCCCAGAGACCAAAAAAACCCCATCCTAGAGCCACATATCAAAAAACCTCATCCTAAAGCCACATCAAAAACCCCATCCCAGAGCCACATCAAAAACCCCATCCGGCCTCGTCGAAAAACCCATCCCAGAGACCAAAAAAAAAAACAAAGAGAGAGAGCAGCAAAGGAAGAAGAACTGTGTAGGGTTTTGAAACACATACCTGGCATCTTCCCTAATCTCCAGACAGCCGCCATCAGCCAGCGCTCTCCACTGCATCGTCTTCCCGACAAATCGGTATCAGCGAAGCAACCAGAAGCGAGCGCCTCCTTCTGCTTCTTAGTCTCCAGCCTTCACCTCTTCCCTCATCTCTATCGCCCAAACGCTAGCAGCATCGCCAAGTCGTCGTCGAGCGAAGAGTCTCACCTCTGGCCATCGTCTTCCCCCAACTCCTCTTCGTTTTTTCCTTTTTGGTGAGTTGAAACAGCCCTCTTCTTATTTTCTCTCTGCGCACGAAGCCTGAGGAAAATAGACCTTTTCACGTGCTGAGTTTGGGGCTTGACCCGCAATCTGGGCCCGATTTGAGTCCATATCCGACCCAGCCCACTTAACAAAAAAAAATAAAATCCAGCCATGCCTAGAAGAGGCGATAATCTCAGTCATTGGCTCACAGACAAGGAATGTGATGAACAATTATCCAAACTGGGTCAAGATATGGATGAGGTAATGGATCGTCTACGCACCGTAGAATCCGCACTTATTGAATTGCAAAATAAACAGTTGGCTGCAAAAGAAAGGTCTTCCACTGCCTCACAAATACTCACACCCATTCAAACAGAACGGCCTGAGCAACGAGAATCTATACGTGACTTTGTACACGTCTCATCGCTGAACGAGACAACTCGAGTCCCCAAGTTCCACCCCACACTGATGATATCACAAAGAAGGTTAAAATCGATGTGGCTAATTTCTCTAAAGATGTCAGTCCGAAAGTTTTTGTTGATTGGCTTAATTCTCTGGAAGACTACTTTGCTAGGTATAATATGAATGATGAGCAGCGGATAGCCTTTACGAAGGTTAAGCTTAAGGGTCCTGCTAGAATCTGGTGGTATGGTGTTGAAAATAATGAACTTGCATTGGGACAGCCCATTACTAGGTGGGTCAACATGAAAGAAAGGCTCAAGAGCAATTTCCTTTCTTCTGATTACATTGATACACTGCACCAAGAGTTTCTTACCCTCCAACAAGGCAATCTATCTGTGGAAGAATATACTACAAATAAGTTTCGCGAATATATTGTTCGTTGTAATTTGAAAACAGATGATCGTCTAACTATCACTAGATTCCGAGATGGATTACGTAATGACATCAGACAAGAAGTTGCTATGTTTGATTACACTAGAGTTGATGAGGTCTTTTGTAAAGACCGGAAAGCTCAACATGAACTTCAGTTGCGGAGACGCAACACTTTTCAAGTCGGGGAGTCTTCCACTAGAAGAGGACCTGAACCTACTTTTAATCGTCCTCAGACGCAAGGTTATCGTCCTCCTCCTCCTAAACCATTCCAGCAACCACCACAAAGGCCACAACAAGCAATTCAGCCGAGGCAGGCCTTGCCACAGCAGAATCAGCGGGTGCAACAGAATCAGAATGATAATCGTTCCCGCGGAAAAATAGATAAAAGAGATATTGTTTGTCATGCCTGCAAACAAAAGGGCCATTATGCAGCAGAGTGTCCACATAGAAATTTATATGCTACTAATTTGCCAGAAGATGAGGAGCAGTATGATGAGGAAATCGAGACGGAGCCGTTCAATGCGGAGCCTTATTATGAATCCACAAAAGATCAATTGCACGATACAGAAGCTGATGACAGTTCACCTCTGCTTTTTCTTGACCGTCGTCTGTTAGTAGCTGATGCGAAGGAAGAAAATGAAGACTGGAATCATGCCTCCATTGTCCGATCAAGAGTCAACTGCAAGGGCAAGTCTTGTAACATGATCATTGATGGAGGCAGCGCAATAAATGTTATCTCTCAGGAAGCCGTAGAGAAGCTCAAGCTACCAACAGTGAAACATCCAACGCCTTATAAAGTTGCATGGGTCAACAATTACTCCATTCCTGTCCGTAAGCAATGTGTAGTCCCTTTCCGGATTGGCCAGTATGAAGATACAATTCGATGTGACGTCATTCCAATGAACGTTACACACATTCTCTTCGGACAACCATGGCTACAGAAATTGAAGGTCATTACAGATCATGAGTACAATACTTATACCTTCAACTGGAAATGATGCAAGATCAGGTTGATTCCATTGCCAGCTAAATCTTCATCATCCACATCTGATATAGCTCCAGCACTTCCTATCTTAACTATGCGGAAGGTTGAAGAAGAAAGCAAAGAGCAGTGCATCATGTATGCCTTGATTGCTAGGCAAGTTCCAGAAGAATCTCCTAATACATCTGTCCCACAAGAAGTAAAGCCCCTTCTGAAGAAATTTGCTGATCTAGTTCTCGATGCGCTGCCTAAGGAGCTACCTCCATTACGTGATATCCAACATGCCATTGATCTTGTACCGGGAGCCTCATTGCCAAATTTGCCTGCATACCAGATGAGTCCCATAGAGCATACAGAATTAAGAAGGCAAGTTGATGATCTTTTACAAAGGGGATATATCAGGGAAAGCCTCAGTCCCTGTGGAGTACCTGCACTCCTCACTCCAAAGAAAGACGGAAGTTGGCGCATGTGCGTTGACAGTCGTGCAATCAATAAAATCACGGTAAAGTACCGCTTCCCAATCCCCAGATTAGATGACATGCTAGATTTGATGACTGGTGCATGTATGTTTTCTAAACTTGATCTGCGAAGTGGTTATCATCAAATCCGTGTAAGGCCAGGTGATGAATGGAAGACTGCATTTAAAATCAAAGATGGCCTTTATGAATGGTTGGTTATGCCCTTCAGATTAACCAATGCACCTAGTACTTTCATGCGGGTCATGACACAGTTGTTACAGCCTTATATTGGGAAGTTTGTCGTCGTTTACTTCGAAGATATCTTAATCTACAGCAAGAAGAACACAGAGGATCTTCAGCATCTGAACGCAATCTGCCAACTCCTTCGCCAAAAGCGATTCTATCTTAATCTCAAGAAGTGCACATTTATGAGTGATTCTGTTATTTTCTTGGGATATGTTGTGTCAGCACAAGGAATTAAAATGGACCCTGATAAGGTCAAAGCAATTCTTGATTGGCCTATTCCCACTATACTTACTGAAGTTCGAAGTTTTCATGGTCTTGCAAACTTTTACAAGAGATTTATTCGAAACTTTAGCAGTATCATGACTCCTATCACCAAATGCATAAAGAAAGGTGAATTTAGGTGAACTAGTTCTGCCACCAGAGCTTTTGAGGACATCAAGCGTACAATTACAGAGGCCCTAGTTTTGCGAATTCCAAATTTTGACAAAGTCTTCGAAGTTGCTCGTGATGCCTCACATGTTGGCATTGGGGGTGTTCTTAGTCAAGAGCGACACCCGATTGCAGTTTTTCAACGAGAAACTTTCTGATGCCAAGAAGAAGAATTCTTCTTATGATTTGGAATTCTATGCCATTGTACAATCACTTCGTCACTGGCGGAATTACTTGATTGGCCAAGAGTTTGTTCTTTATTCTGATAATGATGCTTTGAGACATCTACATTCACAACAGAATATCAGTGCCAACCGTGCAAAGTGGAGTGCTTATATACAAGAGTTTAGTTTCAGCATTCGTCATACAACAGGTAAAGATAACTTAATAGCTGATGCACTCAATCGACGGAAGCATTTGTTGACAAATATGTCTGTTAGTGTACCAGGTTTTGAACAACTCAAGCTCGATTATGCGGATGACCAAGACTTTGGCACTATCTATACAGAACTCAGCAATGGTGATAATGGTAAGCATCCTCATTATAGCATTCATGATGGTTTCTTATTTAAAGGTACACAGCTCTGTCTTCCTGCCACGTCCATTCGTGAGTATGTTGTCCGCAAGTTGCATTCCGGAGGATGTAGTGGCCATTTGGGATGTGACGAAACTCTTGCTCTTGTCAGCGACAGATATTATTGGCCCCGAATGAAGTCCACAATTATTCGCGTTTGCGAGCGATGTAGGACATACCAGATAGCCAAAGGTACTAAGAAAAACACCGAACTTTATCAGCCTTTGCCTGTTCCTCATTCTCCGTGGGAAGATATTAGCATGGATTTTGTACTTGGTTTGCCAAAGACTCAACGGAAAGTTGATTCTATTTTTGTGGTTGTTGATTGCTTCTCAAAGATGGCTCATTTTATTCCATGTACTTTAACTAGTGATGCCTACAAGGTTGCCAAGCTCTTTTTCAAAGAAATTGTTCGCCCACATGGCCTTCCCAAGACTATTGTTTCTGATCGCGACACAAAGTCTGTAAGTTATTTTTGGAAGACTTTATGGATGCTGTCCAATACGAAGCTCAAATTCTCTACCGCTTACCACCCGCAAACTGATGGCCAAACAGAATTTGTAAACAGAAGTCTTGGACAGTTGTTACGCTATCTTGTTCGTGATCACATCACAACTTGGGATCAAGCGTTACCTATGGCTGAGTTTGCGTACAATAATTCGGTCAATCGGTCTACTGGTATTTCTCCATTTGAAGCTGTGACAGGAGTTCGTCTATGACTACCTGTTGATCTTGTACCTTTGCCTGTAGATGCCAGAATTAGTGCCGATGCGGAAAGCTTCTTTCAACACATGTAACACGTACACAATGAAGTCCGCCAACATATCTCTGCCAGTAATGCCACTTATAAACAACAAGCTGACAAACATCATCGATTTATTGAATTTGCTGAAGGGGATATGGTCATGGTCCGTATCCGTCCAGAACGTATGCCTTCTGGCGCGTCTAAAAAGTTGCATACACGGAATATTGGTTCGTACAAGATTCTCAAAAAGATTGGCTCCAATGCTTATGTACCAGACCTCCCATCTGATTCAGGTGTCAGTTCTATTTCAACGTTGAGAATCTTACGCTCTACCGTGGTCATGATAATGATGGAGAAACTGAAGGGCAGACTATTGCTCTACCTTCTAATCCTCCACCTGTTGATGCAATTGTTGATGTGCTTGATGATCAAACTGTTTCCACTCGTCAAGGAGGTTTTCAAAAGTTCTATGTCAATTGGAAGAACCGTCCTCTCTCCGAAGCTACGTGGATCACTACAGCAGATTTTCAGCGGCTAAATCCAGATCTTAATGAGTGGTATCAAGCGATGAACTCGCCGAAGTCGAGTTCTTTCAAGCCGGGGAGAGTTGATGCAGCCCGCAAGACCAGGACCCGCAGGACCTGACGGATCCTCTCATGGGGTCCACATGATCTCTCCTAAGCAGAGATCCCTATCCTTATTTGAGACAATATCTAAATTAGTTATATTATTTAGTTTCTTAATAGGAATTACTTTCTAAATTCTATTTTGAATAGGATTAGGAATCTTACTAATTTCAATGTCTTGCTTAGTTTAGAAATAGGTCTTCTATATAAACAGAAGAGATCGTTGTTATTCAGGATGCATTATTCAATCAAAATTATCTACGTGAGTTATTTTTCTCTCTCTATGTATGGTTTGTCTCGAGCCCCAGGGTTGGAATCCCTTGGATTCGATCAATCTCATTCTTGAGATTGGTCTACATTATGATCAGGTCCTGGGGCTGCGCCACAGGGATGTTAGAGACTGCAAGCTTTCCACATTCCACCAAATCTTGCGACAGTAAAGTTCAGCTCTTAAGCTGCAAGAAAGGTACTTTAATTAAGCTGGCAGAAATCAATGCCAAATCTCACAAAATTCTGCCTCAGGTTCTGAAGTGCGAACCATTACAAATATGATAATGCTGCATTTTGAGATATTACCATATTGTTGACCACATGGGAGTATTCAAGCTTGTGTTCAACTGATCAATGTTGGGCCATTTTCCTTGATCCAAGTCATTCATATAAACTACACCCCACGACCGCGCACACAAAATGAAAAGGAATTCATCCAAGTTCCAAGATTAACAACCAACTTGTTCCCATACACTTTGATAATCCAACGGTGTATATCACTCAAACTGGAGAAATCTGGAGTGGCACTTATTAATGGCAGAGCATGTGATATGGGCCGGTTGGAATTCAGATAAGTGGGCCCACAATAATTATATTAACCATCAGGCAATCCAACAGCGGAGGATCATTTCTCATACATATTATAAAGATGCCTTCATGCTGCTATATCACCATTATGAACACAATCATTGTCTCAACCACAGGAAAAACCATTCAGCCATGATTAGAGATTGCTGAGATATTTAGAATCCTCCAAATACATTAAAGGGGGAAAATCCATACCTGCTCATAAGGAGGATCTTTATGTGCAGGTATTAACCGCGAAACAAAGAATCGAGCTTGAGAGCTTCCCTCCTGCAGAAGTAGAAGAATTAAAAAAGAAAAAGAAAAATGCTAAAAATCATACCACTAAAATAACATCTGTATAAGAGCTTACAGACACAGCTCAAAACAAAACACAAAGGAGTGCATGGTGATTTTCACTGTTGGGTGCATGTTGGTAAAGCATGCAAAAGAAAAGAAACAGTGTGATCATTGGTAAGAGATCACACTTGGGCAATTGTTGCTCCTGTGGTCAATATGGCTAGAGCATAATACATGGGCATTTCAACAAAGTAACATCCTCAGAAGACATTGCATTCAATGCTTGGTCTCTCATCATTCATGGGCAATAGCAACAAGTCAGTTTGTAGGAGATTCAGCTACTATTCTCTGGAGATGCAGCTGGGACGATAACACCTTTCCTTCTAAATATGTTATTTGTTTTTGGCTCTTAAGCATTGCTGCTGTTGTATCAATTTATGTTTTCAATCAATCAATTAACATTTTAAAGAAACCAATGCATTAGAGATGCAACCGGCATCACATGAACAGTGTGTTGATTAAGGCATTTTCCCAGTAAGAAACAGGTCCAGGGAATTAGTTTGTGGGAGACTTTCCCTGGTCTTGCCTCAGCCCAATATGCAATGACCAAAAAATAGAAGGCGCAACCTATGTTTACAAGGTGCAACATGGGTACGACATGGGCAGCAAAAAACCACATGAAATAGTTCAACTCCCATTGAGTCTGGGTTCTTTGTCAAATGAGACTATCCAGACTCCGCACTGCATGAACTAAAAAGTTTCAGTAATATTTACTTGGTAATGAGGTTAACAACAAACTCTTATTCCATACAAACTTTTATGGCTTACACTTACGATCCATAGTGTGGTCGACAAGAGCCCATGGCACAGTGGAAGGAGCTCACTATTGCAACTTTGAGGTTGCAGGTTCAAGTCATATTACCAATCAAATCAAGAAAATGAAACATAGTGTGCTTGACAGAAGTGCAGAAGTATCAGCACGCAACAAACAAAAGTCTCAAAAGATAACTGTTACCGGCTGAGTGAATAATGCTGAATCAGTGCTGAATATTATGGGTGTGTTTGAAATGTGACTTAACCAAAATTACAAGAGAAGGTTGAGTTCCAAGTTGGAGTTGGATAGAACCAAGGGTCCCCAAAGCCCAATTTATTTCCCTTGGTTACTAACAATTTGATGGCAGATATCCAAGATAATGGTTATTTATGTATGTTACCTCAAGATAATGTGGTAATCCTTCGTTAGACAAAAAAAAATGTCAATCATATGCTAAAACTTTTCCAAAGGGTTTTTTTTTTTATGAAAATGTTTCCAAAGGGTTTTTTAAGTCAAATGGGTTGAAATTAGCAGATCAATCATAGAAATGAAGTTCAGTAAATTAAAGAGTGGAAAAGTGATGCAGGCCAGATCCTTGGTCTGGCAGCCCATTGGGCCCAAGCCCATAAAAAGATCTTCAAATCATGCAAGAGTTTTATTTTTAGTATTAGCTGGATTTTAGGAATAATTGGGAGATTAATTAGAAAGTTTCTCTTATTTGATATAGTGCTTATTTTAATTAGAGTTGTTTCCAAGAATAAGTTAAGAGTATGAGTCTATAGAAAGGATTGTAACCCCTCTTTAGGGACAATGCATTGATTAATAAAATTTCTTCCCTTGTGGATTTCTCTTGGTTGTGTCTGTGGTGTGAGACCAAGATAGGTTTGATTATCCCTAAGCATTTTGGCTTGGAGTTTAGCCCATTGGCTATCCTCCTCCTTCCCCGCGCTGCGTCAAAAAGTGAGTTGGTTAAAATTACAATGCATCTTTAATGGTCACAAGATATGGTCCAAAATCTTCTGGTTCAATTTATAACTTTTGCATTTCCCAAGCAAGGCACAAGTTTTTCTTTTTGATAGATTCTGTCTTGGATAAGGATTCTTGGTTTTTTTTTTCCAGAGTGGCAAGGATTTGGACTTCTATTTTTACCAATGGCTTATGTTAATGAGTTTAACCCTTATGCATAAAAAGGTTCTGAAGACCATGCACTCTTCGTTCATGATCCACCAACCCATTTTGGTTTCAATTGATTTAGTCCTCCTTTGAGTAGAAAGAAACTAAATCTTATCTGAGACTACTGGATTGCTCAGGTTTGAGTAAAACCCATACAACAATATTGGATTGCGGAGTCTTATATGAGAGCTTGGTCATGAAACGTTGTCTTAGATGTGAAACCATCTATCTGTTCTCTTGGTGTGGGCCCTTGGCACAAGTGCAAGGAGATCTACAGCCTATTGCAAGCATATCAGATTGGCTTCTTTAGTTTGACAACAGTACTGGTTTTGCTTCATTTTCTTAAATGGTTCTGCTTAGGCTCTTTGATCCATGGGAAGATACAGGACCTACCAGGCTACCACAGTTCTCTTTGGTGTAAAGCGTGAACAATCACTACAAGTAGATGATCTATTCTTGGCTAGGACTTCACCTCTCAGAACAGACAATATATAGAAGTGTGCTTCCCAACCTTAGCAAATACTGGTTCAGTTGAGCAAATGAATTCTATCGAGGACCTCCCTGTGGATGCATCATCATGAATTGGGCTAATATCCGTTAGGTGGTTGCAATAACATGCCAATAATATAGAATGAATATACGCATACTTTGGAATGGAAGAAATGGGATTTAGAGCCCTTTTTTTGTATTATTGCCAGAATTCTCCACCATAATTCTGGAATTCCGTTACGATTGACAAACTTGATTGTTTTGGTTTGGAACACTCATGGTGAATTAATATGGCACCCAGAATTATTATGAGGCTGCTTTTAAGAAGGTGTTACAAGTTCAAGAAAGGGGGAGACCAATTGGACCATGAATGCAGAAGTGAGGAAAGACATTATATATTATGCAATTAGCCAATTACAGAGATCATGGTTCTATATAGTGTTAAGCGGAAAAGTAAAACTTGCAGAGCCAACCCAGGATAGAAAAAGTAAGACTTCAATGATGGTGGTGGTAATTGTTATTCTGGATACATCCATTCCAAAGAAAACCAAGCTAAATGTTAAGTCCACCAAAATAAGAACAGCCAAATATAAGACTTCAATGATGGTGGAGGTAACTGTTATTCTGGATACATCCAATCCAAAGAAAACCAAGCTAAATGTTAAGTCTACACCAAAATAAGAACAGCCAAATATTTGGCTCGTTGCAGCATTGCCTTGAAAAAAGCCAGTAAAGTCCTTCCAATTTTAATAAAAATAGTTGGTTTTCTGCAATTTCAGACATAAATGAACCCCAATAGGAGGCAATCTTGCCTTAAGTTTTCAGCCAACATTTCCACTTTCAAGGTTCTAGTTCTTTTTTCAAGGACAATAGCCAAAAGTTAAAAGCAATTTCTGTCGAGACTTGAACCTAGGACAAACAGGTCTTGAGGAACTCAAGCACTTGAGAACTGCATTTCAGACATGACTGAAACCAATAACAGTAAATGGATGGGGAGAAAAAATGTAACCAAAAGTGGAAATAATGAACCTTGAATGCAAGGATTCGAGGAGCAGGAAACCGCTGCTCAGTAAGCTCCTCTGCTAATGTCCTACAAGCTGCTAAAGTGGCTGCACTTCTCCCTTCCTGAGCTGCAAGTTCAGCACCCTAAGAAACAAAATGTGGAATATTACTTGGATATGGAGTGAAACAGTTTAGAAGGTGAAAATGACGTGCCAAAAAAAAAAAAAAAAGGACAGCAAGTATAACAAGCAAAATATGAACAAACAAATAAAATAAATCATGCACATGCATTGATTATGCTTCATCCAAAATGGCCGAAACGTTCTGCTACAATAGGCAATTTGGAACAGAACACAAAACAAAGTTTTGGTCCTCCAGTCTCTTCTGGTTTCAACTTAATAACCAGAACAGATATGTTCCTGCAGGAGCAGTTCGCTCATTGTATCCCTATAGAGAAGTGAAGGCTTAACCCTCCCAGTCAAACTTGAGGGCTTAAAAAACGTTTAAAAAAAGTATAGTGAACTGGGAGAAAGAAAAGTTCTCCTCCCCACAGATCCCTCCCCCCACCCCACGCCCCCACCTGAAGTGTGGAAAATACATTCCTTTTGTAAAGTGAATCTTAATGGCAATGAGAACTTCCAAAATCTTGGAAGACTAAAACCCATTAGTCTATTTCAATCTTCTCATTTGTTTGAAGAAAGGTAAGAAATTCTTAACTAATTTGTTTTTTACTTGGGTACATGGTGTTGATTGATTTGATATGTAAAAATGTAGAACATTGTGCACCTTCTGTACAACGATGTCATTATATATTTATTTCAGTTTAGTTCATTTTTCTCTCTTGTTTTATGTTCTTTAATTGAGAATTTGTCTAAACTAAACACTGATGTTCCACTCCAATAGGTAAAGCAAAATGGCAACCTCTTGATTGAACAAGTAAAGCAAGTATATTTCCAAAGGGTGAGCAAATTTCTCAACATCTTGATGAATTAGTTCCATTTAGCAAGCATAGCATTCAAATGGTTTGATTTATTTATTGCAACAAGTATATAAAAAGTTGTTTCCTTTTTCTTTTCTTATCCATAATGGTACACAAAGCACATCAAAGGAAGGCGCAAACATGAAAGCAAGATTACAAAGAAAGAGTACTAAAGATCATCAAGCACTCAACAACTGTGTCCATACTAAGTGACTGCAAAAACGTGGTTTTTTTTTCTTATTTTTTGCTCTGGAAATACCCAACACCTCACTCACACTACCCAAGTCCTCGCCAACATAACAAAGATCAATCCCTGGTTGGTTTTGTGGAAAGCGACATCTATCAAAACTGTTCATTGGAAACAAAACTAGCATCTCATGGAATTGGCCTTCTTCCACCTCAGATTAATTCCTCCTAAAAATAGGTCCCCACACCACCTAGTTAACAACCCTAATCATGCAATTGCTAACATAAGCATGATGATTGCTAGCACACCAAAAGGCACCAGAAACTGAGTGGTCAAAGGTCTGTCCCCAACCCAAGTGTCTAGCCAAAATAAGATGTGATCACCTTTCCTAGCTTGGAATCTAACATGACTCATGAATCTCCTTGACAGACAAATAACCTCCCCACAATTAGGGGCCAGAATATCCCAACTATTTCTCCGTACACCATACTTTACCGCAATAATCTTCTCCCAACGATGATATCTATTGTCTAACCTCCATATTTCATGCACCCGCAAAAGTTCAACCTATTAGTAGGGTGAGAATCCAATTTCCAGAATCGATTTCATCTCCACAATGGCAACCAGAGTCCTAAAAAGGTATTTTATGGGTTTTTTCCAGACTCAATTTCATCTAGAGTCCTAAAAGGTCTTTTATGGTTTCACGAAGATGAAGACACTCATGAGTAGTGAACAATGCATTAAAGATCACTCTGCCCTTGGCCATTAGTGAAGGCCTTTGCATGAGAATGCGAGATGATAAGGTCTTTTATGGTCTCATGAAGACACTCATGAGTAGTGAACAATGCATTGAAGATCACTCCGCCCTTGGCCGGCCTTTGCATGAGAATGAGAGATGATAAGGTCAATTGATTCCAAAACACTACCCACAAAAAGAACAGTTCAATAATCCCTGAGGGTAGCAGCTCCTTTCTACAGTACTAGGTTATTGCAAGTGGATTTATCAAATTCCCTATATAATCTCCCAACAAATTTGGCAGAGAAAAAAAGGAGATTGGAAGACCAGCCAACAGTGAAAATGCGGGGTCAGCTCCAGTATACCCCATAACAAAGTGATAATGGCATCTTGAGAGGAGGAAAAAGGAAGAAGATCTAACAGGTGGTCACCAGTAACTGATAATGTGTGGAGTCAGATCTGATTTTTTTTTTTTTTTTAAAAAAACCTAAATTCATGATAATAAGAATGAAAATTTGCATCCTTGGGTAGATCTAACAATGGGTAGATCTAACAACTAGCACATGTGGAGCCTAATGCCAATATCATCATGAATTTAGGTTATTTTTAGTTGTTTTTTGGGGGCTTTGAGTATGGAGGAAATGTATGCATGAAAAAGTATTAGTAAGTTTATGTTTAAAGGACTTGTGGTCACACAAAACTTTAGCTTTTTTAAGTATTTAGGGTTTAGTGTCATTTTTTTTTTTTTTTTGGAAGAATATAGGGTTTAAAATACCCCAAACACAAGGCTTTGATGATGATGATGATTTTGTAATATAAAATACACAAATTTTGCTGAAGCTAACTTGGAATAAGAGGGGTTCCGAATGGCATACCAGCCAAATGAAGACATCCGTTCCATGGTCAAGTACAACTGCGGCATCAGTCTGCATGGCAAGGTCATATGCTGGCAGTTCCTCAAAAGTGCCCCCTTTGCGATGCATTAGGCATCGAGGTGCCACCATCCGAAGTGACAAATCAAACGAAGCATGCAAGAATAAATTCCTCAAGACAGACCTTTCATCTTCATGGCCGATAATGCCTCCTAAGAGTGGTCCCCTTCTAAGATGGAATAAATTCTCTGGCAGTAATGAAAGTTCCTTGGGAAACCGATAAAGCTTCAATTTTGGCAGCTGGGACCCAAATTTCAAAGCTATATCCTTAACTCTTTCGTCTATTGTGGGTTGCATATCAACTGCATCTGAAGAAGTTTTGGCCTGTAAAACAGTCCTTTTAGCTATAAGGACTGAGGCTACTTCATCTTGAACACTTTCAAGATAGGCCGACATGCTATCCACTGTTGGCAACCTGACAGTAATCACTCTGGAGACGTCAGCTTGGAAAATGTTTGAATAACGAATAGAAAATTGGAAGAAAACACGATCACTCTTGATATCAGCTTTGTTTTCCATGGACAAAGTAAAACTTTGAGTTTCTTCAACACTGAACATTTGAATTGCAGTAGAAATGTCATTTTTGAAAGTTTCATGAGAATCTGAAGGGGCTTCTTCACCTGGACCTATGACTCGAGTGACCAGAATATCATCAGAACAACGTATCTCAAACAACCCATGAGAACCCGCTGCCCTTGTAGATGCTCTTTGCAAGTTTACACCAAAAGCCTCCCCAAAGTCATCATGAAGAACCAGCACGCCTCCTGATGCTTTTGCAAGTGGCTGCAAAACTGGAACCCTTACAGGACATGTCCCAGCACACAGAATATCAACCACTGTGCCATGTCGATGAGCCTCACGCCCCAGATGTTCCATCCATTTTACTGCTGTTTTCTCCATATATTGATAGTTAGGATGATTAAATGAATGAGGAACTGATCCAGGACCATATGTGTTTGGACCACCAGCACACACCAAGATTCTGCAATTACCCCCTGACCGTTTACCCACTCCACGAGACACTTCTGTCGAGGGCCCTTGAATTATGGCTAGAGCAACCTCCACTGCTGTACTAATGCATCGGTCCCTAGATGCTTCAGGTAAATTCAGTTTGTATGCCCTCATAGATGAGAATATGGTGTGGGCAATGGCAAGTGAAGCATGGATAGGTGACAAGTAAACACCAGTTCCATAAATCAACGCTTTCAATGACTCTAGAGTTGGCGATTTATTACCTGGTAACACATCTGCTGATGCCATTGATCCCTCGGAAAAATCAAACACGGACACAGTTCGACCATATGTTATAATTCCGATTCTCATAGTCTGGGGAAGAGAATCTACGAAAGCATGTAAAGAGCTCTGTAGATGCTGAAGGTGCGCTTCATCCAAGCACTCATCTATGACAAGAAAAATGGGTGCAGACATTCTTGACTCAGATACCGGAATGAACCCAGGGCGTTTACTCCCCGTTTGCACATAATCAACCATTGGGGATGAGATTTCAGGCCATGCTTGAAGGTCTTCCCTGGTCGCCGCAATATAATCACCGTCACTTTCATTTAGTTTTTTGCAAATTACACATTGCCACTTCCCTGAACTAAGAATGATGCTACAATATAAATTAGCATACGCTCCACAATTTTGACAACGATGTGGATCACGTTGCACTATCTGAGAACTTGGTGCAATGTCCCTACCAGGAGAAACCAACACACCAAATCCCAAACTAGAGACATTTGCCAGCTTTTTTTGTTTCAATACCTGCAAAATGAAATGGACAAAAATGGGAGATGAATAGGCAATTAAGATTCATAAACTGCAAATGTTGTTATAACAGCATATATTATTAAAATCTAGATGGAACAAACTCCATAAGTTTTGCACGAAAAATGAAGAAGCACTATAATCTATACTTATCATTTGGTGGCCATTATCATCTGATTCTTTGATCTTGGCAGTAAATCATATGAATCCCTGCCTCATCTAGACTATCGATTTGTTGTCTCATTCATATTACTAAATTAGAATGTCCGTTAGACTACTTGCAACCATTTATCGGTTAATCATTGATCTGCATCCATTCGATGTTTTTTTAAACTCAAGTTTCCCTTCTCGAGCCTGTTATTTTTTTAGTTTGAGGGGGTAGTAAATATATTAGGATAATAGCAATTATTGTTAGGATAATAGTCTGATAGTTCTTTGAAGGTAGATGAGGTAGGATTTAAAACATAACTGTTTCTCTTTGATCTGATTTGGTTACCTTGGTTGTTGTACTCTATACATACATGTAAAACACATCAGTTTATCAATTCATCCCAAAATTCAACATTAACAATATAGGAAGAAGAATGGCTTAAAAAAGAGAAAATATATATATATATATATATATATCATAACAGAAAATTATGCACAACAAAAATAGAATTATGGAAGCATAAATATGGTACCTTGTGAGCAGAAAATAGCACACATTGTGATGTGGCATTAAGCGCTGACTCATCTGAAGCAGCATAAGCTTGTGGCTGCAACTCATCCGATCCATTTGAATATAGAGGAAGGGATGATGTGGGCAAAGATGAATGGGAAGAAAATGCAACTGGCTGAGGAGACGCACGAGAAGCAGGAAAAGGAACAGCTGCCGGTCTGAGCGGTGAAGAAAAGACAGGGGGACCGAGAGGAGCATTGAATTGGGGAACAGGAGGAGTTCCATATTGAGGAACTGGACTACCAGTTTGAATTCCATTAGGTGACGAAGGAAGTGAGTCCTTTTCAGGCCTTTGTGGGGAAAATCTGGTTTCTACTGGGGAAGAAAAGGCAGGGGGAGTCGGCCTCCTCTCCGGACGAGGTGTTGGAATATTAGGTGAAGAAAGAGTAGTGGCTGGGAAACCAGGAGGAGGTTGTGGGGGTGGTTGAGCAGCCATCAATTCCCAAAATCACAAGTAATAAATCAACTCAAATAATCTCAAATCCAAAAATTATCATAAAAACATAACATTTCTTCGATCAGACTCAGTTTTGGATGTTTAAAGTCTACCTTTTACATCCAAATAGCTAAAAGGAAAATAATTTAATACCCACGATACAAAAAATGAAAAAAAAAAAAAAAAAGAAAAATCCGCCGATCGCCTCTTCCACAAACATGGGTTTAAGGGTTCCTAGTCTTTTAATCTGCAGATAAATTGAACAAGATTAATTAGTCATTGATCACCAGGCAAATCCCAACACCCTACAACACATTAACCGGAATAAAAATAAAAAGAAAAATAGAAAAAAACACCCCCTACAAAACCAAAAAGAAATGTCAATTGAGATAGGAAATTCAGCTAAAACCCTTCAGATATAGATAAAAAGTAATGAAGAACAAAAAAAAAAAAACCCCAAAACCTTATTTCAAAATCCACCTTCCGAGACTGGCTTTCCAATTATTATTTTTTCTTCTTTAAAAAAGAAAAAAAACCGGATTTTGATAGGATTCAAATCTGCGTAAACGCAGTTCCGACAATCCCCTTTGGATTTCAACAAAATCATGGCAGGTTTATCTATATCTACTCCAACGGTTTCGTTAGAAATCCGAGGCAGAAAGAGATTTCGACCGAAACCCAGTTCAAAAAATACGATTTTGAGTTTTGGGTCGAAACTCACATGAAGAAAGAATCATCAAATAGAGTTTGAAATCGCATACCTGCTATGACAACACACAAGGAAAAAAGGTAAAGCTCGGATCTTTAGGCCTCTTTCAGTCCCGTTTCTGTGTGGTCTGGTCGGCCCCTTTGAGGAACTCGTCGCCGATGGAGGAGAGAAGAGATCTATTTCGAACGAGAGCAGAGTAAATCTCGGACGATTGATATGCGCGTACTTGCTAAAACTGTGGTCCGAAGGACCATCCACCCACAATGCAAGTATGTAATAAGTCTGAAATTCCAATCCTTTGAAAACATATCATAAAGTCTTAACAGTGCATGGATATCCCTGATTTTTATTTCAATAAAAATTGATTTTTTTTATTTTAATCAACACTATTTTATACATTATTGATTATCACTTTTTCTTTCTGATGATCAATTTTTGTGACTCTCATTGAAGTGAAATATAGAACTATCATAAATACCACAAAAGTTAGGGTTCCGAAGAACAAAGAATTAACCCTCTCAATTCCCATAATCAAGCAAATAGGAGTTCCAAACCAAGTTTATTTCCAACAGAACAAAAAGAGTTTCCAATCAGGCCCTTAATTTGTATTTCGTGTTGGGCCTATTTGGCTTTGTGGCTCAGCTCAAGCCGGGATTTTAAAACCCAAATGAAACTCAGGTATGTTTGAGCTTGAGTTCAGACGTACCCTGTTTTGACCGATCCATCAGACTTCATGGACACAGTAGATCCACACTATCATAGTCTAAGTATATGGATTTTTAAAACTTTATATTATTATTCCAAAGGGCAAACCAATCCCATAAATTCAGGCACTGTGAGTCATCCCAAGTCTACCCAAATTACAATAGGGCAAGGGAATTTTTTACAATTCTGGTCAGTCTCAGGTCATTCTTTTCAGGTTCAATTGGGTCGTATTCTGGTTTTGTTAGCCCACTTGCAACTTGGGTTACGATGGGTTTCAGACTTTGAGTCAACACCAGGCCGACCAGCCCGAGTATCAAATAAAATCAAGTTTCAAGGTGGAAGCATGAAACTACTGTAGGAAGTGGATAATGCACTTAAAAAGAGGCATTGTTGACTCATCAGATGACCCCTTTTCTTTTATTGAATATGTATCCAAACATACCATATTTGTTTTACTATATACGTGGCGACTCAAGACACAAGAGTGGGGAGGTAAATGGGTATGTGATTCTCCGATTTACGGGAGGTTTTGACCCGTTAAAAATTAAATCTGGGTCCTTATTTAAGCCCCGATAAGTATATGAGTCCGGATACTATTCCACTTTGGTTCAGATCCATAAGCCCGAAACCTGACATATTACCTCAATTTTTGAAAATCTCTCCTAAAAACCATATTTTTTTAATATCATTTTCTACCTAAACCCAAATCCGGATCCAAACCCGTCCCATATATGGTTCTGGTTCCGGTTCCAAAGCCAAGAAACCGGTTCCAGGTCCGGATCTTACTCCACCTTTTCCTTAACAGTTTCGGTTTCGGGTCCAACATGAACCCAAATCGGAAATATACAAATATTAAATGGATAGGGTATGCCTGTAGGTCAAGGTTGATGCCTCAATTGGCAGGATAGTGCTGATAACTTGTTCTTTATCTTGCATGTTCTTCGGAGCAACAGAAGACATAGGGTTGTGTTGTATTAATGTGCTTGTTATCTTTACTCGGCTAGCACAGCAGATTTGGGACTCAAGTGAGGAGTGACAGTTCCACTATCACCGGTGCAGTATATCCCGAGCCAAGCCAAATCTCAGGATAATTTTTGTCACAGCCCAAATAGGATACGCATATTATTTAGATTCTAGAGCGATGTTTTATTAGACTTAAATGATTATAAGACTTAATTTGACGCGTTCCATCAATCCTGGGCTTTTGACATATTGGTTAGGTACACAACACGTTTCCACTTATCAATAGATTCAAATGCAACCCTCTCAATGGTGAAGGATATTAAAAATAAGTTGCAATTGGTTCTCGACAAAAGCATCTTGAAAAAAGCATCCTGGTCTCTAGTAATGCTTGAATGGGGAAATGGACTGCATCTATAAATTGATAATCCTTGCCCAAATCTGGCACATTTCAAAAGAGAAACATTCTAAGGAGACAACAAAGTTGCCTGCAAACACATGGATTTGCAAGAGGTAACCTCATACAATTTGAGTTTTCAAGAGGTTAACTTATACAATTTGAGTGCTACGGTACAATTCTTTTGTGATGGATTGGATGACATGATGTCTTCTCCTCTTTGATGAACAAATGATGACCAATTCTATAAATCTACAATTTTCTTAGGGATTAAATGCTTTAAACTATAAAAAAAAAATTTGAGCACTATCCATTGGAAGAGCCCAGAGACCACAAGGGTGATTAGTTTCATGAGGTTTAACAATTCCAAGAGTAAATGATATCATCAGCAACGTGATTCAAGTAGCAACTGGTTATGAGCTTTGCCCTTTCATATGGATGAGAAGAGATGGGAGTCCCTCCTCATACATGGTGTAAGCCTTGTGAAATAATGTGTTAAAGAGAGGGTGTTGTAGGTAACCATAGGCACAGATTTCAATTTGAATCAGGACTACCTAAATTGATACTGTACTGTCAAACTTGCCATCATCAGCTCATCCGCATTGTTTGGTATGCATTGAATTGTGGTAATTCAGGTATGTTGATGTGTATCAATACACAAAAGATTTTTAAATAACCACAAGAGAAGTAATGAAGTTGGCATGAAGTGGCTGTTCTTTCCAGCTTGCAGACCTGCGATTGTTTCCAGTATCCATTACCATTCAGAGCTATTACCTCTTCACTACAAAGCATTCATCAGTATAATCATTCAATCATCTCGCACCACCTATATGTGATTAGATGACAGTCACTATAAAAGTCACTATTTTCTTCGTATTGTTTCTTTTCTTTAACAACATTTTATCAATATATAACAATAAATTTAAAAAGAAAAATGAAAACAAAACTCTAGACAAAATTATCACGTTTTTTTCTCAAGAGCAAATTCTTGTTGCTATTGAAGATGTTTATCAGTTGAAACCTTACAAAAGGGTTTAAAAAGAACTTGACAAATTCATGTATTCGAGTTTGAAAAAATCTTGATCAATCATTGCACTCTGAGTGTTTACAGGTGTGACCATGAAACAAACTACTACGAAGAAAAGAATCTGATTGAATCCTCTGGAATTCACGTCTTCCTTCATAATTACTTCCAAGCTCAAAAACACTTTGGACAAGAGTGACTTCTCTGTCTCTCACGCTGCCAATAAACCCATATCATCCTCCTTCGCGTTTTCAAGGAAATCAGCTACAATTGCTCCTACATCCTTCAAACCAACGCCAGTACAAAGACTACCTGTTCTAGGACCAGCAGAACCCTCCCCTTTCTTATTCAGAACCCGCACGTTTGGGCCCTTTTTGCACTTCCCCATGCACTTGCACCCCACAACAGCACCTTCAGTACCAACCATCTTCTCCAATTCCTCCAACAGCTCCACAGCTCCTGATTTCTTGCATGTACCTCCCATGCAAACCTTAATTTTCTTAGTTGATTCTCCTAGTAAGGAGTTGTATCCATTACAACTGTTATTACATCCTTGAGTGCAGGTTGTTGAGGAATTGCAGTTGTTTATCAAGTCCTTTGTCTTTTGTAGTCCTTGGCTTGAGAGGTCTGGATCAGTTAACGGGGCTTCCACCTGAGTTTGTGATTCATTGATATGATTATGAGTCTTTGCAAGAGCCCCACTTCCTGAGTGATTTGCGGTGAAAATCTCTTCACACTCGCTGTCACTTGACTCAGGGGAATAGCTGATCCAGGCTGCTGTCTTTAGGGCCTTCTTTTCCCTCTGCTTTCTTTTCTTCTCCTTTTCTTCTTCCCTTAGCTTCTCTAGTTGTGCCAGTAGAACACTCGCTGCTTCCTGCAGGTAACAACATTACAAAAAGCAATTATCAAATGGATTTTCCACGAGATGTTCCTAAGCATGAAGAATATTATAGATGCAGAAATAACATGTTCCAGGCCTAACCCAAATTACAGGTTCCTGATTGATTCGTACTGGTTTTGAATTGAAAGGAAATGTGTCAACGGTTATAAAATAAAAATGAAAAACCAACGTCAAAAATTTCAATTGATTCCACCATGGCTTAAGAAAACATGTCAAGTCCAAAAATGAAGTCACTCTGAAAACCAACAAAGACTATTTAGGCCCAACAAATTAAAGCCGAACATTATTTACTGCAAGACTGGACTACAGATCACATACCTCTTTTCTCTTTCCCCCAATTATTTGGGGTTTGCTTGTTTGTATTAGAATACATAGGAATTAAATACATATGATTCATACCATAAGTGGTCGAAAATGACAATCAAAGGTCAATTTTCAAACTGAGCATCAAATAATCCTTCCTTTTTTTGAGAAATAGAATCATAAGAAGTTGGAAAATGAACAGAGTAGGGGTGATGGATGGGCATTCATTTTCCATCTTATTTTAATTCTATTTCCCTAAAAGGAATGATATTTGAAACTCTTTTTTTTTTCTTTTTTTGTTAGTTTACTTTCTATCATCGATTTTAACCACTTATGATATGAATTCTATGTATTATAATGTAAACAAACAGGCGCTTCCTGTTGTTATTGGATATTTTAATTAGAGCTATTAAATCTTCATAATCTTAGATTTATCCTATCAATGTGGTGCCCGCAAATTAAAGTTATTAAATATTCAGATGATTGGATCACTGCCATTCATTCGACTTCTTATTGGTATTTCAAGTCGAATTCACACTGAAGAAACATTCCACATCAGGCCAATCAATTTAAATCAATACTATAAGAAACCCACTAATCAAACTAATTCAAAGTTTCAAACCCATTTAGACCAACCTAAGAAGAAGGAAAAAAGTAAACAAAACAACAGACCTTGGCGAATAATCAATCAATCCCAAAGAAATAACAAAGTAAATAAGGACAACAAAAAATCATATAATCCAAAACCAATACAGTTTAAAAAAAAACCATTGACTCAATTAAAAATCAACCCATTAATCTGACAATTCCTTCCCTTTCCTCATCAAATCAACAAACAATAAACGAAGCAGAGAGTGAATCATACCGAGATGATCTTCCCCCTAACTTCACCAATCAGACCCTCACCAGTTTCTTCCCCGAAATCAATCTCTGAAAATTGCAACAATTTCCTCGACAACCCTTTAATCAGTTTCTTCTTCTTCTTCTTCATTACCACTTCTTCTGAGCTCTTCTCCTTCTTCTTTCCATCAGACCTAGGCGAGACATAGTACTGCAAGTTCCCCATATCAGAAAAAGATCTGGGTCGTACCGAAAAGTTACAATCTCGAGACCAGAGAGACAGGAGCTGGCCGGAGACCAAGTTTCTGGCAAAGGAGACGCCAGAAAAAGTGGGTTCTTTCGCAGAGATATCAGAATCTGGACGGAACCCAAATGGGTGAATGCGTGAATATGGCCGGAAAAACACGCTGGTAGCCATTAACGCAGGAATCTGACGCCGGAAATTGCAGAGAGAGAGAGAGAGAGAGAGAGAGAGAGAGAGAGTTTCTTCTTCTTATTAGAAAGAGGAAAGAAAGTTGCGGGCCTCGGTCAATTTCTACCGTAAAAAGGAGTGAAAGTGGGCCCCTTGGAACCCAATAAAGGAAAGTGGGGCCTCCATTGTTATACGTGTCTGGATGGTATTGGTTGGAGATTTAGAAGAGTGACGTGCACAGCTGATGTGGCTTTGGCGCCCGGAAGCTCGTGACGGTTTTTGGATGCCACATCCCGCCATCTGTTTGCTTGCATTCAACACAAGCTTTGGGGGTACGCGAGCGGTCGGATTGGTTCAGTGGAAATGGATGGTTGGGATTTGTACAATTAGATATGACGGATCATCCTCTATGTGGAAACTCTAGTGGGGCCTGATTGATAGATACATGGGGATGGGGTTATTTTGTTCAAGGGCCATAGGGGGCCTCATGGGCGAGCCCAGCCTAAGGCCGAACCGGTCCCGACCTTCTTTGGTTCGGTTTCCGGCTTTGGATTGTAGTTTACAAGGTGGGCTTAAATCTAAAATTTTGGCCCGTTTAACTTTTGGGACAGAGGTGGATTATATGATATCAAGCTTGACCTGCCCCTAAATAAGTTGTACATGTGCTTCTAGGCTACTTCTTAGTGCCAGGAACCTCCTCTCAACTCTCACGATTCCGCTCCAGAAATGTAGATTGGCGTTTTTGGAGCGAGTCTGTCATCGGAGTATAGTTCGACTAAATATGGAGTGAATCGTACAGAGTCTTTGATTTTTTGTGTATTTTCTTTTTCTGTAAACTTGACGTTTATCTTTTGAATGAATAAATTTCTTTGAACTTATTAATTATTGTCTATTTTATGTGATCAAATTGCAAAGTTAAAATTTTCTTCTCCATTTTTTATACTTAAATATATGGAAAAGATATATTTATGTCCATTAGTTAATTATTTATAAACACACAAGTACTATATTGTATAGGCGCTTCGGAGGCGTTGCGAATATATAATTATTTTTAAATTTAACGTTTTGGGGCTCCCGCTCCGTGCTCTGGGCACTTAGGTTTAATTTATTAATTGATTTGCTCAAACGTAAATTGAAACCTATAAGCTTGACATGCTTGATGAAAGTTAAGACTTGGGCAAGGTGCCTAAGCACCTTGGCGTGTGTCAAACTTCCACGTTTGTCTTGGATGCGAGCTAGCTTTTTTTATTTTTTATTTTATTTTACCAAGAAAAAAAAAAAAGAAACCATAAGACTTAGTGAATACCAAACAGGCCCTCAAATTTCAATATCTATCAAAAAGGCCCCTAAGTGGGGATACCATTGCTCATTTCTCTCTCTCTCTCTCTCTCTCTCTCTCTCTTTTGTTGAGCAGTGATATCACCACTCACCCTATCATGAGTTACAACATCATTACTCATAAAAAGAAAATATAACAAAAGAAACGAGCGTTAATATTGCTGCTCCTTTTTTTGGGTGATATTGAAATTTGAGGGCCTTTTTTGGCTTTACTAAATTTAGCAAGGTTTTCTTGGAAAATCCTCTATTCTTTTTAACTCGAGTCACGCTTGGATATGTTTTAATAACCTCGTGAACTGAAAATCCGTAGCTAGGCTAGGGAATGTTGTAGCAGCCTGATATTTATGGTAGATGAGATGGGTTCCGAGTAGGGACGTAAACTTGTCGATTTTAGTTCGGGTCCATGGTGAAACCTGAACTGTTAATGACAAGATAGAACCAGAACCAAAACCCGTTTGGAACCACTTTCTTGGTTTCGCAACCTAAACCATTAATGAGAAGATGAACAGAAACCGAAATCCATTCCATATATAGTTTAGGTCCGAGGTCTAGGTAAATAATGATTTGAGAAAAAAAATCACTTTTAGAAGATTTCTCGAAAATTGAGGCAATATGTTAAGTCCTGGGGCCATGGGGCGGAACCACGGTGGAAACAGAAACAGACATAGACCTGTTTAGGTCACGGGTAGAAAAAAAAAAGAAGACTAATGCTCGGACCCATTTATTTATCGTAACCTAAATAAGGATCCAAATCCGATTATTAACAGACTGGAACCTCCAAATAATAGGACAATCAAGAACCCTTATACATCCCTCGTTTTGAGTAGGGGATACAAATATAAAAAGTAGTTATTTGATTTTTAAAATTTATATACAAGTAATTATTTCTTTGAATGATTGATGACTTATTTCAGTTTCGATTCCCTGGGGCTGTTTTTTTACTATAATTCTAGATGGGAACTCAAGATGTATCCTCAAATGTTACCCAACCAATTTATGGTGCATCCATAGATTTTGTCCAAATAAGAGAAATGCATATTAGATTGTGTTAATTATAATTTTTCTATCAAAAAGGTTGATCTTATGGTGGGAAGACAAACTCTTTCGGAGGTAGGATTTAGGGCATATATTGTGTACGTTTACATAAAATCAATTCAATAGCATTTTCTTTTTCCACAAAGAAATTTTTTTCCAAACCCCCTTTCATATAAAATTAAAAACTTTTTCTGTAAAATCGTGAAAAGTCTAGCGTATTCATAAACCTTTTACCTCCTGGAATGGTTGTTGCAGTGCACTTTTTCTGTAGACAGCTGCCACACAAATATGAAAGAGGATTATTATTTGGAGTCTAGATCCTCCCTCGCATTTATAGTTTAAAAAAGTTTTAAAACTTTATTGTGGGGTCTATATAGAGGTGATTCGGGCCGTTCAAAATTAATCCCCCTTTCAATGCTAAAACATCAATTTTCAGTTAAAAAAGAGCGGGCCCCGTCATCCGATTGAATACACGATGGAAATGCAATGAGTTTAGTTACCGCTTTAATTACTTACTCAATAAGACGGTTGGATTCATTCCTTTTGAACTGAGATTTAAGGATATATCACGTTCAGTTTCAGGAATAAAATCCATCTTGATTGTTTGAATCATCTTTACACGGGTTGTATAATGGAGTGGAAGGACTTTTATGACATGGGTCCCCTGTAAATACTATATTTTCCAGACAAGATCAATCGTCTGTTTTTTTTTTTCGGTGGGCCCCACATTAAAAAACATTGGATTTGGATTTTTAAGGTATGGTATAATATAGTATATTATAGCATAATAGTGAATAATCATATACATCTTTTTCCTCACTATAGGGTGATAAATACTTTTATAAATGAGTATTTTCAAATGTAAAGTCCACGTAATTAAAAAGTCACTCTCATACTTAAAAAGTGACCCATTTATTAAAGATATATGTCAACATTCCTCTAGTGTGATATGATTTATCGTCCTCTACTCTCTCCCTCCCTCTTTAATATCTACTAATATATACTACGACTTCTTCTACTTCTTTTTCTTTCGATCAATCAAGTAAATGTAACCTGTTGTTGGTTGTCGTGAAAAGAAGATGGACGAGGACGCTACCATTCATTCTCCTTCTCCTTTTAAGCTTATGAACTTCGTCTCCCAGGAACAGGTTTCTTTTCTTTTCTTTTTTTCTTTTTTTTTTAACCCTAACCCTAACCCTAACCCCTAATTCTAACAACATCTGTAGTGTTGTTGTTGCTGCTGCTGCTGTTGTTGTTCTTCTTCCTCTAATGATGATTGTTTGTTTCGTATTGAAGTTGGAAGAATCGAAGAAAGCGAGGGGAGAGAGAGTCGAAGACGGCACTGCTCAAAGGGATAGGCCCCTCTACGAGGTAAAAATTCCCTTTTTCCCATTCTTCTTCTTCTTCTTCTTCTTCTTTCGAATTCTCAGTCTTTACTCTCTACTGCTCTTTTGGTTTTAATTCTTTCCTTTCGCATTTCCCCATTTTCTGGGGTCCTACCCACTAAGTGGGGGCTTTGGTATGATTAATTTCTACTTATTAGACTCGTTTGCATCTGGGAATTTCCAAACTGATGGTTGGAAATGTCAAAACTCTAATGCCATAATCAAGGATTAGGATGATCTCACGAGGACCAACTTTGGCCCCAATATTTATCCACCACAGTGAACCCTCCACCCTAAAAAAAGAAAATCACAATAACAATAATAATGAATAATGATAATCAAGTAAATTCCATTTGGGTGCACACTAAGAAGGCTACAATTTCTACCGGTTTTCCCTCTGAATCAAGCAAATTACAATGTTGCAGTGTTTTGATGTTGTGTTGTTGGTGGGTTTCCTGAAAATGGTGAGATTGTATTGCAAAGGTTTGGCAGGAATGACATGGCCTATGGTTGTTGCAATAGTGAACCTTTCAGCCTTGAGCTGAATCAAGCTTGCAGTAATTTGCACTGTAACTTTTAGTCTTTATTAGCTAAAAAAAAAAAAAAAGCTATAGAAAATGTTGGTTTCAACTGAATGTTTCTTCTCGTGCAGATCTTAAAGGAGAACAAAGACAAGAAAGATGCAGAATTCAATGAACGGTTTAAGCATAGTGAGTTGTGTTTTTTTTTTTTTTTTTTTTTTTGTGTTTCCCCTAGAATTAACAAACATCTATTTTGTTATAGTAGTGGTAAGCATCTTAGATGCGCTTGAGAGGTTGAGGTGCTGGATTTTGAAGTTATGATATCCAAATTATGGATGCCATGATTAAATGCAGGCTAGGATACGGTCTTCATTTAATACAAGAACAAACAAAAAAGGAAAAAAAGAAAATCAATTCCTGTGCCTTAGCAACTGATAATATTGGTTGTACAGGAGATATGGTCGATACAGCTATAGTGTCCAAACAGTGTAGCGGCCACCAGGCCCACTGCACTGCTATTTTAGACCCTTTTGATGTGTAAGCTGTTTGAGAAAATTTATTTATGTCTTTTCAAGGCAAGACAGTCCTACACATGATGCAATTCCTGCTTCCCTAGGATTTGCGCTTATTTGACACTTGAAAACTGTTCCATTTCATTTTAATTTAAATGACCTTTGCTGGCATTCTTCTATTTCAGGACCACCCAAAGCTCTGGATGAGGATGAGACGGAGTTTTTAGACAACTTGGAGATGGTGAGCATGGATTTTAAAGCTATTCCCTAAATGGGTATGCCAGAATCAATAGATTTGGACCATAATTGCATATGCTAATCAAAAGTGGAATTGTTTGCAGTGCTTTACTAGAAACAGTGTATATAAGCTTAAACTATTTTTTTTTTTTTTTTGGTGTGCTGTTCTTATCATTGAAACTTGCATTGCCTTGCATCCTTCGCAGTATTTTTATTAACTGGTGACTTCTACTTGGTTTCCTTACTCTGCCCTCTTTGGAAATGAAAATTACCCTAGTGTTGCTTGCTTGATAAATCTGATTTGCCTTCTTGGGTTTTCTACTTGCATTCATTGAATATTTACTTCTTAATCTCTCATTGACACGTTCATTTTTCTCCATTCTTTTTCTGGACTTTTTGGTTGTTTTATGCAGTCAAAGAGAGAGTATGAGCAGCAGATGGCTAGTGAAGAAGCCCAACAACTTCGGAGCTTCCAAGTAAAATATTTATCTCTTGCTACAGAAAGTCTTTGAAAGCTATTTTGCAAACTTGCCTTCTTTACTTTATCCGGGGAGGAAAATTTAGTGAAAGAGAGAAAGAACTCCTTTTTGACAAAATAAAGATTAGGTTCTCAATATTAGGAATCATAATCTTGGTAAGTGAACTATGCAATGTGTTCACTCAGACATTGTGTTGTCTTATTTTCAGGAAGCAGTGGCAGCCCATTCTTCAATTGTATATGAACTCAAAGAAGCACCATCCGCTCCAAAAATCGAGGTCAGTTGTTTATGAAATTGTTCTTATGCATTCCATATGCACACTTGGGGCAGACCATCACTGCTAAACTGTTTCATTTAAGGGGGATTCCTTCATAAGCAGTTTGTTGAGCCAAAGCATATATCTGGTGGGACACTGTGTGCGCATTTCTCTTTTAGATATCAAGGATTTCCGATATCCATTCGTTTTCTGCTCATGTAGGATAAGAAGCCAGTTGCGAAGAAGAACCGGCAAGCACCACTGGGCGGTGTGATTATATCAGTTAAGCCACAAGCAAAGAAGGCCAAAATTGATTCAGCTATTTCTGAGAAACCATTGGACTCGGTGAAACCACCTAGTGCTGATGTAAAGAAATCCCAGGATGTCATTAATGGATCAGTTGGGAATCTAGTGTCATACAGTGATGAGAGTGAAGATGATGATAGTTAACCTGTATTCAGAATCTTATAACGTCTTTTAATGTTGAAATGTTTCAATTGCTTCCAGATTGCTTGTCCTGTGCCCTTCACAAACAGTCTCTCATTTTGGGTATATCAAATCAAGTTCTATGATACCTGGATACTTCAAAATTGGCAACATATTGTATCTGAAACGTCACTTTTTATGTATATAAACCATGTCCCTCCCATATTTGTGTTATATCTAGGCATCATAGACTTTTTAAGCCATGCAACCAAATGCGTGAATTTATCTGTGTTGCACTTGTCTTTTGCTTTGTTTTTGATCTGTATGTAATGGTCCTGTGATGCTTCCAGCAACAAAATGGCTATTAATTTAGACATTTTGCTGCTGCTCTTGCCTCCCTGGTAGTGTTGATATTCTCTTGAGCTATGTATCAACTCTTGAGAAGCTGCCCCCATAGACTGGGATTAGCCACCACTTCACTCACCATGGTTCTCAATTTGAAATTACTCCCATTCAATTCTGTCTAGAGCTTGCTGCCCTCATTGAGTTATTCTATGGATAGTCAGATAGACGTCTGGGGACCCCTTGCTGATCTGTAGTCCACAGGCCAGACTTGGGTCTCTTTAGACATATATGTTGGATAAGGAGGAACTTAATAAAAGAATAGCATAAAACTATAAAAATCAACTCATGGGCAAAAATGTGTTCTGGGAGAGCGCATGGACAAAAGGCTAAGATGCACCATCCATGTGAAGTGCCACTAAGGAGGCATAAACCCCATCCCTGATGTTCATCAATGTTTCATGCTTTCCTTTCTCTACAATAACCCCATTTTTAACCACTGCAATTAGGTCGGCACCTTTGATTGTGGATAGCCTGTGGGCCACCACAATTGTCGTCCGATTCACCATCACCTGGTCCAATGCCTCCTGAACCACTCGCTCTGATTCAGCATCTAGTGCACTGGTTGCCTCATCCAATAACAAAATCTTTGGCTCCTTTATGATTGCACGAGCGATTGCCACCCGTTGCTTCTGCCCGCCCGACAACTGGATCCCACGCTCTCCAACTACCGTCTCATAACCCTACAATTTTTCATTTGCTTCAGGAAGTTAATAAATCTTTTCTCACACATTCCGAATGGACAATCACTTGGAAGCCAATTCCCAGTCCAGCCTGAGTCCAGCCCTCCTTGTGCTGAATTTGGGACATGTTTAATATGCCCATAGGTAGGCCCAGGCACATTTTCTAATACAATTTCTACACAGGTTGGGCTTGGTCCTATGTAATCTGAAAACCCTGCATAGATGGCATAGCCTGGCCACTCCCGCCACATTTAACATAGATGGCATAATGTAAAATTTTTGCACCAAGGCTGGATCTGTGCTAAGTTTCAGGGCCATGGGATTAGAAAAGGGCCTAGCTATTAGGTAGGCCCATAATTAAATGGGATGGGTTTTGCCCAGTTCATCCTTAGCCATATACTACCAACCTGTTGGAGAACTCAGATTTTTTTTAAAACAATGATGATGATGAATTGATGAAGAATTAGCTAGAGGAGGGTCCAAAAACTCCAACCTGTTGCAGACCACTTGTAAACTTGTGTGCATTAGCAGATTCGGCCGCTGCTAAAATCTCTGCTTCTGTTGCATTTCCTTCCTTTCCATAGGCAATGTTGGCTCGGATTGTGTCATTAAACAACATTGGTTCTTGGCTCACCAGACCCATTTGAAGCCTCAACCACCTTAACTGAAACCTTTGAATTTCAATTCCATCAACCATTATTCTACCCACATCAGGATCATAAAATCTCTGCAATAATGAGATCACCGTCGATTTCCCGCTTCCGCTTTCCCCAACCAAAGCAACTGTCTGAGTCCATATTGATTGAGATTGTTACGTTTCAAAAAAAAAATAAAAAAATAAAAAAAAAATTCTGGGAGTGCATAATGATCAATTTATCCTGAGACAGGATCACAGTGTAAAAAGTTCACATGGAGTTGTTTCTGAAATGCTTGTTAACAAAAATTTTTCTGGAATGTTTAGCTCTTCAGATTGATTTATATAGAATTACCTTGCCAGATTGGACAACCAGGCAGAGGTCTCGGAAAATCTGAACATCTGGCCTCATAGGATACTTGAAACTTACATGCTGAAACTCAATGTCACCTTTCACATCTGGTAATGTCATGCCCGTATCATCGCTTGGATCAATTTTTGACTTCTGGTCAAGAATTGCAAATATAGAAGATGTAGAAGCCTTTACTTTAGCAGCATCTGGTGCAAGGGAGCTCGACTGAGAAACTCCAATGGCTGCCATTGTGAGAGCAAAGAAAACCTGTAAAACCATTGAACTCATGAGTCAATGGATTATGAGAAAACCTTAGTCGTTTCTTATCAGTATTGATATGTAATTCATATAGTTTCTATGCATTCCATAGATTTGGCAACTAGCATAATGTTGTGATGCAGAGTAGGGGAGGGAGATTAGCCAACGGGCTAATCTCCAAAGCCAATGGCTTAGTGTAGAATGTCTAGGTCTCACGCCACATACACGAAGCAACTCACGATGGAGAGAACTCAATTTCATTCAATTTCTTCATGACGATTAACAAGCATAACAGTCCTTATAAAGACTCTAAACCGATTAATTTAGGAAACACTTTGAGATAAACTATTACTGATAATTATCTCTAAATATCAGTTACTACTAAAATTAAGGAATCTAAGAAAATCAAATCTAGAAAAATTAGGAAGTCTTCAAAATAGGAAGATGAGAAGATGTCATTGGAGATTTCCCCATTATTGGGCCTTATTGGACTTGGGCTTTCTGGTATATACTTCAAACGGGGCCAGCCTGCATTGCGTTGGGCTTCCTATATATCTATAAAGTTATATTTTATAATAGCACTTTCTTCAATAATGTTGTATGTATGGACATGTTGGTGTGCCCCAGATAAATCATGCTTCTCAAGTTTGACACCAAGGAAGTTACGTCAATTTTTTTAAATGACTATATTAATTGTCTTGGAGTGTTTTTTATTCTCTAATATCTGCTACTTTATTTTATTTTCAGTGGTCCTGATCCCAGTGCTTCTTAAATTAATTCTTAATGGAACTAGAAGCTTATTGGATTTGTATCACTGAGAAGAAAATAAATTTCTAGTTACTTGAACTCAGTATTATCTAATATTAAATTCGAGTATCTCAGATTTTCAATGTTGGGTAGCTAGAACACAATCTTATAGACAAGTTTGTAAAACTTTATATCGAAGAATTACATACCCGGAAAACTTTCGTGAATGTTGTCTTCCCATCCTCAACTAGCCGGACTCCTGCATAGAAGCTGGTTGCATAGACGCAAAATAGCAAGAAAAATGACAGCCCGAAACCAATCCCACTAATCACACCCTGCTTAATTCCTGTCTTTGTAGGACCTTCGCATTTCCTTTTGTACAGCTCCATCACCTTCTCTTCTGCACAGAATGAAGCTACTGTTCTTATGCTTCCAACTGCATCATTAGCAGCCTGGCTCGCTTCTTCATACATTACCTACAACCAATTTAAGTTTCCATATTCATCAGATTCGTCAGAAGCAGATGACACTCTTATTGTGGAATGTTAATGATGCTACATGTACATTGCCAAACTATTGGAGTATAACAAGAATACCAGTAAGCTAGGATTTTGAGCCTCTGATTCTGAAAATTAGAGTTGGTCCTACAGATTATCAGCTTGAATGCAGCAATATTACCAATACTCTATTGGTGCCAACTTTTTAGCTTTGATTTTGTAAAGTATCAACCAAAGAGAACCCATGTGTGGGATTGGATTGTCTGGCTTGAGTGACCAGCCACATTTCCTTCGTATAGGTTTTAATTACACAAAAGATGGAGATGGCCTAACCATCGGATCTCCAACAGCATTGCATCAAATGTGTTTTCTCATTTCTATGCCACTGCAACTGAACAATGCAACAGATTACCAGTTATTCTGTCATAATTTTTCAACCAACTGTAGAAACTCAAGACACCCCAGTGGCAAGGGTGTCTCATCTCAGTCTCACACAATTGTGCAGGGATCAGGTAGGTCGTGTCATAGGTTGTATACGACTCACCCATCTAGCTACAAAAAAAAAAATAAAAAATCAACTGTGATCTGGTGTATATCTACATGCAGAATAAAATACAGATGATTGTTCTTTAGAAATGGTCAGGGAAGCTACAGAATTAATACTTAAAAGAGTCCATAAATTATTATGCTTGTCCTTATTCTGTTACATTCAAGGCATTTTTTTCAAAAATAAATTAATATTAGGCATTCATCAAACACGAAAATTCAAGTTTGAAAAGAAACCTTAGCATCTGCACTGAAACCCTTGATGAACTTCATTTGGATCCAACCATTGATGCCTATTACGGGCACCAAAGCTAAGATTATCAGAGCCAATTGCCAGTTTGCGTCAAACGCAATTGCCAGACCAGCAATAGCAGATGCAGCACTCTGCACAAGCAGTGCAAGTGCATCTCCAATGAGACTGCGGACAGATGCCGCATCTGCTGACAGCCTTGCGCCAATTGCACCACTTGAGTTTTCAGAATTATCAAACCAACCAATCTCCATGTTCACCACCTTTTGGAATGACATCAATCGTATCCTTTTTATCAATCGGCAGCCAGCAACACCAAAAAAGTATGTTCTTGTCGGTGAGGCGACAAATGATACCAAGCCAAGGGCGATGAACATCAGTGACCAGAAGTTGGAATCCTTCCGGAGCCTTGATGGTGGTTCATAGAATGTTTTAATTATACTGGCAAGAAGTACCCCAAAGACGGGCAAAATGACACCATTAACAACTGCAGCAACGGCGCCTAGCAGCAGCACTGGGATCTCTGGCTTGTTAAGATATGCGAGGCGGCAGAGTGGAACTTCATGCGCTTGTTTTGATGGCTTTTCCATTTCAGGTTCTGAATCTTCAGTTTCTTGGATATTGAGTCCTGTAGGTAGTCCAAATGGGAATGAGAATGAATGACGGCTGCTATTTCCTACACCAGATGATCCATGACTTGTAGATCGTCGGAAGGAGGCTTGCAGGCTCAACTGTCTTCCATAATCTGACATAATCTCGGGCTTGTCGTGGTCAATTATAGAATGTTGTTCTGACTCTTTGTTCACTGCTTGCAAGTGTATGAGTTGAGAATACTTTCCATTTGGATCATTAAGTAGCTCTGAATGGGAACCTGACCAAGTGACACCGGTTGAAGACTTTAGTTTAGAAAAGATAAAGGTGGATGACCGTTTAAAGGTAAATGAAACCAAGGATCTTGTGTGATTGCATTCAATCACGAAATAATTCAACAAAGCACGTTATGTGTTACCATAAGCACATGAGTTGAATTTGTGACAAGGTTGTGTAGTGAGGCTCTTTACCTTTTTCAACGATTGAACCTTGATGAATCACAGCAATCATATCAGCATTCCTGACTGTACTTAGGCGATGCGCAACGATGACAGTGGTTCTGTTGACCATAATCCTGTCAAGTGCTTCCTGAACAACACGTTCAGATTCCGCATCAAGTGCGCTTGTGGCTTCATCTAGAAGAAGAATTCGTGGGTCTTTTAGAATTGCTCTGGCAATGGCAACCCTCTGCTTCTGTCCTCCAGACAGCTGAGTTCCATGCTCACCAACCATGGTGTTAAGTCCCTGAATGTAAGGTATGCAACAGTGGAAGAAATAAATAAGTCACATAACCCAAAACATATTGCACTATATCAGTGCAATATGATGTTGGAATTCTTTTATAGAATTTCGTGGTGAAAAAAGGAAAAGAACCCATCATTCTTTTGTGAGAGGCTATGTTCAGTACATATTTTCATTTGAAATGATTGAAGTACAGAGGTCTCTTTAATAAATGCATAATAAATATCTCAATAGTTTTGAAAATGAATTCTAGCACTAGTAATTGGCAAACAAAAACAATGCTAGTAAGAAATTCTTGAAACCTGGGGCAATTTGTCTATGAATTTGGAAGCGTTGGCTAGCTCAGCTGCAGCTTTTATGTCCTCAATAGTTGCCCCATCCTTACCATAGGCAATGTTGTCTTTAATGCTAGAAGCAAAGAGGACAGGTTCCTGGCTAACAAGCCCAATTTTCCCTCTTATCCATCTTAGCTGAAACTCCTTGAGATTTATACCATCTATAAGAATTTCACCGCATTGTGGGTCATAAAATCTTTCTATAAGACTAATAACTGTTGACTTCCCACTTCCACTCTCACCAACCAAAGCTGTGGTGATGCCGCTGGGTATGGATAGAGAGAATCCAGTGAATATTTGCTCATTGGGTCGGGTCGGATAACTGAAGTAGACACCCTTTAACTCTATGTCTCCCCGAAGATCGTCCAATTTTTGTCCATTGTCATCATATGCATCAATCTTAGGCTTCCTCTTGATCGTCTCAAACATCTTGAATGCAGCAGCTTGTCCTGCTGCGAAAGCGCTAACGCATGGAGACGCTTGACCTAATGACCTGTATCATCTTAAGGGTCAGAAAACCAATAAACATGTACAAATTTTCAACATTTGGGGCTGAACAGAGAAACATGCATGAATGCATACGTTTATGTGGACATGCAAATAGATATGTGTGTATGATTAAGTTGTAACACTAAGTACACACACTGAAAATAGATATGTATCGAGGAACTAAAGATGCAAGGCTTATGAGAAAAGAGAGCTTTCATTGTGTTGTTGGTTTTCCTCCAAGGCATTGAGCAAAGCATCCTGAATGATCATATATAGTTTTGTCCCCTCTCTAATGGGACAGGATCCTAACTCATTAGGACTCTTAGATGAAGAATATGAGAAGAAGGATCAGCGGAATACAAGATTAAAGGTAGATGGAGATTGTATTTTGAGGACGTCTTCATCATAGGATGCAAGGAAAGTAGATCACGAGTCATGACTCAGGACTTGACTAAGATAATAATAACAAAATACTTGACATAGAAGTGAAGAAAATCTTTATAACGCGAATAAAAGAGAGGTGTAGCATGAATGGCAGACTAATAGAATATGGGTTTTGATGAGCGAGAACACGCTTATCTGGTTAACTGGATAGTTCAACAAAATCTTAAGTACAAGAAGAATACCCAAATAATGGGAGTAATATAATCCTCTTTTATAAAACTGAAGGGAGACATCGAGCATTGTGCAGACCACTGAGTTGTGAAGCATATAAATCATATTATGAAACTTTGGGACAGAGCCTAAGACAAGAATCTAAAATTATTAAGTACAAGTCTGGGATTTGGGCAAGGTGGATCAAAGTAGACATTCTTTTATCAAAACAACTCATTAAAAAGTTTAGAGGAAAGAGGAAAAGGTTACTTAAGGTTTTTATGAATTAGAGAAGACCTACGTTATGATGCTAAGGCATATAATTAAGAGAAAATGCATCTCGAATGGACATATTGAGAATATCTAAGGCACATAAGAAGGGACAACAGTAGGGGCATGAACTGTATCATAGACAGCATAACAAAATTAGAAAATTTTCTACACAATTAATAATTGGCTTAACAAGGCTTCTGGAAGATCCTAACACTAGATTCTTAAAATGGCTGTACTTACAAACGGAAAAAAAAAGTATGTTTGTTACAAACATCTACAAATATATGCATTTGAACTAGTTAATCTGTGTGTAACTAGTAAAACCAGGTTTTTTTCAGAATTCTTTTGGAATTCACAAGTCTCAACCAATTTATAACTATGGCTTATCATGAAGATGAATAGCCTTGATGACTCGGTTTGTACTAAATAAATCTTTGTGAGTGGGAAAACACTCCTTGATAAAATTTCATCCACTTTCAAAATTGCAGAGCCAACTGCAGAGTATAAGAATTTGTAACTTACAGAGAGCCTGTCAAGACTGCAAAAATTATGTTAATCACATCACCACCTGTGTACCCTTTGTTGAGTATCATCTTTGAACCAAACCATACAGCCAGAGCATAGCTACCAAATACAATAAACATGACCGAACCAAGACCAACTCCAGCAGCCAACCCCTCCTGAACACTTGACTTGTAAGCAGTCTTCAGAGAGGTATCATACTTGGCTATAGCTTGCTTCTCCCCAGTAAATGACGCAACCTGAGGAGGAACCATTTCTTTCATTGAGCTTTTGTAAAAATTTAAGACAATAACTAACACATTTACAAGTTTTAACTACCAGTCTGAATTATGCCAGAATGCAAGTCATGTACCGTTCTAATTGAGCCAATTGTCTGTTCTACTATGACACCTGCTTCTGAGTAAGCTGTTTGTCCCCTGGTTGCCATTGTGGTTATAACCATAGACATAATCGCACCAGAGAGCGCAAGAGGCGGAATTGATGATAGCATGACAAGCGTAAGAAGCCAGCCTTCAATAAATGCAACTATAAAGCCTCCCATGAATGTTGACATCAGCTGAATGAACTTACCAACCTGTACAATGGAATCAAGAAAACTGATTAAAACTACCTATCAGCAATAAAGACAGCAGGTACAAAATTTCTTTATGTTTTCTAGATGGCTAAATGCAGCAATGTGTAATTTTTCTTGTAGTATGTCTCTATTTCTTTATTGGGTTGTAAATGATAAAAGTTTCCTGTCATTCGACTTTCATTTTAATCAGTTACATCTCATGTAATATACTGTTCAATTATTGACTAGAAGAGTGACAAGCTTAATGAATCATTTTGAAATGGGACATTTGCCACTTTTGGCATGAAACCGACCAAAGCAACTCCTACTTGGTTCTCCAAACATTGCTTATCCTCTCAATTCATTAGTTAGGATAGTCGAAGAGTACAGTGGAAGACAAATTCAAACTAACAAAAGATGTGTGACTTGATTTCGATGGCAGGAAAAGAAAAGAAAATTTTGTCAGTACTGATGTTTACGACTGCATGTCTTTTGATATGAGTCACATCCAATTGTTCCAAGTGCATGATAAACCTGAGCAGTTAAATGTATGCGCAGGATAGTGTAGGAATGTCATCATATATGGTAATCATCTGTACATTATATATAATTCCCAAACCATTGAACTAAATAGAGCCTAAAAAGTTTCAAATAGAGCCTAAAAAGTTTCTCTTTGGAGATGACAAATTGGAAATAAAAAAAGCCTAAGAAGCATTCATATTAAGTAAAAATCTTGCTTCCCATTTCTCCAAATCATGTCATGTCCCTGTCACTTCAGAGATGCAAGTGCATAATCAGACGATGACCCTCTGACTTCCATTGACAATCAATCAAGATGTCCACCTCCTCATAGTAATTGAGAAAAAAACATTGACATAGAAAAACTAGATGGAGTGTCATCTAATGGTATCAGTACCTTCTCACCCATTGCATCTTGAATAAGAACAGTATCACCAGACATCCTCCCAACCACTTCTCCTGTGTTCGTTTCTATATCAAAGAATGAAATTTCTTGCCTCAGTATTGTCTTCAAGTATAGAGTCCTTATTCGTGCAGCCTGTCTTTCGCCTGTGACCATCCAGCAAGCTACCTCTGACCAAGAACAAATGTTCAATATTCTCAGTCTCCAATATTGAAACCAACTTCTAAGTAATGTGTAAAATGGAGAGAAATGCGGTACTTACGGAGGAATGAGGCAACACCTGCCCCAACAGCCAAGTAAACAAATTTCAGAGACATCTGTAAACATAAGAATATAACACAATGAGTAATTTCTATTTCGTGGTGTTGAGAAAATTAAGAAAATTCCTTCTTTTATACTTAACAGGCTGCTGAGGAAAAAGAAGGGAACTATAATAAGATCCAATGAGAAAACTGTAGCTAGTTGGCCAATGGGAACTTGGGAAGGTTCATCATATTTGAATTACGCTAAAATCACAAATAAAAAAAAAAAGGAAGTAAATAAATGAAAAAGAAGAATGATATGGAACCCACAAAACTAATAAAAGGGCAGCCCAGTGAACGAAGGCTTCTTCTGCCACTGCGGGGTCTTGGGAGGGTCCAATGTTTCCAGCCTTACCCCCACAAGCGGAGAGGCTGTTCCCGCAGTTCAAACCCATGACACCCAGGTCGCAATGGAGGAACCTTACCGTTGGGCCAAGACCCACCCTCAAAAACAAAACTAATGCGGCTATATAATCAAATTTTAATAGCTTTATAACCCTTAGAAAGGTAATCATCACATAGAAGTAAATTAAATTGTGAAGATTCTTCTGCTGATCATGTTATCCCACACTAAATTTTTTATGGAACTTGAAATAGTTTAGCTGAAACTGGTAGAATAAAATGAGATGTGAATGCTGGAAAAGAACAACTATCAATCTTGTTCAGTGACTGCATACTTTGGAGACTTCAGCAACCATTTTGTTGATGTCTGAGGTTCCTCCAAAAGAGTTAACCAGCTGTCCAAAGAAAACAGTCATCAGGGGCATCGCGGCCCCATTTGCAAGAGCCGCAACCGTGCCCACCGTCATCAGAACAATATCTGTTGAGTCCACGAATGAGAACAGCTTGTAAAATGGGATGCTGTTCTTGCTCGCTTCCGCTTTGCTTTCCACTGAATCTAGATGATCATGTTTGTTAGCAGAGTTCTTATTTGTTCCTGATACAGATGCATTGGTTGAATCCTCAGCATCATCTGCATTGATATCAGAATTCAACCCAGTGTTCTCTGCCATCCTCTCTGTGAGTTTAAGACCTCTCTGACTAAAAGCAGTGCTTTGCTCGTTTCAACAGCCAATTTCAATGAATAATAGAGAACACCTGAAAAACAGAAAGAAAAGTAACAACAATCAATTATCCAAAGGAACACAAACATTTCAAATTTCATGTTTGTGTATAGGAAGCACTGCCAGATTAGAACAAAGTTGGTTTCCTCTGCATTCTTTTCAGTCAAGCCAATGTTGTTTTCTCCCATCTCTCATAGATCAGTATAACCCATGATTTCTTCTTTCATAAAAATGTACAAAGGAAGATAGGTCGGCTAGTGGAAGTGGAAGATTTATTTCAGTTCTATGCACTGTATTGTTAGACAAATCTGAACCAAGAATATTCTCATAAACTGTTTATAGTGAATGGTCAGAACTCAGAAATGAATTCTATCTACCACAGGGGACTACCCTGGCAAAGGTCCAATTTGAACCGAAACTTGAAATTCCTGTCGGCTACAAAGTGAAGTAAAAAATAACACACCATTTAATCTAAACAAAAACATGAATTTGACAAAAGAAGCAAATTCTTGGTCATATGCACAAATGCAGTAAAATAGATTGAATATAAAAAAAAAACTCAATGAAATGACTATGGCCCATAGGATCTCTTTTTTTCGGATGAAAATCCCACAAAGTCTGCATTTCTAGCAGAGGAAGTAAAACTAACAAAGATTACTTCCAAATCCATAATAAGGATCATGTTGAAGCTTTAGATGAAAAAAATAACACAAGTGAAATCAAAATCAAAGTTCTGATTATCAAAATTGTATAATAGAAAAATCACCAACTATAAACAAGACCCATAATTTTTCCCCATCTGAAAACGTGAACGCCGCAAACAAACTCAGCGTTCCTTGCATCTTTCCCATTCAACAACAGTACAACATAAAAAAAAAAAAGTTAATTAAAAGATATAAACAGAAAAGCAAAGTAGCAAATAACCATATTTGAATTGTAAGAGCAACCATAAACAAATAAGCAGCAATGACCCATGATCTTTCAAAAGAAACGAAAACATGAATTGCGGGAAAAGAACTCGGCATTATTTGGTGAAGGCAATGAAACACACACATCAATTCCCACTCAAGAACATAATAATAGTAATATTTAACATTTATAATGAGCGTCCACCAACAGAAGGTGGCAAAATTCATACACATTACGCCCCATTCAATGCAAAGAAAGCACAAAAATCACAAAAGAACTAGACCCAGTTAAAGAAAATCGGAATCAAACTAGTGATGATTGAGATCATGTGAAGAACAAGTCACCCAATGGTCAAAAGGGTACTTGAATTCACGACTCTTGTTTAACTTGGCGTTCTTCATGCCAAGGACATTACATCATCATTCAACAATAACACACGTATATATATAGATATATATTTATGTATTTATATACTTACAAGCTCAAGACCTTCTTGAAGGAGGAGAAGAAGAAACATAGTAATCAACTAACAAGATAGAAATTTCAGTCAAACGTTGAGCCCCACGCCGGCCAAACTAGTGTCCAAGTCCATGCCAATGACATGAGATAGAGATTTTTCAATTCAAACAGGAGATTAATGAAGTCTGTAAACCAAATTAGTAATTATTTATCCCAACGAGAAAGTAAAATGCAGAGATACCCCTGCTTTCTTTTTTTTGAACCAACCAAAGGAATGAGAATGAACTGTAGGGCCCCAAGAGAAAGTGAAATGATTAGTGGGCGCATTACTTCGAGGAATTTCTCGGGTCTTGAGCTTAGGGAAACTGTACATTTACTGATATTTTTTCCCCTGTTCTTGTGGGTCTCATTATGTTTTTTAATCATTACCATCTTGTTGATATTAAGTTTCCTGGGCTAACGACACATATCTTTACCACTAAGTCATTCTTTTTCAATTTCGAACTTGTAATTGGTTGGCTCTAAATTCTTATATCATATTAAATATTTTTAGCTAATTATTTCTACTAAAACTGTGACATGTTAGCCGATGGAGACTACTCAGTACCTTGGACATGGATTGGATGATCAAGCAATTGAAAAAAGTTTATAAACCAACTGCTGTAATATAAATTAAAAAATAAATAAATGAAAAGAGAGTTTGATATGATCTTCATGGAGATGATAGTGCGTTTGAAAGGACCGGAGTGGGATGAAGACCTTGGGTCTACCGTCCACCTACTACCTAGAGACCAAGAGCTCCTAGAAGACCCATGGTGAAAAAGGAAAAAGAATTATATGAAAACCCATTTGTTATACTGAAAATCAGATGAGGGAGAGAGAAACAAACAAAGAATTGTTACTGTTGCAAGTGTCTTGTGCATTTTTTGTATTTTTTGGAGCTTAGGACATACGCACAAGGGGAAAGGAAAGTCTATACAAGTGGGAAGAGGAATCCAATAAAATGAAAAAAATAACTCATATATTTAGGAAAAGTGGCATACCTAGGATCGATAACTATGCAGTTAGATGACATGAAGGTTGCCAACCAACCCAACAACCTCTTGTTGTCTTTCTTGGTGTCCGACCCTTCATTCAAATAGGCTGACCCTTGACATTTCTACTAATTTATTAGAATGTAAATTGCCATAAACACTCATGCTATAAGCGATTAACATCAGTTTTTAAATGAATAGAATAAGAAGTAGCAATTGAAGTTGCAGAAGGCGCTGGAAGGTGAATAATGTTTCGTGTCTATCTGCTTCCCTTGAATGACACAACTATCACAAGAGAAAAGAACCAGAAATTGGTTTCTACTAATCTATTATAGAATGTAAATGTCATCAATGCTGATGCTGTAATCGATAAACATCGGATCTAAATGAGGAAAATAATAAGTAGCTAGCAATTGGCAGAAGGTGCTTCAAAATGAAGTCCTTGGTATCTATTTGCTTCCCACTTATCCTGTCCTAGTCATATGACACACAGATCGATATCACGAGAGAGAAAAAACCGAGATACATGGGATATATTTAGTCCCCATGAGTTTGGGTAACTTGTAAAGCAGGAGAAAGAATGAGTTATATCAGATTGAATGGACTGAACGTTTTGAAATTTGGAGCTTAGGGGCTGAGTACGTGAGTTTAAGTTTCTTAAAAATGACACATGGAGCAGTAGTAGTGGTAGGAAAACAACTAGAAACTGCTAGCCTAGGAAAAGGCATGAATCACCTCAACCACCTAAAAAACCTCAAGTGAATAGTTTCGGTTGCCTCTGTCCTCTTGTTATCCTCTATTGTAAGTTCTCTCGGTAATGTATAGCTTTATTTACCCCCCTTGGGCCTTGGCTGGTATGAAAAGATTTATCAACTTAGTGGGTGTGGGTGGAGTCAAATCTAAACCATACGCCTCCACCTAGCAACCGATTTAATTACGTTAGACTCAATGGAGGAAGTGGATCCCCTGTTTGGTCCAAACAGGGTTTTCAAATCTAAACCATACGCCTCCACCTAGCAACCGATTTAATTACGTTAGACTCAATGGAGGAAGTGGATCCCCTGTTTGGTCCAAACAGGGAAACCCTGTTTGGACCAACCAGGGGGTGCCACATGGGGGTGGAAAATTTTTTTTTTCTTTTAAGGGGAGATGGGATGGGCGATTGAACTTTTTTTTCTCCATGTGGCACCCCCTGGTTGGTCCAAACAGGATTTCCCTGTTTGGACCAAACAGGGGATCCTCTTCCCTCAATGGAAGTGACAAATTGGGACCAGGAAATAATCAAAGCTCCATGACAATGGGTATGTACAGGTGTCATCTCGCCCTTGCACACAGATGCTCCTCCATGCGATGAGGTGTGACAAGGAAGGTCCACTCCTACAGTACAAATTTATAAAGGTGGTTCTTTCACTCCCACAGGGGGCAGATTCTCATTTTCTCTTTTAACTCACTTGGGACAAGAGCATTAGATTTCAATATGAGTTTTCAAACAACAAGCGGGTTTTGCAAACAAAGACAAGAGAATCTTCCTTCGATAATATAAGCATCTTAAAATCACTTTTCCTTGAATTAAAGCCACCAAATGCATTATGAAAAAGTTTGCTCGAAAAATCTCCAACTGGATCAACTGTATCTACCATTGGATTTTATTTTATTTTATCTAGCAGTGGTCACTTTGATTGAACATGTCAGATCACAATAGGTTCATTTACACAATCCAACAATGGTGCCTGTTAATTATTTATGACTCGTAAGTTCTAATAGAGCAAATTGGATTCAACAAATACAATAAAAATGATGCTGACTGATAATAAAGTATATATATACATTGGATAATTTCTAATAAAATACAGGATCAAATGTTGAAGACAAAAATATTATATTTGATCGCTGAAAGCGGAGCTGCACTTAGCCTCCTAACCTCATTTGATTAAGTAATGAGTGTTCTTCAACGCTCGCACCTCATTCTTTAACTACATATTCGTTGGGCGATACCCCTGTCATTTTCTTCAATTATTTCTCTAGATTATCACTTGATCCTAATTCAAATAAACAAGACAAACTGAATATATTAGTGTTAAACAATAGATTATTATATTGGTTGATACAAGTTTGTCTCCATGCAACTAGAATCAGTTGCTCTCAGCTCACTTGCTACCATAGCAGGCGACAATTAAGCGTCTAAGGCACACTAATTTTGTCTTAACGACTGTAGTTAGTGTAAGCAAGTCATGATGACAAAAGTATATCTGAGAAATCGAACTTACCACTGGACCGCAAGCTCTAGGGTTTGACCAATTCTTTCCTTGGCCTGAATGAATATCCCCTAAATCACAAAAGATCCGTGCCTTGTCAGGTTGGATTAACCTGGTTATAGAGGGATTTGGTCTCTTTCAATTTGTATTGGCAAGGCCTATTTTGTGATAAGTCATCTGAGAATTCCTCTTTGAGGGCATCTAAATTCTCCAAAAACTATATATCAAGTGGATTCATAAATGCACAAGGACTTGTGAGCATTCTTGAAAGCTAAAATTTGAAGAATTTGTCAATTTGAGATTCTCTATATGCCAAAAATGCCATATCACATAGTTGAAAATCTGGATACTTAGAGAGCAAATAAAGCATTCCAAATGCTGGAACATATATAACCAACTCATATACATGCAGAAATTCTTGCAATCAAATGCCCTCTAAATGACACCCAGCTGGACCAAGCGTAAGAAATCATGTGGGTGCATTCGAATTTAGACTTGTACTGGAGCCCCATATGTTGGATATTTTCTAAAAAAAAACCCAAAGTTAAAACTAAATCTCAAGAGACATTTGAGAATTGGATGTGTCTTTTCAAATATTTTTGAAGTTTATGTCTTTTTTCTTTTCTTTTTTTTAATTGGAGGGTTCCCAATCCTTTGGTTGGACTAATCCCTCCGGGCCCAGAGGGGAGCCGAGTAAACTCCCCTGTAGCCATAGTGCGGTAGTGCAATTTCGAACCCACAACCCTCTGGTGCAAACTGTGATCCTAGGCCAACTGAGCTACCCCTTGGGGTTAAGCTTATGTCTTTTCAAAATTAAGTGTTTTGGGTCTTTTGGGCCCATTTCTCGAGTCTCTTATGTAGGTTGATGATATAAACACCATGCATATAGTCTACCTGGCTATTATATATTTATTTTATTTTACAATTTTAGCTGAAGTTAAAATTTCAACCATATATATATATAGAGGATTTTACCAAAAAAATAATTTTAAATGGCCATTGCACTAGACAGAGAACTTTAACCAGTAGTGCATCAAATAGGGAATCTGTACAGAAAAAGTAACTTTTTTATTTTTTATTTTTTATTTTTTATTTTTTTTGTGGTTGCATTCGACCATCATTTTCTATGTTGAGGCTCGACTGCGACCATCGCTATAACAAGTGAGGATCGCATTCAACCCTAAGCAGGCATAACCTCTTTATTTTCTTCCTTCTTCCTCGAGTGTTTGAGTTTTCGATTAAAGGAAGAGAGGACGGGAAGATTTGTCACTTAAAGTTATTTTTTTGGTAAATTTCTCATAAAAGACCCTTCCGGAAAAAAAACTCTTATAATTTCAAACCCAAATTTCTAGCATGCTATAGTTTTGTGCAACATTACGTGAAACAAATTTTGCTAAAATAGAAGAATGGATTGGAGAAGCAATTCAAAAGTTAAGATCCACGCTCATTTGTACTTTGGACCGGAAAAATCATGCCCATACAAGAAGATACTAATGGCCTAAAATAAAAGATGCTACAAACAAGAAAACCAGAGATGAGGAAAAGAACAGGGCACCGGCAGTTCACAAGATGCCCAACCAATCGACAACATTTATTAAGGACTGAACCTTTCTTAAATTGACCAACCCACCAAATTTTTTAGGATTGATTGGCAATTTACTAGATTAGATCTTCTAGTTATCTCTTTTTTTAATTGAAAACTCAAACACTCGAGGAAGAAGTAAGAAGATGAAGATGTTATGCCTGCTCAGGGCTGAATGCAACATTCGATATAGAAAATGAATGTCGAATGCGACCACAAAAAAAATTTTGTGAAAAAAGTTATTTTTTCTATACGAATTTTCTTTTTGGTGCACTACTGGCTAAAGTTTCCTATTTGATGCAGTGACACTTAAAGTTATTTTTTTTTGTAAAATCTACAAACGGAGACATACATTTTATATATGATCTGACGCACATGTATATATATTTTTGACCATTGCCGAACCAACGCGGCTGTGAACATCCTTTGAATCGTTTCTCATGATTATTTAGTATATGAGGCAATGAAAGGGACAAGCATGAGAGTATATAAAATTATGTGATGGCAATGGCACCAGACGGATGTAAAAGCAAGCCAAATTAATTAAGCTCCAAAGTCCATGTCCGGCCTGCCACACAACATCTGGAGTTCTGGACCCTCTAAATGAAGCTTAATATTTGATGTTTTTGGCGTTTGGGTCACCTTCAGCAACAGCACTGTTCCTTTCTTAATTATCCAACCTTGTGGGGTTGCATTTGCACGAGGAGAGAAACAGCATAGGAAAGTTGTTAATTTTGATTTTCGGTGCAGCTTCTTTTTTGATTGTTTGGTATGACAATTTTTAATAAAAATGGAAAAAAAGAATTGATTTTCTTCGATATAGAGGATTCTAGTTTCCTATATCGAGGGTAAGAATGCTGGATTCATCTCTCGTCAAAATAAAATCATTTGGAGATCAAAACCCTCTTCCTGAACAAACACTTCCTCTATATGATTTAAGAAAGCTGAAAATGGTACAATTATTATATATGAAGCGAAGTGGTTTCAAATTGAAATCAGTTCCAATTCGCCCCAATTGATTTTGACTCATCCAATTTACCAATTTAATTTAGTTTGACCCTAGCAAACGAGTCGGGTTATGGTAAATTAGGTAGGGCCAGAGATAAAGCACACTTTTTGGACCCAACCTGATCTGTCTATTTTTAATGACGTGGTAAAAATTAATCATGATATATGCCGAGCGTCGAACTTAGGACAATATAGACTTCAAATGAGCAACCCTACCACTACACCATAAATCATCATTTTGTTAATAGTTATCAACAAAAACTTAAAATTAGTAAATGAGGAATAGACCCAGCCCTACTTTGGAATATTGACCTGGAGTTGGAATTTATCTATGATGTATTTCTAAAAATAACTATACTTTTAGAATGTTGACCCCTATAAATAATATTGTTATTATTTTCATAGTTATGCAATGTACTTTAAGCAAAGATGATCAAACTTTTGAAATAACTATTTTATATGATTTCCTATATAGTCATTAGTTTTCTATGACAACCATTTTACAATAAAACTCAACTCAAATGAATATATAATATATGAAATTGATCAATAAAAACAGTACGTTTCATAATTAATAAAAAAATGACTATTATTGAAAAAAGAAAAACTCGCGACGACGGGGTGAAGCTCAAAAGGAGGAGGGAAACTTTCTATGTAACTGATATACTATCAAGCACACTTGCCGAAGGAGAAAGGGTAGAGTATAATTTTTTTTTTTTTTTTTTGTATGTGTGGCTTTAACTTTTATAAATCGTAATGTAAATGGAGTGGAACACTACGATAGACCCCATCTATTAAAAATTACAATCATTAAGCCAAACATCCTTGCTATCTATTGGATACCTCAAAATTTCACCTTATTCTGAGTTATTTCCATGGTCAAATTGATTATGATATAAAAAATACAAAATATTGGAGTTTTGCAAATATTATTATTATTATTTATTTATTATTATTATTTTTTATTTATTTATTTATTATTATTATTATTATTATTTTTTTTTTGTGATTTGGACTCTCCATCATGCCTTTTGTCTATTAAGAAACTCTCAATATCATCTTATTTCTATCAAGACAATAGCATTTAAGTGTTAATGGGTACTGGTGTTTAAGTGCGACTAATCTAAGGAATTTCAAATCTTTTTGTTTGTTCTGAGTATATGACTTTTTTTCTCTGTTTTTTTTTAGAGTGTGAAATGTTGATTCCTGGGTTGTCTGGTTTATTTAATTCTTAGTCTTTTTTATTTAATCCACTCTCGATTCTGGGTTATATGGTTTGTTTTTTATCTATTAATTTTGATTGTACACTATTTTTTAAAAATACAGAACTAATGGTAAAAAGAATTTCCAATAATATTGGCCCCTCTAAATAAATAATTAAGCTAATTCTTATTACCATCATTTTCTAATTGCTCCAATATAATTCTATTTCTCTATGTCAACAAGAGAACTTTTATTTTTCCATTCATTTACTTTTAAGTTCATTGTATTTTATTAGAGCAACTTCAATAATTCTTTTATTTCTTTGTGTCTCTTTTTAGTACCGTCTCAGGTCTCATTTGTACGCTTAATTGGTTTAGATCAGTGTTCATCCCATTTTAAAATGTGAGCTTCTTGAAACAATTGGTGCAATTATTAAACGTTTCAATTTGAGAGGTAAATTTTTTTTAATTCATTACTTTTGAGTTCATCAAATTTTATTTGAGAAATTTTAATTATGTCATTTTAATGTGATTTTTACAAAAAAAAAATCATAATTTTAAAATTTCTATAGATTTGCAATATTTTTATTTGTATGGTTTTCATAGATTGTGAGTTTTTTTTCCCCTTTTTTGTTTCTACTTTTGGGTATTGGGTTCTCCTTGGTTTTTTTTTCTTTTAAATAACTTTTTATCATGGGATTTTCTGTAAATTCTCATTTTTCTGTTGCATTTTTTATATTTTTTTAATGCTTATCATTATATGTTAATTATGTATTTTACTTCCATTGGGTTCTTTAAGTTCTCTTTTTGAAATTTTTTTATGGATTTTTCTTATTTCTTTTGTGGCTTCAGATTTTCATTTTTGAGTATTAGATTATCATAAGTTAGTTTGGTTCTTCTAAATTTCTTTTATCATTGTATTGCCTATAGATCTTTATTTATATATATTTTTATAGCTTTTTTAATAAAATTTATTTCATTTTATTTTGTATTTCTTTTATTATAATTTCTCACTTGTGATGGGTTTTTATAGCTTTTATTTTATTTTATGATGGCTTTTCATGAATTTGTGGGTTTTTTTTATCTTTGCCCTTTTGTGCTCTATTTTTGAGTTTTTTTTTTTTTTTTTTTTTTATGAGTGTTTGATTCTTTTAAATTGCTTATGTTATTGAGTTGATTAGGAATTTTCATTTCTATATTTTAGTTGTACCAACTGAAAATAATATAGATATAGGTTAAAGGAATCGAATTTTTGGTCGCAGCGCTTATGGTTATAGACTTCAATATGTGAGCAGGTGTGTGAATTATACCATAGGAAGACGAGGGGGAGACGAGGGGATGTCAGTAATATATATATATATAAAGTAGCTACCAGTTAGGAGACTAAACAAAATGACCAAGCTAGTGTGAGTACGTGCGGGCCACATTAGACAGAAAAGTAAAAAAATGAAATACCAATAATAAATTCTAAATAGAAAAGCACAAAGTACCAACGAGGAGGATAGCAGTGTTGATGATATGATTTATTCAAGGTCCATCAAGTATGCCTACTTTGACTCCACGGTTGGACCAAATTTCTCATTGAAATAAGTTTATGTATAATTATTTTAAAATAAGGGCAATGGCGATGACCATGACGACGACGATCATATATGCGGTAATTGTGTGGTCATGATGATACGTGGTAGTTAAGTATATATAATTTTATCTTTTGCTAAAAAGAGGACTTTAACTCACACACTTGCTGCCATGCCTGGATGTTTCTAAGCAACTGAGTTAGAGTTGAGTAAATTTTTATTTTTTATTTTTTTTCTTCTTTTCCATATTCAACTATATTCTTCTTAATGGACTGAGCACGTTAACATCCAAGTTTACTAACACTTTCTTTTATTTGTGCGCACTTAATCCTTACCGAGATAGATGTGATAGCTACTAGGTGTGGTATGATTGCAGAGAACCTAGCTAGCTAATTCTTTATAAGACCTTATTTACTAGGTTTCTATTTAATTTGTGCTTTATCTATTGAACGGGAGGGAGTATAGGCTGATTATTGTGGAATGGAATTTTCTTTTGCACGAACATTTGCATGTGGACATTCTGATCCATCTCTCAAAGAGGAGGGATCAATAGTAAAAACTAATAAGACAACCCTAAATTAAAGACGCCTGCCATGCCATGCCATGGCATGCCATGCGGAAAGTGGGTAGGTGAAAATTTCCCCTGTGAATACCTCTTGTAGCAGGTATTTTGGCCCAACATAATCAAACCATACTTGACATTTACAACATCTTAGAAACATACATTTTGAAGTCAAGTAATTCCTAATTAATTGTAAAAAGTCCCAAAGCCTTTAAAACCAAGAATATAAGCTTGTTAATCCTGCAGATTTGTTGCTCCTTGGTTTCGAAGATGATCTTTTCTCCTTTATTGAGATGTGTGAGGACCATTTAATACTTGGGTGGGGGCTGGTTTGAGGGTTAAGTGATATAATAAAGCCCAAAGCTCGGCTCGGCCTGACTTGAGTAAAGAGTGCTTGTACTTTAGTGATTATTTTGTCCAAACTATTGTTAGAATGCCCAGAAAGAACTCGCAGATTGAAAGGGCGCGGGCTCAGGCATGACGCTTATGGGCCATGTAACTGTATACATACAGGCCTATGTTTGTAAAGTTGGGGAGAGGCTGAATGTGCATCATCCCTGCTTTTAGGCCTACTGTGTCCGTCAGGTACACGAGAAAGCTTTTAATAACAATTGCTTGCCCTTTGGGTTTTGGCCTTTGCTTCTCTCTCTCTCTCTCTCTCTCTAAATATATATATATATATATAATATAATATATAACAATAATAAGAATATATATTTATTAAAAAGAATAGTAACAGTAGTGGGTGCAGTTGTGTTGTCTGCCAGCCTCCCTCCTGTCCTGCCCAAATCCAAATGCCAATGAAATGTGCATGCATTATATGTTTATGTTTATGTTGGTGTGTGTTTCTTCTCTTCATCTTCTCTTTTCTCCCATTGACCCGCCCCGCCCCGCCCAGCCGTTATTTGGGATCTCGTATCGTGTTCTTCTCACCCCGAGCTCTCTCTTTCTCTTTTCGACTTTAGAATTAGGGGGATTTCTTTTCTTTTCTTTTTTTAGGGTTTCCTTCATATCGTAATTGAGAGTGAGGGTTTCTCTCGGTTCCTCCTCCTCCTTACTATTTTTGCTTTCAGTTTGAATACAACAAGTCATAGGTTATTAAAAAAAAAGAGAAAAAGAAGGATTTCCAGCCTCTATTACTCTTAACACAACAAGGGGGGATTTTTTTTTCCCTAAAGATCTCTTCTTGGCAAAATATTTATTTTACTATGGCATTGCATTTGCTGCATGGCCTTTAGTAGCATATGATGGATGCCCTTGCTTCAGAACTCAGTTTCATTTGTGGTGAAAATGAAATCCATCAGTGCTCAGTAGTACTTGTCAGAGCTTGTAGAAAGGGTTTGTTTTCAACTCTGAGTGCTACATTGTAAAGAGAGAGACTGAGAGAAAAAAAAGGGGAAGCTATTTCTTTCAAACGTACATTGTCCTTGTCTCTTTTGTTTGAAGGACGTTTCTTTCTCATCTATAAACCCTTCCTTTGATACAGTTCAAGGGTTTACAAGTTGGAAGGATTCGGTGCAAGTAGTAGATTTTGGTGATTCCAGTAACATGCTCACAACTTGCTTTCATGATGAGGTAATTTCATCGCCTGTTCCTCTTCATCTCACTTCCATGATGTCTATCTGTCTCTTGGTTCTTTCTAGTTGGATTTAAAATGCAGTCCAGCCCCCTTGCCCTTTTTTCTTTCTTTCTTTCCCTATTAGGAAGGCAACTTGTTAATATTCCATTCATTGTTGTTAGTTTTCTAACTTATTATTTGGCTATATTCATAACTAACTGCAATTCAGTCAATTTTTATTTATTTAAAAGAATGACAAATTAATAGTCTTTTTCAATTTTATAAATAAAACAAGATTAAGCCTTAATGTCATATCTGGTTATATATTTATAAGTAAATGCATGCATTTAGTCATAATTACTTTTTTCAAAGAACAACACTTCACTCATCTTCCATTTTATATTTAAAGCTATTGTAATTGGCTGATGCGGCTTGGGTTGGCCTGCTCACTCTCAAGTCTCAGCCCTAGCTTCAAAAGTGGGGGAGATAGGGAATCAAACAATTCCACCAATCTCACTCCTTACAAACCTCAACCTGAAAAATGAAAGAAAGTAATCACTATTCACTAATCTACTGGCAATGCAAGATGCCCTAGATTTGCATGAGTTTATGCTTCGCATGACCAAGTTGAACAACTAGAAATCAGTTCCACATAAAAGAAAACATCAATCCTCAAACTCCACTCATTGAGAATTACATAACAAGAGAAATGAACACCATTAGAATGCCCTCTTTTACTCAACTCATTGAAGTTTAGTGCAGGACTAATCAATGAGCCCTACCACTTTATTGCCGGTCGCAAGCCCGGTGAAAAAGGAGGGTGGTTGCCTTAGATTGACAACCGGCGTAAAACTTTGTCACATTTGAACCATGAATCCTGAGACACTATTTTTATGTATTTATTTATTTTGATAACGGTAAATTTTATTTAGCCACAAAAATACCAAAGAAATACAAAGCCACAACAGCCAGGCCAAAATAAAATAAAATAATAATAAACACAAAAACACCGCCCTAGTCCTCATCGATCTAGACAAAGTCAACGACAAGGCATCTAGGGATTTGATTTGGTGGATTTTAGATAAATGAGTGTCCTAAGAGGTTATATTGACGTTATTAAATTATAGACATGTATGAGGGAGCAGTGATGAGTGCAAGAACTATGTAAGTTTCCAATGACCATGAGTTTGCATTAGGGGTCTACTTTAAGCCTCTATCTCTTTGCACTAATTATGAATGAGTTACTTGCTTATTTTCAAGAACAGGTAGCTTGGTGTATATTGTTTGAAGATGATATAATGTTAGTGAACAAATCAAGAGATGGTGTGAATGTGAAACTTGAAAGATGACAGGAGTCTTTAGAATCCAAAGGCTTAAAATGAGTCGTATTAAGACGGAATATACGAATTGCAACTTCGGTAAGGATGTGCACGGTAATGTTATTCCCGTGAGAATTGAAGCTCAAGAGATACCATAAAGAGAGTCCTTTCGATGCCCCTGGCTTTATGATTACCAAGGATGGGGAGATTGAGAAGGATGTTGAACATAGGGTAAGTAAGAGTTGGATGGTTGAAGTTGAGACTTGCTTCTAGATTGCTTTGTTATTCGTGCATACCAACAAAGATTGAAGGGGAAATTTTACGAAACAACGATTAGACCGGTTATGGCCCATGGAGAAGAATATTGGCTACTGTGAAAACTCCACATCCAAACAATGGGCGCATCAGAGATGAAAATGTTGAGATGGATGCGTGGTAAAAACTAAGAAAGATAGAAAAAGAAATGAGAGCATTCAGGAACATTTTGGGGTAGTATCAATAGATTATAAATTCAGAGAGGCTTGTTTGAGAGGATTTGGGCATCTCGAACGTAGGCTGACAACGGTACTCGTGAGGTAAAGTTTTTCTATGCAAGTTTATGGCCTCTCAAGGAAAAAAGGATAAGCTGAGGAGGACATGGATAGAATTAGTAATGATAGATCTGAAAAAGTGCAACCTATCCAAAAACTTGGCCCTATAGACTCGAATGACGACACATAATTCATGTAGTTGACCCCCGCATAGTTGGGACAAGCCTTTTGTGGTGATAATGGAAAAAACTTAAAGCTTGGAACTCCACTTATAGAGAATTACATAATTAGAAAAATGAACACCATTAGCATGCCCTCTTTTGTTCTAGACATTGAGCTTCCTTGAAAGACTAATCAATGGAAAGTGGAAACCTCATGGGAACTTTCAAGATTTTAGTGCCATGCACACATTCTTCTAAAATGCATTAGCTTTAGACCAATCTTTCGTAAGACTCGGTGTACTACATTCAAAAAATCAATTACTTGCCCATGTTCCTCTAAACAATTCAAGTACTTTGAAGACCAAGAACTACTAACTAGACTAGCAATATTACATACTCAACGATGCACATATGTCTGTATGCTAACTTATCTATCTCATGCAACGCACGTAACTAACACGTGCCAAAATATCTTGTTGATGAGATGGACACTATCAGGCTGACAAGGATGGTTCCCACAATAAACGTGATATATTTGATGTTGATCCTTATTTTTCTTTCAAATTGTTACATCCAACAGTGGGCCACGCTAATGATATGATTGTGGATTGGAGAAAATTTGACTTCGAGTTGTTATTGCTATCATATTTGTCATCTTCAATGATGGAGTCAAGTTTGATATATGGATTGGTGTTCCACATTAAAAAGATGTGAGGTAGTGACAAGACTAGATAACCCGCCTTGTACGTGTTGTCATTGATCTTTTAGAGCAAATGACACGAACCGATCTACTTCTTCTTTAGTTTTACTTTATTTTATTATTTTCATTTAAGCGTTTTATTAGGTTCCCACTGCTTCCTCCGTACTTATCACCACCTTCCCTGAATGCTAACTTCTTTCGTTGCTTGCTTGTTGCTTTGTTATATTTAGCATTGCTCACTTTAGTTTGTTCGTGACCTTGATGGTGTATGTCTCAAATATGTTTTTTTGCCAAATCTTCTGTTTCCCTGCTAAATTTTCCCAGACCGGAATGGGCACCAAATCCAAAAAATGCTTTAGGTTTATTTTCTTGACTTTGTGCATCAATAATGACTTGCAAAGCATAACAATCGACTTGAATTTCTCGAAGTGTGGCATAGCATGATACTGGCACTCTAGACAGCTTTTCTTTTATCAACTGGAAGCTATCATTTTCCATATGCTTCTCTTGTTCATATGAAATTTCTTTTCTTCATTTTTTTGGGTAAACTTATTTTCTTCTCTTTTCCTCATTTAGGAAGCTATGATATGCTTCTCTGGTTTATCACCTGTGTAAAGGTGCTTGCAGCATGAGAGAACCCAAATTGCATAACAAGCCATTCATGTAAGCCCTCTCTCATCCTGAATATAGTTATCCATTCATCCTGTACTCCTTCTTCTAAAATCAAGTTTGGAAAATACTCTGGCCTTGGATAACATCTCTAACATGTCATCTAGCTACAGAATTGAAAACTGATATTTAATCCTTATTTTATTTATTGCTTGACTAGCAATGCACATGCACTGTGTACCATCTCCTTTACGTGAATGTAGGTACCACTCATGGGTTCATGTTGCCACTAAGCGGCCCCCCTTTCAAACACCTCAACCTCATTTTTGTTCAATTCTTAATGTCCTTACCTGATAAGCTGCCCCCAATATGCGATCAATACAATGTTCTGTATCTCCAGTGGGAGGTAAGCTGGAGGGAGTAGTGCTTTTTTTTTAATTTTTAATTTAAATTCTCTATATTGATTCGTTAACAGCTCTATTTCCTTTGGTCACCATCCTCATCAAAGCCTGGTCACAACAATGTTGAGGTCAGCTACATTAATTCTGTTTCGCCATTCTAGTCTATCTTAGGTTAAATCCTTGGATAGGTTGAACTTAACTTCAGAGGATAGCTATCCTTACAACTTCAGAGGATAGCTATCCTTACTACTTCCATCCGTGTCCTCTTCGGCCTACCCCTATTATCTCCATTTCCTTAGATATTGGTTTGAAATAGCAATTCTTTCTCAATAAGTGCATAAGTTATATCATTTTCATGGATCTCTGATAAACTCCATCATGGAATGAAAATTTATGTTTCTCTGCACGTTGGTTCACTATTCTTTCTCCTGCATAGGGCCAGACACCATGTATCCTTCCAGAAAGTGTAAGTATTGTTTTAGCTCATTGACCCCACTATCAACTCATTTTAATGTAAAAATCATGGAATACTACCCCTCCAACACTAATAATTTTCCATTTAAGTTGGTAGTGACAGGCAGAGTGGCTTGAACATAAAGGCGAGCCAACTATTCCCAGTGTGTTTTAGATTCTCATTCTTTTGATATGGTTGCCCTAGTAACAAGGGTCACCTTAAGGGGTTGCTTGTCTTTTATGCATGGGATATGAAATTGGTATTTAGCACATGTAAAATCTGAATATGCTAAATTTACACATGTGAAACACAATACCATGTTTGCTTAGAAGCGCCATCTTCAAACGAGCAAACGTTGAACGGTTTTGATTCCACATGTAAAATCTTTATATATCTCAAAATCTATGAATGTTTAAGACATGAAATTGAAGGGTTTGTGATTTAATGGGTCAATAACAAAAAAATCAGACGGTTTGGATTAAAAACTTGATGATACCCCTAGATTTTTCAAAAAATAAATGGTAGTGAAGGGATTTGACATCTCAACCAATCCTCGGTGTCCTTTGTGCATTGTTTCTGTTATTTTGTTGTTTGTCAATTTAAGCAGTGTAACTGAGGTGTTGATTGATAATGTGAGAGAGTGGTTTGATTAATTTCATTGATCTTACAAGCCTTTAGAGTGCTTCTAGAGGGTGTTGCCTAGTCTGGACTTTAGAGGGCTTGAATGGATTGACAAGTTCAATGACTAGTTTTTCTGACTTCATGTCCTTCAGAGCGCTTGTTGTGATAGTAGTAATTGTCAAATCCAGGCTTCACTGGGCTTACATGGACTGACAGGTGCAGTTACTGGTTTTTCCCATTTTACGGTCTTTAAAGGGCTTGTTGTGAGGATTCGATCATCGATTTATATAATCTTTTTCCCGCCTTAGTGACGCAGGAGTTTGTGCACACCGAGCATTGCCCATTGGAGTATGGCCTTTTGTTGAACGCTTGTCTAAGTTGGTCATGTTTGTTGAGCCTTTTAACAATGTGCTGAGGATGGTGCTCAGCCTTTTGGCCTTGTGCTTAGAAGAATATTCTGTATGGTCAGCATTGACAAAATCATTCTACTTTGTTTCAAATTAAGGTAGTTCTCTTGACGATTGTTTCTCTTCCTTGGGTTATTTTTCCCTTTTTTTTAGTGGGAATTCAGTTGCACAGAAGACATAGTAAGTAGTAGCATGTTCAAGTGCAGAAGCTGAGTATGCCCATAATTAATACTACAGTTAAGTTATTGTGGTTGAAATTATTAATAAAAGACTCAGGTTCCCTATCCAGATGCCCATCCATGTACTGCAATTATGAAGTTGCTATCTATATAGCATAATCCTGTCTTGTATGATTGTACGAAGCAGATTGAGTGGACTGTCATTTCATTCATGAGAAGCCTGCTGTGATCATCTGCATTTCTCTATTTAAGAGTCAGTTGCGTAATATGCTTACTAAAGCTCTCCTGCATAACAAACAAGCTGCAGGATATTGTGGCCCAGCTGGGCATGATTGACACCTATGCTTGAGCTCTAGGAAGAGTGCTGAAAATAAGTTATAGAGATTACTTTCATTACATGCTCATTAAGACCAACACCATGATATCTACTTGGTATTCTTCCATTTATACCCCTTTTGTTTATATTTAGGTAAAGGCGCATTCTTGTAATTTGTGTTTGTGATATTTTTAGTCAAACATAACCTTATTTCATGATGTTGTGATCTTTTCACCCTATTTGACTTCCTGCAGCCTACACAAACCAGACACATTGAGGCTGACTGTCATGTAAAGAGAACATTTTTTTTTTTTTTTTGTCAAGGCTCTTACTGCCATTCTCATTTTTAATTGGTTGACCTTTTTGCAAAGTCATATCTTGTTCATGTCATGACTCTTTTAGTTGAAAAATTGATGCTATGAAATCCTCCACACCAAAATGGTGCGTGAAAGCATGCAAGGAGTACAATATATGAAGGATGACTCTTTTCATTCTCTTGTTGATTATTACTTGTGTGGTTACGTTGCACTATGTGCATTCACCTTTACTTTCATTTCCATTCCTTTTCTTCTACAGTTAAGTGCTCGTTATAGAAATACTAGAAGGGCTCTTGTGTAAGTTGTCTATAAGGTTAACCTCTATCCTGAATCATGTTCTATCGGCATCAGGTTCACCCATCTCTTCTAGTTATATATTCAAGATTTAAGGAGGGAGGGATTTACACAACTACAAAAGCTAATTGATGTAAAGCCAATGGGCCGAGGGATTTACACAACTACAAAGCTAATTGATGTAAAGCCAATGGGCCGTGGCAACTAGAGACGCGGCCCACATGTGAGACCCAAAGAAATCTAGGATCTCGTTAAAAGCAAAAGAAATGGCCAACCATCAAGTTCGCAAGCTCCCATCTTTTAAGGGGATTGGCCAGTCATCTTGGTCACCTCATACAAACATATTAGTCAAATCAATTCAAGATACGGTAGCAGGTTTCATATCTAATACAGAGCCGAGGAAGGACGAACACAAATGTATTTAAGAAAACTCTATTTGTATATTTTTTTTGAATCAATTAAGTTGTATTTAAGAAAACTCTATTTGTTTTTATTTTTATTTTTGTTTTATGAAAATCCATTATTTTAGGAAAATTCTTGCATGTTAAGCTGAATTTAAGGAAAAAAAAAAACATGGCTTGTATGTTTCTTCTTTTCTAAAATGTAGAACTTTTGGACTTTTCTAGAGGAATGTGTTTCATTTTACTGTGCTTTTACTCCTCCTACTTGTCTTGTCACAATCTGACAGTTGTGACTCATTTATAATTGTTTGATCACATTGAAAGAGAACCCATTGAAATATCCCTTGAAGTGCCATTTAAGGAAGGTACCGTTATTTGCTTATTAGTTTTAGTGCTTCTGTAGTGAAGCAACTTCTTTGAATCCACTGGCAATAATGACCAGTCAGATTATTCCTGCTCCCAGATGCTCATTAAAGATCATGTTCTGCCAATTGCACTTTTCCTGACTGAAGTTACATTCATAAACAAGTTGCTGGGAAACAGCCCCTTTGTGCTCAACAAGCTTGAGAAAGTTGTATTTTGCAAGTGATCTGGAATCAAAAGCCGGAGAGTTACAGGAAATGGGTTCTAAATTATAGAGAGCTTCAACTTTGATTTATGAAAACAGCATGCTTTGGAAAGAGTTTTAAATTGGAGAAGATTTCGACTTTGATCAATGAAAACACCAGGCTTTGGATGGTGAACAATCCCTAGAAGCATTTATTTGGAGCAAATGATTGAATCTCTGTTACTTACATTCCTTGTTCTTTCTAAAGAGTCCAGCTTTATCTTGTTTTCTAGGTGGAAGAATTATTCTCATGATTTACAGATTCTCATGGACAGTACATCTAAAGCTGATGGAAATATTGGGCCTATATCAGTGAGACAACTGACAAGAATATCCGCGCAAATGTTAGTGGGTCCAATTTGGTGATCATCTGCGCATGTTTTTAGTAGCAATCTCATGTTTGGGATTCTTGCCTGCCTTTTCAACCTTGTACCCTGTTTGGCCTAGATATGCTTGTTTGTAGCTGATATCTGCTGCCTAGATGGCTCGACATTATGCTTTACTTGTATATCAAGGGTCTTATTCTGCATAGAAGGGAAGTACATGTAAATGAATCAAGTCAAGCTAGTTTTTATTTAGTGCTTAATTGATGTTGACATTTGAGACCTAAGTTGTAATTTTATCCTGTTATTACTATGGAAGTTCATATCAAAATTTCCTTCCTTCCAATCCTGCAGCTAATTCTTCTCATGTAGTTTTGGTGATTGCATGTTTGTTGGTTTGGAGCCTCCGATGAGCATCTATTTGGCTGTCCAAACTCATTATTTTCAATGAAAAAATTCTGTAGGCCTCAAAATCACAAGAGAAGTTTGGTTAGCAGTAAACTGAGTTCCATCTACCTTCCCTATCCCTAGACAATGGAGGATATGCATATCAAAATGGAAGGGCCGGCTGTTTGATTCTCTGTTTTTCCCCCTTTTGTTGGAATCTCTTTTCAAATAGGTTTTAATCATACAGATGCAGTGGAAGTGCCAGCATTAGCATTTTTGCATATTGTGTATTATAGAATGTGTTCTCAAAGGTGGTACTATCAGAAGTGGTGAACTGGAAGTTCATTCATCTCTATTTCCGTGCCTGCCTCAAGTACCAAGGTTTCTTTTAGTTACCAGATACCAAAAGATAAAAATGGATGTATGGAGCTGCTTGAGTGTAGTTTGTCAAGTTTGTCGACAGATTTGAGTGTGTTAACTGCAAGGCTGAGATTCTTGTTGATAATCTTCCTAGGAATTTGTGTTTGTTTCCTTTCAAATTGCATTCCTTGACATGCACAAAGTGACTGCAGCTGGTTTGTTCTTAATTCCTCAACATCTTATCATGTAAACTAACGTTCTAGTCATATAACGGTGACAATATATCTTACTGGAGGGTATAGGATTGAGCATGGCTAGGACTGGTTACTTATTATTGGTGCGGCTATGACTGGCCACTGCTGTTTCATCATCAGCAGATATTTTCCCAATGACTTTTGCAGCTGTGTTGTAGCCTGATTGGTATCTATTTTCACACATTGAATACCAGGTAAATCTACAGTTAAAGCCTCCCAAGGCAGGAAACTCTGTATGGAGCAGCAATCTTGCATCGACTGTTTTTAATGACTTAGAAATATCATTGGTTAGATTTTGAATTATCTGAAATCTCCTTTCCTCCTCGATATGTCTTAGATCCCAATCTGTGGCAGCATTCTGAGCTAGACTGACACAGCACCTGTCAGTGATTTAGCAAAACTGATTTTCATTTAAATCCTGTTGTTTCAAGGACACAGTTCGTAGCCTTTTCCCATTTTAACCTTCATGCATTCTTACCCAAAAAAAGAAAAAAAAAACTTCGTGCACATTTTACTCACTGTGTAAAACTTATATTTTGCACTTGCAGAAGTTTTGTTAACGAGAGACCCTTATACAGGTGAAAGGTGCGCCATGACCTTGTGGTTGTAGGTTCGAGTCATGCTACTGGTACAAGAAAAAAACAGCAACAACAACAAAGGAAAAGTAAAAAAAAAGAAAAGAAAAAAGTGAGAGAGAGAGGGGAGGAAAGCACTTAAGTAGTGCTAATTTGTGTAGGATAATTAATTATTGTTATTTATAAATGAGTTTATAATGTATCATATAAATGATTCCTCTTTTATTTTATTAGATTTTTGTTAAAATTTTGGGTGATTAGGATCCCAGAAGCTTTCATGTTGGAGAGACATTATGTAACGCCCTACCCTCCGCTGGGACAAAACCCATCAAGAGGCCTGGTGCAAGGTAAATGTGTAAGTTTTACATATAAACCCATTCACTTTCTTCTCTATAGTTGACGTGGGACTCCAGGGCATCACACATTATAGAGCCGAGCACATTCTGGTATCCAAGTTACATGGGCTGCATCAGCTTTAATGGTTATTTTTCCTATTTCTAGTGTTTTTCCCTCGAAAGTGTCTACTGAGTCTATTGTTGGAGTGTCACGGGACAATTTCAAGCATTTCACACTCATTACCCCAAATCTCCTACTGGATCTGTTTGGCACTTTTACATGACTGGATAATCTTCAGAGAACTAATGTAATTCGCCCATTTCACTTAGGGGTCAATTACGTGACCTGTTTCTATGGTAGACCTGTTTTTCTGGGACATAAGCCACTGTGGACCGGGAACCCTGGGTCACTCATGGAGGTCATGGACTTAGCCATCTGTGTTGTTTTGGGTTTTTCCAAATCAAAGAATCACACGTTATGCTTGGCATCTAGCATTTGAAAGCTTGTTTTGCATTCTACTTTTTCTACGTTAAACCTCAGTGTGTTAGATGTTATCATCATTGTTATTCCCTAAGGTTAATAATAGCATCAGCTTTCAATTAATATTTTTAACCCAAATGAATTTACTCTTGATGGCATAGCATGCTAAAGCCTATTTTGATGGTCCCAACTGCTTTAATCTAATCATTTTAACTCCTTATAAAATTAGAGTACTCAGTAAGATTAGAAGGCTTTTGGGGAGCTCCATCATAATTTGCATTATCATCAACGGCAACCTAGAGGAAAAAAGTGAATGGGGCTCATCCAATGGGTAACTGGCACATTATTTTATTTTGCAACTTCCCGTTCTCTTTAAAGAAAGTTTTTGTTTTTTGGTAAAGCTCATTAAAGAAGGCTCGGGCCTGTTTGTTTCACATGTTGAATTCTTAGGATTGTATTTTTGTAAGTGGTTAATATCCGAAATCGACCCCACAATAGCCTCTCCTTTGATAGAAACTGAATTAAGAGATGATGAGAAATAATGGGCATCCAACCATCACCTTAATAACTCAATACATAGAAAAGTTAGGTTCCCATCTAAATCTCTACTTTATATCTTCACCCCCCTCACCTTATATCTTCACTCCTCGCCTCTATAATAATCTTTCGATGGAGCTCATTTGACGATGAATCCCTTATTTATATTCAATTTCTATGTATTTTATAGTAAGAGTATAATGATGTGTTCGGGGTGAATGATTTGCCATGTTGGAAAATGGAGCATCTTGATATGATGTCGGTTTGATAATGCAATCTCTTGCATCAGTCAGTTGCAGGGTTTGCAATTCATTTTATATATATATAAGAAAGTTGAGTATATGATCAATGATTTTTTTTAATTTATATATACTTTAAATTTGATTGTATTTTTGTACCAGCAGTGTTAAGTCTTTTAAATGAAAGTATTTAAAATCCTCTGGTGTAACAAAATTGCAACAGTCCAATCCAGTAAGCATTGAATGCAAGTCTGTAAGGCGTAAGAACATCTTTCTGGGATTTTCTATCTTCAGTTTATCAGAATTTGACAATGATAGTTTAGAAAGAGAACTCTACCGCATGGTAGTTTAGATGCCATAGGCAAATATTTCTATAAAATAGGCAGATTTTTTCTATATAATTATATATATATATATATATATATTTATAGGGAGGTGCTCCTATGAGAGACACTCTCATCAAGTTTATGAGAGATGGGTGGGGGCCCCCACTTCCATATTTGGGGTCCTTGCATTTAAGTTGGTGAGAGTGGATATGGAAGTGAGGGCCCCCACCCATCTCTCATGAACTTGGTGAGAGTATCTCTCATAGGAGCACCTCTCATATTTATATATATTTATATGTTGCATTCTTGAAAGCATTGTAGAAGAGTGGTGCCGGTAAATGTTTGTTTTTGCATTAGAAATAATTCTTACATGTGTGGATAGAATGCCTCAGAGCATGTTAATCAGAGACTGCAATTGTGGTGTTATGAGGAATGGAAAGGTTTGCGTGACCAGAATACCATCATCATCATTAAAGCCTTGTTCCAACAATGTTAGGATCAATTACATGAATTCTGTTTCATTCTGCTCTATCCGCCAAATTCCTGGGTAGGTTGCTGTGTTTACTACTTTTCAGCCTACTCCTTTTCTTGAGGGGCCATCAATATGTATACAAAAATTTCTTCTCGCCGAAGCTGATGGTGGACTGCATTAAACTTTTCCAAATCAGTTCAAGTGAATCTCTTTTAATTTATCATTTATGGAAAGGACGTGCCCCAGATATGATCCGAAAAATATAGGGGGACAAAGGCAGTGGTTTTGTTATCAAATAATGTGCTTTGCTAATCAGGCTTGTGGCCTTTGTTTGCTCCTTGTGTTCTGATTAGACAACTCCACTTTCATTTGATTTATATAGCAAGCGCGAAGGAGATCTTGACACCTGGTTTTGTTTTAATCATTCATGAGAAGACCAAATATCTCCATAAGAATCTTTTTGAGTAATCAAATAAACAATGTTATAGGGCATAAGTTCCCCCAAAATGAAGTCAATGATGTAATATGTGATGAAAGGTGACTCCCATTTCCCACCAAACATAGAAAAAGGGAAATGTAATTATTCAAAAGGTGAGGGGACCAATAAGCTTTTGGACTAGACAAGGCCTGATAATTGATGGTTAAAGAGCTTAAAAACATTCCTCCATTGTTGGGGTTCCTTGTTAGTAAAGTAAAATGGCCATTATAGTTTGGCCTTGCCTCCACTTTTCAACACCCAAAAGCTAGGCCCCTGATACAGGAGCAATGCACTACTGGACTTACTACTCAAAAGACAAGCGCGAGTAACATTTGAAAACTTCAAGTACGTACCTACCCAGTAGTAGTTGTAGTACTAATTAATCTATAATCACTTATTAAGGTGAGTTATGCCAAGTCTGACTTAATCTAGGAAGCAGAAGACCAATCTACTTAATGGCCCCCCTTGAATGGGACGGAGTTTGAATTCTCAACCCACTCATGCATATCTGCATGATAAGTGCCAGCCCACGCAACTTGGGAGAACAATGCCTCCTGCAGTTTGAACTCAAGACTTGGCGTGACTCTCATACCAACTCAAGTCCAACTCTATCCCTGCACGGAAAGAGAAAAAACAAAGGAGTCTAACTAGCTAATACATCTCAAAAACTTAACTGGCAAGAAGTGGAACTGTGCTGTGCAAGACCAATCTACTTAATAATGGGCATGGGGCGTGCTAACCATTGGTTAGGGTGGTTGGGGCTAGAAAAGAGTTAATGGGATACGACTCAAGTTTTATCCAAGGGACAATGAAGATAATGATACGAAAGATAACATTCATGTTTCTTGTACAACTTGAAACACTTTCTGGATACGATCACATGGCACCCATGTGCATGATTAGCACTTTGCTGTGTTCATTTACTTGAAAGCAAAGTAAATGGGCCTACCTAAATTAGCCAGTTTAGTTGCATAATTCAATCCCCCCAGAGCTTTGAGATGAATTACAGCCACATTCTTCTGGTACATTGGTTTCGGACTGTGAGCTTGTACATGTGGGGTACATGATTTTGTGATTGATGGATCCGTGATATTCCTTGCCCTTCTTTTGTATGAAGGAGAATTAATTATATTGGGCTTAAGAAGAAAAGTCAGTAAACTATATATTTTTTTGCATGGACCCCACTTGCATAGTGAATTTGGTTGCCATTTTTGGTAGGGCCTTTTTTTTTTTTTTTTTGAAAGATTAAGGTTTTTTTTTGAAAGATTAAATTTTGTTTTGAAAGGGTGTTTTTGTGAAAGATTTGCTAGGGCCCCTATTTGTTTGCATATAATTCATATGAACTGATTACTCAAAACTTCAATTGACCTCAACATTCCGGAGATTTGAATTGTTAGAGTGATTGCAGGATATTCATTTATCATCTTCCCCTAGTTTAATTTCATTCAAAGAGAGTTATTCGATGATCATTTTTGAATATTCACTTTTAATATTCATTTTTAACCACTTAGATATATTGTCTTAAAAATAATATGAGTTTAATTACACAAAACAAACAGGTCTTTCAGTCTTTTTTTAATCTACTGTTGATTGAGTTTTGTGCATCTCTTATTCTCTTCTCTGGTTTTCTTCTTCTTTCTATCTCTGGCTGCCGGAGTGGAAGTTGACATGCATTTTGTTGTAGTATTTATATTGATTGAATTTCATAAATAGATTCACACCTGGGAATGAATTTTGCATCTCCTCTCAGAAAAAAGGGTTTCTTTGCCCTTGTTTTATGGCATTTTTTTTTTTGGGTCTTGATTTATCTATCTGTCTTTTTGCTGGGGCAATCAGATTAATGGCCTAGATGATCACTCAACCATAGATCCCACAAGCAGCCTAAGTAATAATATACTGTTCAAATCACAAAGTATGAGAAGGATGGGTGATGATATTATTATTTTTGGATGTCAACTCCAAGTCACCATTGGGGTGGGGTGTCATTAACGGTACTGATGAGGACTTTCAATGTAAAGAATAATCATATTTAACGACATATTTATTGCTCCATCTTGTCAATTAGTTGTCTAGCAGGGAAAGGCTTGTTATCTAGCTCAGGAAAAGATGGTTTAAGGATGGTGAAGTGATCCCATCCCCACCCCACCCTCTCACCTTTTGTTCAAAGACAGATTGATCAAAGTGCCTTGACATTTCAAATAACCATTTGATTAAGATCTTCACAAATCCTTATCCCTTGTGAATTTCTCCCACAAATATCCCATCACCCCTTTCTCCCCATCTCAGTGCTTACAAAACAGTGCACCTTGGAAAGAGGCTATTTTCTATGAATCTTGACAGCATACATCATCCACATATTTATCATCCCGTCCCATCTCATTTCATTAAATGAAGATAAGAAGTGCATAGAAATAGTTAAGTAGTAGTACAATTTAATAACAGAGCAATGAAGGAACTCTACCCACTCTATGCTTGGCTAGAGAGTCTGCCGTGCTATTAGCTGATCTAATGATGTGATGAAAAACCACCTTCAATATGGATTTATGTGTGTGTGTGTGTTTTTTAACCAATAATGGGGAAAATGAGTTGCAGGTAATTAAATTTACAGTATACATTGATATTTCAGAAGCAGGGCTGCAAGGGACTTTACTAAATCAAGTAGGCCAAACTGCCACCTGATGAAACCCCTTATAACAATCCATCCAACTAAGAGTAAAAAATGCAATTTGGCCGAAAAGAACAAAAAATGCATTTGTTAAATATGAGGATTCTACGGTAAATAGGCTAATGATTTTCACGTAGTACATTATTCTGTTGTTTGGCTCGATACATTTTCCTTGCAAAAAAAAAAAAAAAAAAAAAAAAGAATTAATTTTCCTCGATAGAGAGGGTTACAATTTTGTACATAATGGGTAGGAATGTGAACTCCCCTCTCCCATGAAAAACAAAATCCACGGAGCGTATAATCCTCTTGCTGCATAAATGATTTCTAATTAGACATATATGATAGTTTGTTTGCTCATTATCTATTAAGTTCATAGGCCAACTCTCAACCGATCCAGAGTTAAAACAGAGTGCAGATATCTTTTAAAGTAAAAATTGAAATGAATTCTAATGAAATTTCTTGAATTTTGATGAATAACTGTGAACGTATTGACATACTGAGCTCAAGTCCACCCAAAACTCATTGAGGACTAAGTTTTTCCTTTTTGAGCACTTCATGATTTTACGGCTGATCCGAGTTTGACTTGCCAAGTCTTCACACGATAGGGAATTGATTATATGAGGGTGATTTGTGATTGAGAAGGGCCAATGGTGGAGATATAGGTGATTTGTATCTTTAAGTTTAATCCAAATAAATGATTGAAAAGAATGCCAATCCTTCTTTTAAACCATCATATATATAACTAAAAAGAAAAACCAACGTCGACATCATGGATATATAAAGAGTCACATGTTAAGGATCTTGGCTACAATTCTCAAAAGTTTACTTATTCTTCTTCTTCTTTGTTTTTAATTCTCCAAAGAATAGTCCAAATTGGTAGAAGGATTGGACATTTACATATTAAATCAGAATTTGAAATTGTCATATCAGTATAAAATAAAACATGGACTCGCAAGAATTTAGTGATTCAATTATTAAACTAATGGCTGATTAAGGGAAACAATTACATCTAATTGTCTATGTATTTAAAATGCTCTCATGCATTTAGATTAGTGGTGCAGATCCATTCTTCATTATAAATCTGTGTGTAGAAAGTAGAAACATCTAGTTGTCCATCTCTTCATAGAAAATAAAGAGTTATATATATTTATATTTATATAGGGATTTTTATGGAAGAACCTCTTAAATTTGAGAAAAATGTCAAAGGGTCCTAGCGCTTCATAACGACGATAGAGGGCTCCATTCTATGAAATCATGGGCCCCACATGAAAACTTCATGAAAAAAGGACATTCCAAGATATAATGGAATAACCCAACATTTTGTAATATCGTGGAATGAGGGTAAATTTGTCAAAAAAATTTAAAAAAATGTGATATAAGGGCTCCAACTGAGAGAAGACTTTTGAGTCAAATTATTTAAAATGCCTTAAAGCAGGGTCAAAACAGATAGAGTGCAAGTATAATGATTTGATTAACATAAATTAGCAAAATATCAAATGTGTTGGGACCTGGGCATATGAGTATCCAACCGGCAGCCAAAATAATAGGTATCGTCTAATATATATGAGCATCTTCACCTTATTACGAGAGATAAAGTGGGGGCCAACAACTTAAATGTGAGGGCGCCCACTTTATCTCTCATAGTAAGGTCCATATAAATATAAATATATATATATATATATATATATTTATAAAAGTTGTGTTGAATATCTATTGGTCTTATAAAATGGAAATTTTGTTAGAAAACCCGAGGAAAAGAAATCTAAAAATAATTGATACATTGAAAGAACTGACCGCGGGCGATTGAGATGGACTAGACTGTATGGTCCACTTGGATTTGTAAAAGATTTGACTGACCATACCTTGCCAAAATGTTGACCAAAAGATGTCGCAGTGACTAGATCGAGTGATTGAAATAATATCTCCACTAGATTGGATTTTGATAATAAGTAGAAGTAGAAGAAACAAGGTACGATAAGCTCACTGCTCACCACCTATATACCTTGATGAGTGGCTCAGATGAGATAGATGCTGTCTTGGTGGGGCACGCCCATCGTACACTCGACCCCTTGGCCTAGTGGGGTTGAGACAAAGTAGACGTGCGAAGACTAAGAAGCGTCGAGTGGATTGAGGTACGTAGAAAACTACAATCATTGGATGTGATGTGAAATTTGGAATTCAAGAAAGAAATAGCCTTCCTTGGCTTCCACTGGGCATTGGATTTGGAAGTGGAGGAGCTCACGCTCACACTCACACTCTCTCCTCTCTTTTCTCTGCATGCTCTCTGTGCTCTAGTGCTGGCTATATGGTGAGGTGAGTGGTGGCAATGGTCCCACAAGTATCTCTGACGCACACGTGTTGTGAATTGTGATGGTAGAGCACATGCTTACGACAATGGAGGTCGTTCAGGTCAGTCGTCAGTCGTAGGGATTGACTGAGGAGGTGTGGCTGTGGCTGTGTCTGTGTCTGTGTGAAAGGGAGCCAGCTGAGGGGCAAGCCAAGCAGTGTGCGTCGGCAGTCAAACAGTCAAATAAAAACACTGAATTGGTGGGAAAGGAATTAGAGGAATGGAGGATTCCGTATCTTTCCTTTCCTTTCCTTTGTATCTCCCTGATCCCTGTGGCTCTGGGCCGCCCCCCTCTCAATTAGTAAGGAAGACTAAAAGACATTACCTTGATCACTTCATTTTTGAAATCCCAAGTTAATTGCTCAAATCCACTGCATGCCTCTCGTGTTAACTTAACTTTGACCCAAATTTTACTCTTTTCTTTTCTTTCTTCTTTTTTGTTTAATTTTTCTTGAGTGAGAGTACTGATGAGCCCACCCAAAATACATAACTAATTTACTCCTTTTGCTTTGTTTTGTTTTGCTCTTTTAATTTAATCAAATGTGATTGGTGATCAACCTAAAGAATCAATTCTAATTGAAGTGGAAATTGGATTATAGCTAAAACTAGCTAGCTAGATGGGTAGTGATTTTAATTACTTTGGGTTTTAGATGGTGCTGATATTGATGGAGTTGGATTGACTCAATTAACTTATTCTCTGATTCATGCTCTCTGAGGATTCATATTCTCCTTTATATATAGATTACTAATCTATCAGATTTTTATTTCAAGTAATGAGACTGTAACCCCCTGGCTACATGCCACTTGCCTCATGTGCAACCAGTGATTTCTATTTCTATATTGTTTATATATGTTCAATCAATTATGAATACAGGAAATCATCCCATCTGTGATAAAGAACATATACGTAGCTTGTTATCTTTCAGTGTTTGGATACTGTAGTACACATATTACAAATGGCAATACTACAACGTCAAATATTAGATCCTGATTCTTTCATGTAATTTGAATATCTAGAATCGTATTTTTATGAGTGGTTAGAAATATCAACAACAAAGATAAATATCCAAGACTAATCATCATCATCAAAGAACCTCTCATTTAATGATAATTGAATCAAGTCCGAGATAAAAAATGAATACCCAGCTATATATAACCCCAGTAATACAATACCTAGAAAAGATCAGACTCCATTTACCTCTCCACTTTATATTATTCACCCCTTAATAGTTTTTCAGTGGAGCTCATTTCACATGCAAACAAACGGGCCGTAAATATTGATTTCTTGAGCTCGTACTTGTGGTGATGGTAAGACATTTCCTACGAAGAGTGAGGTCTTCGGAATGAAGTATGTGAGGACCAATACTGGTTTCCCTCGTCTTGTCTAATTGATAGTGGACTTGGAATTCTGCTCTCCCATGAGTGAGCCTTACTTAAACCCAAAAAAAAATAAAATAAAAATGTTGAACTGTGACTTGGATACGTTTTGATTGGAGAGATAAGCACAAAAACCAAGGTGATAGAAGCTTAGAAAATCCCAGTTAGCCAATGATTTGGAGGATGTTTTCAAGATGCGCAATGGATACGATGGTTCAAGAAAGAAAATTCAACTGAAGACTTTCTTCATTGAAAAAGTCTACAGAGACAGAATAAGAGCCAGAATGGGAGCCTGGAGTTAAAATGACATCTTTACCTTCAAATGACTTTCACTCAATCTCTCAATTGTCTTTTCAACATTTTATTTTGGGAATTCGGCTCCAATTCGGTCTCCAAGTCTGTCTCTCTAGCATTGTTCTTCTTCCCTCTGCATTTTCTTCAAGTAAAACCATTGAACTGTTTGCTTGGACCATGCCCATGGATTGCAAACAACTTTACAGTTCAACTTTTCCTACTTCTGTACCCAAACAGCACTAAACAGCAAGATAATCTACTCTACATTAGATAAAGAGTATGCTTCCATTTCATCAAAGGTTTCATGGGACGACACCATGTAGAGTCTATGGTCCCAATGCAACCTATGTAAGTAGCTGCGGCAATTGATGAAAATCTTAAGGCCTGTTTGTTTGCACTCGAGCCAAGTGAAAGAGGAGTGGAATTGGCCCAGCAGTAGGAAATTTTACTTCTTAATAAGTTTGGATTGGATAACCACGAGGAGACGAGAAATGACCTGTTAGCTAATTGGATTCCTCTTTCACTCCTCTTCCCTCTCCTCTTAGTTACCCTCACAATATATAATAAAGCACTCTACTCCATCCTCTAATTGGTGTAAAACATTTTATTTATTTTTTTACTTTACACCAACCATCCAAACAAATGCACAGTAACTCATCTACTCATTTATTTTAACCCACTCCCCCATTAACTTTATCTATGATGTAATCCTTACTCCTATTTCAATCCTCCTCTCAAGTCAATAAACGAGCCCGAGTGGGTCTGAAACGTAGACATGTTCGCAACCCTCACCTCATGATGATGGGGCCTCTCATTTGTGAATCTAAACTGTTCAATAAAGCACCAACCCCAAGTAAGCTATGAACTATCTCAATCAACTCAAAGAAACAAATGTGGCTCAATGTCGCAAATATCATTATGGCATATATTATCGATATAATTTCGACTTTTTGAAATATAAAAAGTAAAAAATAATATGAGTTATTGTAAACGTACGTTATAAAGAAATGATAAAACAAATACAATGTTAAGTAAAGAAAAACTTAGAGATATTGTAGACTTGAAAAACTTAGAGATATTGTAGACTTTCTTTTCTTATTTACGTGATTTTTTAAAACAAATTGTAAGAGTATTTCAGAATCTGGTTGTGCGGGGGCGTTTCTGCAATGCCGAGATTGAGCCAGCTTCGGTAAGAGTACTTGCTGGGTTTGCCTTGGTCTCGGTCATCTGTAGCCCGGTAGCCCAGCAAGGGTGCCAGCCTGGCAGGACTCGGCTTAGTCTTTGTCATCTGCAGCCTGGCAGCCCAGCAAGGGTGCCAACTCGGCAAGCTTGGCTTGGTCTTGGTCATCTGCAGCCTAGCAGCCTAGCAAGGGTGTCAACCCGGCAGGCTCTGTAATGGTGTGTGCCCAGAAGCTCGGCAGTAGTACCAGCTCGGACGCTCAGCTTGGCATTAGTGCCAGGACGCATCCTCCTCAAGCTATTTATGATCTCGATAAGGGCACTGAGCGTCAGTCAATCATACTCCTGTACAAGTACGGACGCATTGTAGAACGTGTGGTCAAACAGGATGGTCGCCTGACAAAGGCAAATAGTTGGCTTTATCTTGCAGTTATGTCAGAAGGAGCAGAAGCCAGGGTAAGGTCCAATGAGACTTTACCCCCACCAACCTCCACTCAGAAAAGTCTGATGGGACCTCCGTCTGTATATATGCAGAGGCTGGTCCCAGAAGAGGTACGCGTATACGCACTAACGCAACACACCCAATCTTGTCCTTTTTCTCTCCACTCATCGTTTGCTTAGTTGCAGAACTAACCTAGGCATTGGAGTGCCTTTGGCTGACAGCAGTCGGGGTCTCTGACCTCTGCTTCTCTCATTCCCTTTCAGATCTCAGGCAGGCGATCCTTTCCGAAAAATTCTACATCCACATCAGAAAGTCGAATCGATTTTTGCACTTACACTGGTAAAGGAAAGTGGGAAAAGGATCGAGATGAAATGAAAAGTAATGAAAAAAATAGATAAAGAGAGAATAAAAAATATATTATTAATAAATGATCAGAAGATGAAGAAAAAATATAAATGGAATCTATGAATTTTTGAAAACAATTATACATTGAGTAGAAAATAGAAAAACTAACCAAAAGTTGAGAAAGACTAAAAGGCCTAATTTACAATGTAAGGACCTTTTCAATCTAGATTCTTCTAGATAGGCGAAGGTTAGCAAAAGATGATAGCTGGCATTTTCTAGTCTTTAAGTTAAGGTTTGAAGGTTGCATAAACCGGCCTGTTGATCACAATTATCAGGCCTGAAATGTTTTATTATTATTTTTTTATTTTTAAGTGAAGGAGTTAGGGCCCTGAGAGACTCACACATTCGAGATGATGGAGACTCACACATGTAAAGAGACACAACTCACATATGCAAGGGTGGAGGAGGCCGGGTTTGAAAATTGGACCTCCCAATGAAAATTGCCACTCCTTGCCACTGGTGTAAGGAGCCGTTCTCTATCATGTCTGGAATGTTGATTAATTCCAACAATGGATTACGATTGGATTAGTGCAAAATTGTTATTTGTTAAGGGATGGATTACGATTGGATTAGTGCAAAATTATTATTTGTTAAGGAATTGAATGATCACAAGTGGCATCATATATGAAACTGAAAATGAGCAGAAAGTAATGGGGCCTTACATGTATGAGTCCGGCCGTATTATTATCAGATCCATAAAATGTTGAATAACTTGCGATTGATGGTCGGAAATCTCTTTGAGCGATAGCCACATACCTTATGCGATTGGTTGACATCTAGAATTGTTCCATATGACATACTTCAATATATATATTTATATATAGATAGATAGATAGATAGATAGATAGATAGAGAGAGAATATCGTACGAGGCAGGAGTTGAAAGTTGAACTATACCTTTGCAGGATCTATAGCCATTAAAAGGCTACCGGCTACCCTAGTAGTTGAATTGAGTAAATTTCTTTCATTCTCTTTCAGATTATAACTATGATATTCATCGATTTATCACACAAGCAGTACTCGTTTTGCATATTGATTGTCATCCCCTTTATAGGGAATCTCAGACTTCGGTATAATCCAAAGGGAATTCACAACTAGGATTAGTCATGGGTTTATCCTGGAATCAGTGTCTACATGGGGACATTTGACTTGTTACCAGCGCCAACATGGCCAACATATGTGACAAGAAGTCTTCATCTATCCATCACAGGCCCCGCGCCCTTCTTCACCAAAGTCACACGCTACAGCTTTTGTGAGACCTAATGAGTTGTGATGTTTCTCACCTTAAGAGGACCTTGACATGTATATACCCTCCCTCACCTCGAGAGAATTATTGAAGCTCTCTAGTCATTGGCCCCTCATCCTTCTGTGCAGTAGGTTGGCAATGTACTTTGATACGAAGAATGACAGCCTTAGCATGATGAATGGGCCATCATCCTTTTATCTGAGACAGTGATCATGGGCCCCACCTGTAGAAAAGGCATTCCAGTAAGCTTCACGAGAGGTTTGAGACAATAGCCCGCATCATTGACTGTCTAGTTCAGTACTTTTTCTACTGACACAGTTTTCCTTTCTCTTCACTAGCTTATTAGGGTTCCATGGGCTTTCCCCATCCTCCCCAAAGCTAATAAAAAGCCTTCAAAGGCAGTTAGCTTCTTTTTGGAATATGTATGTATATATCCTTTGCTGGCTATGGTACTAGCGGACCCAATGGACCAATGGGATACTACTAGTCCCCATATACTTGTAGCTATGGTTTTTTTGGCTCTGCAACTCTACACAAAGTCAATTAACCAGGGAGGGGGCGAGGGGCACGAACCATTAACTGCATTAGACCAAAATCACCGGTAATCAATCGCATATCATTGATGGAATATAAGCATCCCCACATCTTTGAGGGGCCCCGTGTAGTTAATACATCTTTGAGTGGCCCTATGTAGTTAATTGCATCTTGAACACCCCCAGACAAACTGATGCAAATCATCTTTTTAGAGGAAAAAAAGCTGTGATCCAGAACAGTCATGGGTCCTCCCCTTCCCGGCAAGATCAGATCGATCGCAATTGCACCTTAGGGTCTGTTGGTGGGCCACAAAATTACCTGTGGCTAGCACCACTATGAACCCCACTGGAGCCTTTGCTACCATAAATTGTGTCTACTGCTTGCTACATTTTCTATCATGTCCTCGTCACAATACAAGTATAACCACATAATCCACATGAATGTGTCTGTTACATTCCTACAGTAGAACAAAGGTTTTTTGACCTAGGTAAACGGTTATCTACTGTCGGCAAGCCATCAATCACAGGTGTTATGAGTTAAAGAACTTGTGGTTGACTTCATTGGACAAGTGCATGTGCTTCAATATGATTAGATGAGGAATTAATGATGAGGTTTGGGAATTAGCAGCATATTTTTCTTTTGATTAGTTTAATTAATCCAAATTTGTTGATAGTGGTTACTTGCACTAGGAACATTGCTAATGTCAAGTAGGCCTCATAATACTTGAATAAGGGTGCAAAGAAATCCAAAAAGGAAGGTTTTTAATATATCTTTTAGACTTCTTCAATGCCTATCGATATGGGGAAAGGGAATTGAAAAAGGAGGATGCCCTTCCCATGCTTTGTTGTTAGGATTCCATACACACACTTGAATGGATTATTTGCCCTTGATAACTCACACAAGTAAATATTGTTTAATAGGCAAGGAATCTTTTTTGAAGTTTATAAACCACACCTGTAATTTCCTGATACATGTTGAAAAATACATCTCCCATCCTTTCTTTCACCCAAGTATAATGGGAACCTATAACTCATCTCTGACTTCAAGTAAGGGTGCATTTGTATGGGAAGAGAGGACTCTGCTATAGAGAGAAAATGTGTTACTGATTTTCCATGCTCCTACTGTTTCTTTGTTTTGGTGTGAGAAGGATAAAAACAAAAAAGGAGTCGATTTTACTTGAAAGAGAAGATTTATTTGTCGGTGGAAAGGTTAGAAATTAGGATTCTTCTCTTCCAAGTAAACAAAATCCATGGAACACAAAATCCTCCCAGTGTACAAACAACTCCCAAAAAGGAAAAAAGATCATGATGAAAGCTTTAACCCATATTTTACTTTTCCATTCATATTTATTTTTTAGAGGATTTTACAGGTAAAAGCTCCATAGGACCCTAGACCACTGATGAGGTTCCAGTAGCAGCGTATAGATGGGAGGGGTCCTTTTAGTGTGTTTTTATCATTTAGTGATATGGTCGATATCGATCATTTTGTGATGGTTGCTCTCGATTTGCAGAACTCAAATAGAAACTGAATTTTTCTCTCTTGGTTGCTGGTGCTGCTCCAGAGTGGTAGATGCGGTGGTGGGGCCAAGTGAGCAGGGAGAGGGAGGATACAAAGGAATGGAAGGCAACGAGCATGGGGTCATCTTCGTCGAAGGATGAGGGAGGATCGCCATGGAGGCAGGGGAGGGGAGACGGTGGCAAAGTGGTAGGCAGAGATGAGGAAGAGGGTTGGGCCTAGAGGTAGCGGGGGAGGGAGGGGATGGGGCGAAGGACCTGCAAAAACCCAAGGGAAGTGAGAGGAGGGGAGGGCGGAGGATTTGTAAGTGGATCTGTAGATTCGTTTTTTTTGTTTTGTTTCGTTTCGTGATATGGTCGATTTCGAACATTCTATTGTGTTCGGTAAATCTGTTGAAGAAAATCTAACTGACAGAATGATCGATATTAACCGTCAACAATATAGCAAAACGATAAAAAAAATAATTAAAAAAGCCACATGGGGACCCCTCCTGTGTCCAACATGATACGGGGTCTTGGTAGGACATATGAGGTCCTAGGGGGATTTTTCCCGTAAATTTCTCTATTTTCTATGTTCTTCAATGCTTCAATGTAATCTCTCATTTATGACATCCAATTTAACTTTTCATCTATTTCTACATATATCTATATGCTTTGATTTGTGAATCATTTATTTATCATCCAACATTCAGCTAAAAAAGAAATTAAACAATACTACCAAGAAAATGAGTCTAAAAGATGTTTCATGGTATCTCTAATAGCCTTTCAATTTGGAGTCTGGATCACCTGAAGTCGGGAATGATCGAGACTCTGGTTTTTCCAACCAAAATGCGCCGCATCAACTAATTAAAAAGACAGTAAAAGAAAAGAAAAAAAAGAAAAACTTCCTATTTTTCGCAAAGCTGAAAATGCTACAGTGGCTTACATTCAATGTGAGGAATCACCTTTTTTGTTGCTGGGCCAGACAGTTTGGTGCTTAGTCTTTTTTTGGTAATTAGTTTATCTTGGTAATGATTTTGGTAATTATTTCAATACTTAAGTTGATTGGACTAGGGTTTTAACAGTTTAACTGATTAAGAGTCATATCACCCTCTTTCTTTCTGGGATTATAAATATTTATGAACAGAACATAAAAATGCCCATTCATTTGAAAAAAAAGAAAAATTCTCATTTTATATGCAAGAGTCAGTGGAGTATAAAGAGGGTATTAGAGTCATCTTGTGAGAGAACAGAAGAACCTTTTTGCCCTTCCTTTTTTGTCGGTAGAGAACGTCAGCAAAATTTCCAGTCAGGTCTTGTGGGGCTCACCCTTTAACACGGATACACGGGGATTCCAGAACCAATAGGAACTTGGCACCAATATTTGTTAGATCATCCTAGCCCTTCAATGACTGGGCCCACCTTCATGACATCAATCACCTGCTCCTTCCCAGGCTTGTATAATATGTGCATGGTTATACATATGATTAGTACGAGCAAACTGCATGCCGTTCATGTAAAGTTCACCTCATAAGGATATATTTAGAGGAATGTCTTTCAATGGGGGAAGGTTAGATGGAAAGTTCTCCTTATGGATAAAGTCATCTAAAAAGACCGGTGCCATTGGATTATCTTAGCCCTTAATTTAGTAGACTTCAAGTTTGATGACATTTGAATCATAAATTTGTTGAGATACAATCCAATCCAATGAAGGTTCAACAAGTGTAAAATTGGACACCGGCTCACGTCATAGGATGAAAAAAGCAGTCCGCTGCCATGGAAGCTTAAATGCTTTTATGAAATGATATTTTTTCTTAGATGATTAAATCCCAAAAGCCTTCAATTCCTCCTTTTATATATATATATGTACCTTATAAGTATAGTAAGACTACAAACTCTTCAACGAGTCATATTTACGTAGAAATGGCATTCTACAGTTCCTAGTGAACAAGTCATCCATCAGTCATATAGCCTTTTTAACAACAAAAATGCAAAGGCATTCAATTTCTTCTTGAAACTGTCCTCTTCAATTTCTTCATGTGGATATTCTTTCCTGCCGACTTCATCAATAAACAATACTGCATTACTTTCTTCTGTTCTTTTGATTTTTGAAGCAGATTCCAGAGACTTTAGCCAATTTACAGGCGGCGACATGACCGACAGCTAATACGTCTCATCATTTTTAATGACATGTTTCATTTTAAATTACTGTTTGAATTTTGCTGCAAAAAATTCGATTAGATCAAGGCATTTCCCAACTGGGTTTACTCAATTTTCTATTGAGAAAAAGAAAAATTTAGTTCTATTTTAAGATTCCTTTTTGTCTTGGTTTTGGACAGTTGATTGTTAGACGAGGGCCCCTCATAAGAGCTGGAGCCAGCAAAGAAAGGAAGGGTTGAAAGATTAAATAAAAACAGTAGCTTCTTGAGGGCCCAGTGCAATGAAAAGTCACCCAAGGAACAGGTTTGGAACTATTATTATAATATTTGTCTGTTTTGTTCTTTTTTAGAGTCTTGCATTATTTAGAAAACCATATGAACTCATGCCACTGTGTACTTCTAATCATTGAGGGTAATAAAATTATTTCAACAGATACTGTGGAGATTACAAACTACTCTTCTTTAGCATGTTTTCCTTTCACTAACCATATAATTATTTAATATAATCTCTGACTCTCTATCTATCTCCAATTACCTCTTTTTGAAGGTCTCTCTAAATTACTTGCAATTAGAGTTTGTTAATGGAAAGAGATGAAACAGAAAGACTAAAAAAATTCCGAAGTAATTACGGGTTTCATGTCAGTTCATCCATACTCCCAAAAAATCGTCAGATTACTGTTTCTGCCAATACACATGCACTTACAGAGATTGGTAAAATTAGAATTCTTGTTTAAAACTGTGCATAGTTTGGTGGGACTATAGTCAAAATCTGTCCACAATAAGAATGAAAGATCTATGAAAGTATATAAAGAATCTGTATTTGCAGTAACAAGCGTGCTCCAGAGGTTTCTTGCATTCTATTCAAGTCGAAAGAGACGGGTATTCTTTTTCTTTTGTATGAAAACTGGAAATGTTTGAGAGAGTGACTCAGATTTCATTGAATTTTTCAGTAGAGAAGAAAGATGCCCATCCGTTTTAGAAGTTGCCCAGAGTATTTTGTGCTTTCCAAGAAATGATGAAACTTTTCATAGTGATCATGATTTTGAAAAATTACCGAAAAGCAAAAAGGTCGCTGTTTCTTGGGGGTTCTCTGACAAAAGAGTACCATGAGGGTATTGTCTTCCTTTAAACATGTGAATGTAAAGCTTCCCTGATATTTTAGTGTCCCAGCATCTCTCTTATACCGGAATTATTTTGTCTCAGTGTTTTAGTGCTCTTCATTGTACTAATTTCTCATTTTAATTTATGTCATTGTTACTTCTTCAAAAAAAAAAGAAAAAAGGAAAAAAGTAGGAAGTGTCCCAGTATACCATATATATTGGCAGAGTTCTCACGGCTTAAACTAAACATTGGTATTCCTTGTCAATAGGTGGACCTTCTCCTTTTTTTTTTTTTTTTTTTTTCAACAAGCTTTTGTAGCTTGTGTATTGGAATCTTGGAGTAGAAAGGGTATTACTTGAGACCCAATAAAAGGTTTTAGGTCCCCCAGTGTGAAATTTTGCATGTTTTTCCTACTTGGTTGCTTGAATTTTATATTGGCCTAGTGATCACTATTACTTTCACAACTTGCAAGCATGGGTTTAAATCCTGCTGTTTCTTCTCTAATAAAATATCGGAGGAATTACCCTACCATTGTTGCAGCAGACATTAATTCTCATAGCTTTGATAAGACATCTGAAAACTTTAGATTAATATAACCCGTATCAACTTCGGAAAAAACCATTAGCTCCAATCAACCACTTGACTGTGACTTCTCTCTTTTGAGCTTCCCTCCCTTCTCCTTAATTCACTTCCGTTCCTTTCTCTGCCAATTCATTATACAAAGCCTCTCCACCATCTCTTTCCCACATTTCCACTACTTTAGAACACGGCTCGCTCCGCCAAATCCATTCAAAACGTCTGTTTTTGCTGACAATTGTGCGAAATCCAGCATTTCCTTTGTTGAACATTCCTTGTGTTGGCGGGTTGCATCAAATGGGCAGGCATTCTTGCTGTTATAAGCAGAAGTTGAGGAAAGGACTCTGGTCCCCAGAGGAAGATGAGAAGCTTATGAGGCATATTACTAAAAATGGTCATGGGTGTTGGAGCTCTGTGCCTAAACAAGCAGGTGCCTTGTCTGCCCATCATCCCTCAATTCAAAATTGCACAACGCAGAATATAGCAATTGAGTTATGGTCACTTGGGGGATTTGTTAAATGACAGCTTCCTTCTATGGTGATGTTGCAGGTCTTCAGAGGTGTGGGAAGAGCTGCAGGCTAAGGTGGATAAACTACTTGAGGCCTGATTTGAAAAGGGGTACATTTTCACCGCAAGAAGAGAACCTGATAATCGAACTCCATGCGGTCTTAGGCAACAGGTAATCTTTGTTTCCCTATCTCATGACCAGAAAAAAAAAATTACAAGTTATTTTCTGTAGATTAAGCCTCCATTGTTCCTTGAATGTATCCCTTGGCGAATGGAATGAGAAGCTGATGCTTTTGCAAAAGCAGCAGTGACTAGATCAGGTGCTGTGATTGGAATTTGGAAACACAGTGCAGTTGTAACATGTTCTCTACTTGTTTAAGGTTGCGGTCTTATCTTGATTGACTGTTCCTATTTTTGATGTTTTTGTTTTGATCAATGAACCTTCTATTTGCTTCTCAGAAAAAGAAATTTCCTTTTCTCATGATCTGAAAGAAATCGACAAGATTTTGTTGTACTAGAATTTCTACAAATTGCTGAGGTCTTTTCCTTTGTTTTAACTTCCTCAGGTGGTCTCAGATTGCTACACAGCTTCCTGGCAGAACTGATAATGAAATCAAGAACCTGTGGAATTCATGCATTAAAAAGAAGCTGAGGCAGAGAGGCATTGACCCAAACACACATAAACCGTTATCGGAGGTCGAGAACGGAGAGGAAAAGCCACCTATCAAAACTGAGAAAGCATCAAGATCCAAGGAACTGAAACTCCTAACCTCAACTTCCACTACAGAGGATTCCAAGCTGGGGATCCCAGAGCAGAAGCCTTCACTGATGGCAGTTGACCCATATCCATTTGATTGTTTCACCTCCAAGATCAACACTAGTGCGGGCAATTCAACTACGCCCACCAAGGAATTCCTCCTGGAGAGGTTCTTAACAAGCCATGAAAGCTCAACCAGCAACAGGCCTTCGGATTCCATGGGCTATTTCCCTCTTCAGCAGTTGAGTTATAGCTCTAATTGCAGTAATGAGATGTCCTCTGTTGGGCTGTCGGCTAATACGAATTCAGTTCTCTGGTTTAACCAGAACTGCCGGCCTTTCGAAATAAATTCTGAGTTCAATTCTAATACTATACCGTCAGCGATACCATCCCTGCCAAGCTCGGTCCTTCGAACTTCAATGGCTTTCAAGCCTATCGTTAGTCTCCCACCACCTGAAAACTCTTCGATTGCCTGTGTTAGTGATATCAATGGAGTCCAGTACTGGGAGGCTGGAACTTCCAGTAACAGCAGCAGCAGCAGCAGTGCAAACAGTAGTAGCATTGAATTGCAAGGTAACAGCTCTATTTTTGAGAACAGCATCTTCTCTTGGGGATTGACGGATTGCCGGGTCGAGTCATCGGACTTAACATCAGACAAAGAAGCTCCAATCAATCTAGAAGGTGAGCCAGAAGCCTTCAAATGGTCTGAATTCCTCCCTCACTCGTTCTCAATGACCAGTGGGATCCAAAATCAGAGTCAAAATGAGTATGGCGAGATAAAATCAGAGAGCCAGTTTGCCACCATCCACAGTAAACTAAGCGCATGGAATCCAGCCCAACAGCAGCAGTTGCAAGCGTCTCATATATACGGTAAGGGTTTTCCAAGAACTGCGACTGCGTTTGAACATATTTAGCTCTCAAAATCGCCTCTGGTTCACAGAGAGAGACACAGCAAAGCATATCCTCACAGAAATTTTTAGTTCCAAAAAATGGGCTTGAATAAAGGCTTCTTCTAATTACAGGTGTGCCACAAATATTTTTGTCCTGTAAATAGGTCTGATACCAGATGTCTCAGTTCCTGATCTTTGAATATTTGTGCAGAAACAAGCCGACCTCACTTTGTTCTTGAGGTGGGGTGACTTGCAAAATAATGCTTGTTTCACCAGTGTCCTTTCCTTTTTTCTCTTTGTTCATTGCTTTGCATTCTGAGAGTGTAATTCTATCAGTACACAATCATAATCTCTACTTTGATTTTTTGGGGTTTTTATGTCATTTCCTTTTTTTTACTACTCATCCTTATCGATGGGATTCACGCTCTCTTCATGAAAACAGAAGGAACCAGATCTTCAGATGATTGTCTTCAATCAAATCTTTTCTTAAAGACATGGATATTTTTTAAAGTTTTTAGTGGCCAGTGGTAGTTCTATTGCTTTCCACAGTTGAATTACAGTTGCCTGCTAAGATACCCAGAATTTAAATTAGTGTACTGGGACGGGTATGACAGTATTGCATCATCTGGGTGCCATTTTGAATACAGGAAACAATGTGAATACTTGAACTGATTAAAAACCATCTTATTATGGAGGAATAACAGGTTCTTTCTTCCATGCACCTAGCTAGGACCTATGGTTTGATGTTCAACTTCAACAGTTGATGCAATAGATTATACCTAGTGAGGATATTATAAAAAGCTCTCAGATTGGAAGATCCTAGCAATTCCTTGTTTAGGCTTAATTTTTTCTTGACTACTTTCTTCTTTCCTCTTTTCTCAACCATCCAACCCTTTTAGTTGAATGGATACAACTTGTCTAAAGAAACAAAGATAAAAAGAAGGAAGAGGCCCCAATGGAGGGAGCCATTCACCCCATGATAATGGCAAGTAAGCTTCCTAAGTCTCTGGGCATCATATTCTTTAGAGGCACTATGGAGAAAGCTAGAGAGAGACTTCTCATCTAAGGGAAAGCATTGGACATGTGTTTGTGCAAAGATGTCATTTTACAAGGTGAATTGGGAAGACCTTGAGGTTGCTGAGGTGGCACTGAAAGCTTAGTTGTCCACTTGGCGTTACTGCATTGGAGTATCTGCGTGACAATCCTAGTATGGTGGCAATATTTAGCCACCTTTAAGGAGTGAAGGTGGGACTCTTCTGGTAGTGCAGACCCAGCGATGGGTACCTCTCTGATGCTGATACTTGTGGGGGAGAGAGTGAAGAAAATTCTTTGATATGGATGTTTTCTTCGGCTATATGATCAAAGGTTTGAGTAGGTAGAATAAGAAGATAAGACGGGGACTGGCCTTAAAAAATCGCTTGCTCTACCCAAGAGAAGAATCTTACCTTTGAGGGGGCAACAAAATGTGATTGTATTTGTTCATTGTCATGGTCACAACGATAGAGATGTGCCAAAATGCATATAGGTGTGCCCACCCAATCAATTTCGCAACCCCAAGGGGTAGCTCAGTTGGCCTAGGTCCACCGTTTGTACCAAGAGATTGTAGGTTCGAAACTGCACGGGGCAAGGGGGAGTTTACCCGGCTTCCCTCTGGGCCCAGAAGGATTAGTCCAGCTCAAAGGGTTGGAGTCCTCCAATAGGAAAAAAAAAAAAAAAAAACCAATCAATTTTGTTATTGATCATTAGATTTAAAAAAAAAAAAAAAAAACCCACAAATGAATCAGTGCCCATCCGATGAAGCTAGGAAAGTCAAAAGGAAATTGCAGTGGAAAGGGATCATGTCTTGAAGCACCTATCACACATACGCATGCAGACATAAATATGATTGCCATTGGGTCATCCTTCACGTTTCCATTCCTAGCCTGCAATTATGCAATGAGCCTAGGCCCAGCTCACTGAAAGCTACGTAGTCCATTTGTGTCTACCATATTGCAAAACTGGCTTGAGCTTAGGCCATTACATAGACATACCCCAGAAGGGACCAATTAATCATAAGGAAGGCCTTACACCCAGGAAATTCAGCCTCCTTTTCAACCCTACTCATAGGTGAAAGCATTTTGAGGTTGGTTGGAGGGTCCTTTGACAAAATGCAGATGGCTCAGATTTTAATCTAGAAAAAGTATGTTTGTCTCTTCCTTACCGGCGTGGCCTGTCTCACGCCATTTATGCAACCCTCGGACCTATTCTACATTAGTTTTAGGTGAATGCATGTGAACCACATTATTGGGCCATTTATTTAGTCCAATGCTTCCAAAGGGCTAATGATTCCAAAGTGTTTTGAAAAATGGATTAAAAAAAAAAAAAAAAAAAGATTAGGAAGAGAGAAGCAGGTCATAAAAGACAAGGGGTCTGACAATGTAAAGGGGCATTTGCCTAAAAGAATTAGGAGAAAAGGTCTCAACGGTCCACATTCAGTGCTCAAAATCTTCTTTCTGGTGTGTGACCGAGCAGACGAGCATCCATTGATAAGCAGTTCACAGCTCATGTAGGTGCACCTAGGACAAGTTAGCTGTGCCTGCACCATGAGCTTTCTTCTTCATCTTCTATTTATTTCCCTTGTGCCTCATCTTTTAGAGGAAATATAGAACCTCTTACTAGTCATTTGAGAAAAAAATACACAAGGGTACGATAAAAAAAAATTGGCAAAAATGAGCCAACATCCAAGAAATGGGAAGAAGGGCATCTTTACCAACTCTCACATGGGGAAGTAAATAATCTCAAAAGAACCAAGCAACCCTTCGGCTGTGAGATTGAAGAAGCTAAGGAAGCACGCTATGTGGCTCACAGCCACAAGGACATTAGGTGAATGTCTGCTTGCAATAAAGAAATATTAGATTCTACTTTATTATACAAAATATTAATTCAATGAATGAGCTTCTATCCTAAGTACACAAGTATGTAATCAGTTAATCTAGTCATCATCATTGTTGTCGATATCATCAAAGTTTTGTCTTAGCTATGTTGGGTCAACTACATCAATTTTGTTGTCATTCCCGTCTATCTTAATCCAAATCCCCGTGTAGGTTGCACCTCTTCTTATCTATTTTTTTTCTTTCTCCCATCTGTGTCCTTTTTGACCTACCCTTGCACAAGGAAACTTTCTCTCGTTGACATGGTTGTTGGCCTGCGTTGGATATATATGTCCAAAATATCTCAATATGTCCAAAATATCTCAAATGAGTTGTTGCAGAAGCAACATCAACAAAACTGTTTTCTACCATTCTGAATTAGACTAAATGAAAGCAGCTATTCTAAAGTAAAAGGCATGTCAATTACATGGGAATCTTCTTAGTTGGCCATGTTTGCTTCCAATTTGGGAAACACGTTGCAGGTCCTCTTGCTGGTGCTCCACTTATTAGTGGCTTTCAAGGTCTCATACTGTTTGTGCGCATGTTGGGTAGAACCATTGGAGATAGATAGCAAAACATATCTTGAACTTTTGTTCTGCTGAGAAGATACACTGGAAATCTGGTATTTTTCCAAAATACATTAGGATTTTGAAAATATAAGTGTTTTGGACTGGAAGGTAGAGTGTTCCTCGATTTAAAGAAATAAATTTGTCTTTTAGAGGCCTGAATGAACTCAATCCTTATGTAGACTACCAAAAAGTACTTCAAACGATAACCAAGACATGGTATAAACATCTAAGAGATTCCTTTTGCAGCCTGGGTTGGGAGTCTAAAATCCCTTTTATCTTTCCTTCCTTCCCCACCTGCTGGCTTGCAGGGATTCAAGGCTTTTTGATGAGCATAACCTTCTGTAATCATCATGTATTTAATGTGAAGAAATTATTGAAAAAAATGTAGTGAAGAGCCTTGATGTTGATTTGAATGGAGCTACTGCTCATCCACATGCCTGGAGAATTACTGGTGTGGGGGCTCTCTATGCTTATGATCGAGATAGGAGCCACTCCAGATAGTGCCATGTGTCGGATCAGGTTCCAACCAGATGAGCTTTACCATCTAGCGAGTATGTCACTGATTATGCTTGAAGCAATTAGAGGAAAGAAAAACTTCAAATTAATTAGAATAATCTCAGCAAGTTTGGCAGGAGGTGGTCGGCCTTGATATGAGTGATCCATCCGATAAAAGCAATCTAGTGCGGAATGGTTAACGTTATTGAAAATCTGACATGGTGCAAGCTGCTGAGATTGCATAGAGGATCCCTGCACATTGTTAGTATTTGAAGAAGGATAGATAGACCGGTTAAAATTACCCCTACTGCGGCCTTGACCACGGCCACGGGACCGATTGTTGGACTGTCCACGAGGTGGCTGAGACGAAGAAGACTTTGTAGCCACAAGGGCTGTAGTGGGTGGATTAACAGTTACATCATCTCGTTCTTGAGATTCCAGTCCTACTTCTTGACTAAGCATGAGACTGTGGAGTTCTTCAATACTAGTTGAGTCGCTATTAGATGTGACATGCATATAAAGATTATCATAATATTTGGGAAGGCCACCAACGATGGCCAGAATGAGGTCTTCATCAAAAACTGGATATCCAATTGCCGCTAAACTGTCGGCTAAAGATTTGGCACGATGTAGGTAATCAGTGACATTTGATGTTCCCTTCCTTAGTGTTTGCAACTGCAAACGAAGTTGTGCCTTTAGAGATCTTGAGCGAGTAGAGTATTGCAGCTCAAGAGACTTCCAATTTCAAATCCAGTTTTCAATCTAACAACTTGAGTCAAAGTATATTCAGTGAGAGTAGATTTAATCTAACTTACCAACATTTGGTCTAGTTTTCGACCTGACGTATATGCTGGATTTAATGTTTGCTGTGTCCCGGAAGTACCTTGAAGGTATTGGATGGGACAAGGGGTAGAACCATCCACATGACCGTAAAGATCATTACAATGCAGAAGGGGTTCAAACTGACTTGCAATAGTAAAAAAATTTCTTTGTCAAGCTTAACACTTACAAGATGTGTGGTGTTTGTGAGTAGCAATGAAGAAGCTTGATTCATAGTTGTTGTTGAGGAGGAACTAGCCATAGTTGACTGAAAGGAGAATCTGAGCCCAAGACAAAAGCTCTGATACCAAAATAGAACAGTAATGAGGAACAATGTAGTGAATAAACAGTTTATTTATTATATAATTCTACATCAGTTGAGCCTTACATTTATACTACTATTCACAAGAGAAACTGAATGCCGAGGCTGTAGCATAACAGAAAGAGATAAGAAGATAAGATTGTTTGAATTATATGGGGGATGGAAATCACGGCAGATGTGGAACTGCCACTAACGTGTTTGTCATAGAGGTTGGTCAATAGAAAGTGGCCACTGTCTGGTGTGGTTGGGCAGAGTCTTTCGAATGCAAATGGATACATACCATTATGGTAATTTCCAGATGGTTCCAAAGCTATTGCTTGACCAAGCCTACACGAGGAAAGAAGTTTCAGTACACTCCTAGATCAATTCAAAGAGAGAAGAAGGCTCTAAGTTGATGACACGTCCAAGTACACGTAATGGCATGGACCCCTGCGGCTGCGGTGGCCGCAGTGATTGAAGTTAAGAGGCTTAAGTCTCACATGAATGCTACTTCCGGGTGCTTGGAAGACTCTAAAGGGGTAGAGAATTAAGAAACCCAGAAAAGATCAATCGAGTTTCATGAATATCAAAACTCAAAAGAAGCTTCTACGGAAGGTTGGAAATCCCACGCCAATAACTGCACCAGTAACTAAAGTCACTACCATGGAGTAGCACAAATGAGTTCATTACAGATATGCACTCCCACAAATTAGAAATAGGAGGTGCGTGACACATCATTTGCAACTTTTGGGCTCCCAAGTCTGAACAGAACTACTTTTTCCAGAGAGCTCATCTTCCTATAGGGATGCCAACGTTACAAGGCAGCAGAGGATAATATATTCCCTTTGGGGATGAATCAATCTTTGATGGAGCTATTGGCACCTTTCTCAAAAGAGGTACCGTTGTTAAAGCTCATTGTCCCCAGTATCATGACAGCTAACTATCATGAGAGCACAATTCATCATCCATAAACATATAGATGAAAAAACACGGGGTTAGCAATTTCATCATGCAATCCAGAGCTTAATCCAGTCATAAGTCAACATAGATGAATCATGAACCGAATGGAGTTTTTGTTCCTTTTTTTTTTTTTCCATACAGAGGTGTTAGTATGGCAAGATAATTTGATTGACCTTCAGACATGTCATCAAATGAAGTATGCATAAAAACTTGATCACTTCACATGTACCATTTTCTCACTGAAAGATTCGACGCTAACCTTAAAAGTGATGGGTTGGTGAAGCCTGATTTAGACCTTATTTAATTACAGGGGTTTATCTGTAATTTGTCGGTTTAATCTGGACCATCTGTTATGAGGCCAGATCCGACGGTTGTGGTTATCTAGAGGTTTAGGGTTTCATGTATTTATACTGGGTGGTGTGAGCATTGTTATTACGGTGAAAATTGAGAGAGAACGAGAGAGACAGTGAGTGCTTGTACTCTTGTGGGAATCTCCAATAATAGTGAACAGCGTGAATCTCCCGTGGACGTAGGCAATCTTGCCGAACCACGTAAATCTGTGTCTCGTGGATTGATTGTGTGATTGATTGATTGTTTCTCGTAGATCGTGCGTGTGTTATTGTAATCCCTAACAACTGGTATCAGAGCCAAAGGTTTCGCGCGCAATCAGGATCGAGATCGGAGAAGAGATCATCTTGATCTCTTGATTCGCAGCACAGCAATCACAAAAAAAAAAAAAAGGTCGGGCACGGTTGCAAATCGACGATCACTGATCAAACCAGTGGGCCACGACTTGCCGCTGCCCATATCGCCGTTGCAGCCATCGCCGGGGGTCCTGTTGCTGCCCAGATCGCCGTCGCAGCCATCGCCGGACGCTGCCATCGTCCGTCGCCGCCCGTCCGGCATCGTCGGAGAAGCCACAGCTGCTGATTGTCGTCGGGAACGGAAGAAAAACCAGACGATCCTAACACAGACGATCACCCTCCGTCCATCCCTGCACAACCGCCGTCGCCGCTGTTCCGTCGCCGTGCCGTCGTCGTCGCCTCGCAGTCCGGCTACCTGCCCGCCGTCGCCGCTGAAGAAGGAGATAGTGACCTGGGCTACAGCTCTGTTCTGAAACAGAGAAAGGGAGGAAGAAGACCCAGTTGGGCCCGGGTTGGTTCAAGTTAGGTCCGACCTGACCCACTCCAGAAGCCCAGCAGTTCTTGGGTCAGCGTCCAGGCCAGGTTCCAGTCCAGGTCAGGTCTGACCCGGCCCAGTCCGTGAAGGAGAAGCCCAGTAGTCAGCAGACGTTGACTTCATCCTGAAGCAGTACGGTCAACCATCCAGTTTGACCGGATTCAAGGGCCAGAATTGTTTCTTGATTTCTGAAGCCATCCAGACTCAGAATTGCGCTCCGTTTTTTTTGTTGGATTCGTATCAACGAGATCTACAAGGTAGACGGAACCGATTGACAGTTTGACCAGCAAAATTCATATCAAGTAGATAGAGCTTGATTTGAGTGGGAGCAATGACGGACGACATGAAGCTCACGATTGAGAAGTTTAATGGCACAAACTTCGCGTACTGGAAGATGCAGATTGAAGATCTCCTCTACCAGAAGAATTTCTACCTGCCGCTTGGGGGAAAAGCCCAGAAACCTACAACAATGTCAGATGCAGAGTGGGAGGTACTCGACAGGAAAGCCTTAGGTACTGTTTGTCTCTCTCTATCAAAGTCTGTTACATTCAATATATCTAAGGAGAAAACCACAAAAGATGTTATGGATGCCCTATCTCGAATGTATGAAAAACCTTCTGCCTCAAATAAAGTTTTCTTGATGAGAAAGTTGTTTAACATGAAGATGGTTGAAGGTGGGGTTGTTGCTGAACACCTGAACGAGTTTAACACGGTCATGAGCCAGTTATCCTCTGTTAACGTACAATTCGAAGATGAAATTTGGGCTTTGTTGGTCTTGTCTTCTTTACCAGACAGCTGGAATGGTATGGTTACATCACTGAGTAATTCTTCAGGATCAACCAAACTGAAATTTGATGATGTTGTGAGTGCCATCCTCGATGAGGAAATTCGCAGGAAACCTTCAGGTGAATCATCAGGAAGTGCATTGAATGTGGGAAACAGAGGGAGGTCATCTGATAGAGAGCAAAGTCATGGAAGATCAAAATCACGGAGTAAGTCAAGATCTTCAAAAGGCAAAATCGAGTGCTGGAATTGTGGCAAAAAGGGACATCTGAAAAAGGATTGCAGAGCTCCACCAAAGAAGAATAAGCAAAAGAACGGTAATAAGGATAACGAAGCTTCCGCAAATGTCGCAGGTGATGCTGTTCAAGATGCCTTAATTCTTGCTTTTGATTATAAGTCTGAATCTTGGGTTATAGATTCGGGTGCGTCCTTTCACGCTACTGCACATAAAGGATATCTCAAAAATTATGTACAAGGTGATTTTGGAAAAGTCTATCTTGGTGATGATGAACCTTGTGACATAATTGGCAAGGGAGATGTTCAGATTAAATTGCCAAATGGCAGTATATGGCAATTGAATGATGTCAGGCATGTACCTAGCCTGAAGAGAAACCTCATATGAGTTGGTCAGCTTGCTAGCTCTGGTCACGTAACTGTTTTTGCAGATGATGTCTGGAAAGTTACAAAAGGGAGTATGGTTGTTGCTCGCCGTAAGAAAGAAGGAACTCTTTATTTGACTAACAGCTCTACAAGTTCCATTGCAGTTGCAGATAAAGGCATTGACTCAAACACATGGCACTATAGACTCGGACACATGAGTGAGAAAGGGATGAAGATTCTTCATTCTAAAGGTAAGCTAGAAGGACTCAAGTCCTTGGACTTAGAGTTCTGTGAAGACTGTGTTTTCGGGAAGCAGAAGAAAGTTACATTCTCTAAAGTAGGCAGGCCACCGAAGTCAGAAAGGTTGGAACTAGTACACACGGATGTGTGGGGACAAACTCAGGTACCTTCTCTTGGTGGATCTTCTTACTTTGTTACATTCATTGATGATGCTACCAGGAAATTATGGGTATATCCCATGAAACACAAGTCTGACGTGTTTGATGTTTTCAAAAAGTGGAAAGCTTTGGTTGAAAACGAAACAAGTTTGAAACTGAAATGCCTAAGGTCTGATAATGGGGGAGAGTATTGCAGCAAAGAATTTGAGGAGTATTGTGCAAAAAATGGCATTAAGCGAGAGAAGACCATTCCCAATACACCACAGCAAAATGGTGTGGCTGAGCGCATGAACAAGACAATTGTTGAGCGTGCCAGAAGTATGAGGCTACATGCTGGATTGCCCAAGCAGTTTTGGGCGGAAGCAGTGAATGCTGCTGCATACTTGATCAATCGAGGGCCTTCAGTACCTTTGGATGGTGGACTACCAGAGGAAGCTTGGACCGGAAAAGAGGTAAACCTTTCACACTTAAAAGTATTTGGTTGTATCTCTTATGTTCATGTTGATGCTGAAAAAAGAGACAAACTAGATTCTAAATCTAGGAAATGCACTTTCATTGGATATGGTTCTGATGAGTTCGGTTACCGCTTCTGGGATGAAGAAAATAGAAAAATCATTGGAAGCAGAAATGTTATATTCAATGAGAAAGTGATGCACAAAAACAAGGACAAGGTGCATGAGGACAGCAATGAATATTTAGAACTGGATGACACTTCTGAAAATGATGTACCTGAAGTACATGGAAATGAAAACCCGCAGGTGGACCCTCAAACACCTGCCCCAGTAAGAAGGTCATCCAGGACTCCTAAACCTACACAGCGCTATTCACCTTCTTTGTTTTACTTGTTGTTAACTGATGGTGGTGAGCCAGAATGTTATGAAGAAGCATTGCAGGTTGAAACTCGGGCAAGGTGGGAACAAGCCATGGAAGATGAAATGAAATCTTTATCATCAAATCAGATATGGGACTTAGTTCAGTTGCCTAAGGGAAAGAAAGCTTTGCACAACAAGTGGGTGTACAAATTGAAGGAAGAACATAACGGTAGCAAGCGATACAAAGCTAGATTAGTTGCAAAAGGCTTCCAGCAGAAGGCAGGTATTGATTATTCTGAGTTATTTTCTCCTGTGGTTAAATTGAACACAATCAGAAGTGTGTTGAGCATTGTGGCAGTAGAAAATTTACACCTTGAGCAATTAGATGTGAAAACTGCGTTTCTCCATGGTGACTTGGAAGAAGACATCTATATGCATCAGCCACAGGGATATGCTGTGCCAGGAAAGGAGGAAATGGTGTGTAAGCTCAAAAAGAGTTTATACGGTTTGAAGCAAGCCCCAAGACAATGGTATATTAAATTTGACAGTTTTATGTACAACACAGGTTACAAACGATGTCATGCAGACCATTGCTGTTATTTCAAAAGTTTTGATGACTGTTACATTATTCTACTCTTGTACGTAGACGATATGCTTGTTGCAGGTTCAAATATGCATGCGATAAATAATTTGAAGAAACAGTTGTCACAGGAATTTGAAATGAAGGATTTGGGTGCTGCAAATCAGATTCTTAGTATGAGAATTAGTAGAGACATGAAAAATCGCACATTGAAGTTGTCTCAGGCAGAATATGTTGAAAAGGTTCTAAACAAGTTCAACATGCATGGTGCTAAGCCAGTTAGCACTCCGCTAGCCAGCCACTTCAAACTCTCAAAAGAGTTGTCTCCTAAGACAGAACAGGAGAAGGAGAACATGTCCAAGGTCCCATATGCTTCAGCTGTTGGTAGCTTGATGTATGCTATGGTTTGCACCAGACCAGACATTGCTCATGCAGTGGGAGTTGTAAGCAGATTTATGAGTAATCCGGGAAAAACGCATTGGGAAGCAGTTAAGTGGATTCTCAGATATCTGAGAGGCACCACAAAGGCAGCATTGCATTTTGGAGGATCAGAGATTAAATTGCATGGCTATGTTGATTCGGACTTAGCAGGAGATCTTGATAGAAGCAGAAGCACTACAGGATATGTCTTCACATTGGGTAGTGCAGCAGTCAGTTGGAAATCTCAATTACAGGATGTCGTTGCACTTTCAACCACAGAAGCAGAGTATGTTGCCGCTACAGAAGCTAGTAAGGAAATGATTTGGTTACAGGAGTTAATGGAAGAGTTGGGTAAGAAGCAAGAGTCTAGCAAACTTTACAGTGACAGTAAGAGTGCCATCCATCTTGCAAAGAATTCAGCCTTTCATCCAAAAACCAAACACATTCGGATCAGATATCACTTCATACGATGGCTTCTGGAAGAAAAAGTGTTGAAACTGGAGAAGATTTTATCAAGTGAGAATCCTGCAGATATGTTCACTAAGGTGGTAACTACAGAGAAACTGAAGCTGTGCTCAGCTTCAGTTGGTCTTCAAGCATGAAGATGAGGTATCGAGATTCTTAGCCGTGTTCTGTTATTGTCAAAGCCATTCAGTATGATCAGTCTTCAAGTGGGAGATTGATGGGTTGGTGAAGCCTGATTTAGACCTTATTTAATTACAGGGGCTTATCTGTAATTTGTCGGTTTAATCTGGACCATCTGTTATGAGGCCAGATCCGACGGTTGTGGTTGTCTAGAGGTTTAGGGTTTCATGTATTTATACTGGGTGGTGTGAGCATTGTTATTACGGTGAAAATTGAGAGAGAACGAGAGAGACAGTGAGTGCTTGTACTCTTGTGGGAATCTCCAATAATAGTGAACGGCGTGAATCTCCCGTGGACGTAGGCAATCTTGCCGAACCACGTAAATCTGTGTCTCGTGGATTGATTGTGTGATTGATTGATTGTTTCTCGTAGATCGTGCGTGTGTTATTGCAATCCCTAACAAAAAGTTGTATCTTATGCAGCTTGTGAGATGCAGAGACCATCCCTAATCTGTTGTAATCCTGTTCGTTTGTAAGAGCTGTTTGGAATCATCGATCTCTTCCATCTATTTGGTGTTCCATTGGTTATGCATAGTTACATCAAAACCTGATTATATCCTTCACGAAATGGGTCTCTAGTAGGCATCCCATTCCCACTACTTTTGTTGTTGTTCTACACTCTACTTGGCTTGAGGGAAACAGAGAAGAATATTTCAAAACAAGGAATCATCTACATGTGACTGTTGTAAGAGCCGTGGATTATCTCGTGTGCTATTTACTACACCAAAACTATGATTTAGAAATGGACATTTGAAACGGTCATTATCCCTGTCTAATTAGATAAGGTCCCCAACAGTCCCAAGTTTAAAAGCCGTTTCAACACAAAAAATCTAGGGCCCGTTTCAACACAAAAGACGTTCTCGTTCCCCCATTTTCTAAGGTACATTAGCGTTCCCTCATTTTTGTTAGCCCCATTTCTTCCCTCCCTCACTTTTCTTTCTCTAAAATCTTTTCTCCTCTCTTAGGGTTTAATGAGATCGATTGTGGCAGGAGGCCCCTCTTCTTCGTCTCTGTCTCCTAGGGTTTGATTGGGTTATGTTGAAACAAGTTGATCTCCTAGGGTTTAATTGGGTTCTGTCGAAACAAGTTACTGAAATGAGAAAAAACCCAAAAAGGTGGTGATCTTGCATGCGGAAGGAGGGGAGTGATCCTTTTGGCAGAGACAAACCGGACTAGGTACACTTTCTTTACTTTTTCTCCTTCTCTACTTGTGTTTTGCTATGTCTTCTTCTTTGCTGCTTTTTTAATTTTTTTTTTTTTGAGGGATTGGTGCTCCGGCTGAAGGAGCAGGGGTCTGGATGAAGATTTAGGGATTTTGGGATTCAGGTAATGGATTTGAATTGTGGAGATGGGTTTTTGATGAGCTGCAGTTTGATTCTTCTTCTTCTTTACCTCTCTCCTACTGCTATTTCTAGCTATTCTTATGTTTGATGGGTTACATCTAATACTTATGTATTCTTATCAAAATATAGGGTGCTCAGCAGATTTTAATCTCTTTTGTCCGATCAAACACATTATATGTTGTGCAAAATGCTCCAAATGGATCTTTCTTCTTGCTTCATGCTCAGTGCTATTCATGATCCCCTTTGGTTAAGAAAGATAAGAGTTTTGAAGAGAGCTGCAATGGCAACCGTTAGCTACCCATTCCAACCCACAAACTATAACCCTATGTTTGGGAAGGGGGTAAAATGAGGGGAAGGAAAAAAAGGAGGGGAAGATGGAGGGAAAGTGGAAATGGGGGGTTGTTTGGGAAAGGGGGAGGGGAATTAGGGGGTAAAATTTTAAAAATTTTACCCCCAAATTTTCCCTTCAAAATTGGGGGGAAAGAATAAGGGAAAGAGGGGATTTCTCTCCCCTCCCCTACTTCCCAAACAAGAGAGAAAAAAATAATTTTCCCTCCCCTCCCCTCCCCTTCATTTTCCTTTCCCCTCATGTTTTCCCTCCCCTCCACTCTCCCCTTCCCAAACATAGGGTAAGAGAATTCAGAAAACCAATATCTAAGCTCTTATTTTTTGCTCATTTCAACCCTCCTAAAACAATATTAAGGTACCCCACTTATTCTTTTACACTTTTAATTTGAACTCCTTATAGAGACATAAAATTCTCTTTATTTAATGGTACTTGGAGCAAAGTACCCTATATATATTTTTTAAGAATCTATGGTTTTGTTTTCTCTCTCTCTCGCCTATCTTCTAGGTTTTTCTGCAGTGTGGAAGAGGTTGTGATCAATGGTGTAGCAAAGGAAATTGGCAAGGCTACAATAGTGGCTGTAACTAAAGCAAGAGGAATGGAAGTAGCTAGTGCTGTGGATTCTGTTCTTGTAGGACAAGTTGCTGGAAGGGTTCTTCTTTGATTAATTAACATGTTTGACCTCACATGAAAGTCTATATGCTCATTGGTACTTGTAGGCGGTAAAAATGACACCTACTTAGATTGAGGAGATGAACCTCTTAGATCAGGGAAGACCGAACGCCGAGAACCTCCACGGGGCTGAGGGACCTGAAAAGGGAAGGAGAAAGGCTTGAGTCAGAGCCCCTGGTTGCCGTGAGCCGAAGGCGCTCCGATGCCTGAGTTAGTTCTGGAAAAAGGCTAAACAGGAGGAGGCAGGAGAGGGGAATGAGACGATGTGGTGAGTATTGCGAGTCGCCTACCTCTATGGGGCTGATCCCAAGTGTATATATATGGGCATTCCTCGTTCATTCTCTCTGTGAGTGGGGGCAGGTGGGGTGAGGTCCCATCGATCCTTACCCTGACAGGCAGCAGTAGGTGAAAAGGCAACATCCCATCCTCACTTTCCACGCCTTCAGTCAGTTGATGTGAAGGGCTGATAAAGCTAACTTCTTATCGCCATAAATGAGCGATCCTATCGTCATAAATGAGTGCTCCTATCTGTCAGGGCGCGCCGCATTTCCCGGAGGAAGGTGGCGGCCCACTCTGCCTTCAGCATTTTGTTCCGAGACGAAGAATGGCTTGGCTGTGCTGTGCTTTTGTGCTGAGCTGGCATTCACGCCGAGCTGCCGAGCCGCCCTGCCGTGCTGATATTCTTGACCGAGCTGCCGAGCTGACGGGCTATGACTACAGAGGCCGAGGTGATCAACGAGTCCTACTGTAATCCTTACTTAATTTCGTCATTACGGTGTTTTACACACACAATTGCCCCCTAGCTTTTGACTTCTGAGAGTCCTCCAGCTCGAGGGGGTCGGTTGCTTGGTGACTATATAGCCGGCTCCACTACCGAGCTCGAGTGAGGGTTACCGTCGTATGAGAGGGAGCTACCGGGACAGAGGAGCTTTGGATCAGGAGGGTCCCCCTTGGGCCTGGTGGCCGTCGCTAACGTACGGTCCCCTTCGAGATGTCTCTTTGCCTGTCCAGGATATTTAATAGCCCTCAGATATCGCGCCGATGGTGGCACGTGTCGCATCTTTTGGCTGCCACGCAATTACTTCGAGAAGATGTTAGGGCTGCGAGATGGGACGTTAGGGCTGATTGAGGGGACGCCTCTTAAAGGCTTTTCTCGAAAGCCGAAACGACGTCTCTGACCCTTATAAATCAGGGCGTCTCCTTCGTCTTCACTTTCTTCGAATTTCTACTACGCTCTGCAAGAGAACTTCTTCAATGTCTGCGAACTTCCGCGATCCTGTCTGTGCAGTTCCCCTTCGTAGGGCTTCTTTCTGTTTCTCTCGTCTTTTCTTTTAGGTAGACTCTCGTCTGGGCTGAGAATGGGGATCTATAGACATCTGTTAGTAGACCCAGGTTCCATAGCGTAAAATAGGGATGCATACAAGGTCCCCGCCAATGTGGAGGTCAGACCGGATGGCCCTGATGACTGCCTCGCCTACCGCAATGGCTGGATGCTGTTCTGGTTGGTCTCCGTAGTGGAAGGAGGGGTCCGCTTCCCCCTTCATCCACTGGTCCGGGACTGCCTCCGGGAGTGGAGGTTGTGTCCATGCAAACTACTTCCCAATGGATACAAAATCATAATGGGAGTAGTGCGATTGAACGAGATTCTGGAAATCGGCCTCGGTGTCTCGGACATCGAGGACACGTATGACCTCTGCAAATCCGCAGAAGGGGACACCTATTACCTCCAGCTGAGGGTCCGCCGAACTGGGTTTGTGACCACGCTGGAGGATTTTAACAAGTACGCGGGCGAAGACCGAGTACTCGTCAGGGGAGGATGGGAGTTTGGTGAAGCAGAGCCTGGCACCACGGTCCGGATTCCTCGAAAAATAGGAACTCCTCCAAGTAAAGACCGAAGTCCTTTCGGTTTGCAGTTCTTTCTCTTTTCTACGCCTGGCTCCTAACACAATTTTTTTTTGTCTATACAGATTTTCGCGAAAAGAGGGAGCTTGCCAGGAAAAACCACTGGAGGGTGAACAGCGCGTGGCACGAGAAGGTGAGAAACTACCGCGGCCACAACTGCCGTGCTGCGTTGTCTCTCCTGGGGTACGTGCCCCATTACAGATCCTTCAACACCTCCAGAAGGGTGTCGGGAATAGACTCCGTGCTGCGCGGGGAAGGCGTCAGCCTAGGATCAGCGACGACCGCGGTGCCCAACTCGGAGGTAGTGACAGTCGCGATTCCTGCTGGAGGTCTAATTGAGTCTGGAGACCATGCTCCAGCACTTCCCGTCACGGAGCCTGTCGGGACCTCGGGAGCCAAGCCCCGGCCTTCTCGAAGGAAGAGGCTAGTAGCTTCCAGCTCCGAGGAAGAGGAAGAGGAAGAGGAAGAAATGCTACGCCAGCGCGGGCGGCGCTACGCTGCAGAAGACCTGTCTGCGGCGGCCTTCGGGGACATCGGAGGCGAGGTCCGGGATCCTCCTCAGGCGGTGGCTGCGACGCCTCCGGCTGTTGCGGGTGGAACTCCTGCCCCAGATGCCGAGAGGGTCCGTGTTGCCACGACCGAGGCTACTCAATCAGCTGCAGCCGAGGTCGCCTCGGCTTTGCCTCCTGCAACCATTGTCGTGGACGACTCATCCCCCGATCACGCTACAAGTGCTGGAGGTCGGGCTTGCTCCGCCGAGGCCACAGAGGGGGGGCGACCCGAGAAGAGAGCAAGGGTCGAGGCCTCGCCTGGCCCTTCTTCGCCTCCGCCTGCTGGCGAAACGATCTCGCCCCCTCTTCTGGCGCCATGGAGGCCGGCCATCGAGGAAGTCCTAGGGAGGCAGCTGGCCGAGACAGACCGTGCGACCGATCCCCAAGTGGTCGCTACGCTGGGACGCACCTGCGCCCTTCCTTAGGACATGGCGAGGTGGGCTGGGATGGACAACGAGTCGCTCCTGCTCTCCTCGATGCGCTCGCTGGTATCGGTAAGTGCAATATCCCCCCCCACCCGAGAGCTTTTAGTCTGGTGTTCTTTTATTGACTTCGGGTTCTCTTCTTGCAGCTGTTGCAGAAATGCTAGATGGGCATAGAGAGGCTCGACGCAGCCGAGGCAAGGGAGGCAGAATGGGTGGTCGAGAGGGACGAGCTGCGGGCGTCCTTGGCGGCTAAGGATGCGATGCTGGCAGAAAAGGTAGGCAGAAATGTTGGCCTCGTCTTCGATCTCGAGGAGTCATAAGTCGTGGTCGGGCGTCTTAAGGGCGAGCCGAAGGACGAGGAGACCCAGAACCTCCATCTTGCCTCCGAGCTTGACGATCTTCGGACCGTGGTGGGGCGGCTGGAAGAGGACCTGCGAAATGCAAAGGGGACAAACAAGAGGCTCCTCTCTTAGCGGAACCTGGCGCAAGGTTCCCTGGAGATGGCGTTGAGGGGGAAGGCGGCCGAGATTGAGTATGCTCTGGCGAAACAAGAAGCCAGGCTCAAAGAGGAGTTCCTGGCTGAGCATGACTCCATCATGGGGGAGGAGGTTGGCAGATTGTCGGCTGACTACAAGGCTCAGCTGCCAGGGATCCGGGACCGAGCCTGGGAGCTCGGATGGAAAGTAGCCTTGAAGAAGGCTAGGGTCCCTGAGGACAGTCCTCTCCTCCGTAATCCCCCAAGGTTCCCTTGCTCGGACTCGGAACTCTCTGCCGCGTCTCGGACTTCCCCTTGCCTTTCTCCGCAAGCCTGCCCGGAGGCGAGCGCCGCCCCCGAGGCGCCTCCAGAGGCTCCTCCATCTGCCAGCGCTAACCTTGAAGACCCCCATGCGCCCGCAGTTGTCGAGGCCCCTCCCGAAGCAGTTGCTCCTGAGGCTAGTGTTCCTGAGGCAAGCGCGGCCGTCTCTGAAGCCACTCCGATCGCTCCCGAGGCCAGCGCGGTCGTGGCCGAGGTCCTTCCTGAGATCTCTCCAGAGATTGACTGCAATGTGGAAGCTGCAGCCCTCTGAGTCCCTTTTGTAAATTTTCTTTTATTGTATTTCCATTCATCTTGTAATCAGGATCTCAATTAATGAAAACTTTCTTCGCATTCTCTGATGAAATGGGTGTGTGGTCGACTTCATGTCGCCATGCTTTATTTGCTAAGTTGTTGGTCTGGATAAACGAACTCCTTGTCATTCTCAAAATTGGATATCGGCCCATGACCGAGATTTAGTTTATGAACCGTGGTCTTGATCGGCGTCCATGACCCTTGAGAGCAGAAGCTGACAACTCAAGGTATTCTTGGAAGTTTTTGGCTTTATCGCCGCAGTTGGTGCTAGAATTGAGCCAGGACGGCAGGCACTCGAATGAGCTGCCGAGCCGGGGGTGGTGCTGGCACCGAACCCTGGACGCTTATGGCTGTGCCGCCAAAGCTGGTGCGGGCACCGAGCTGAGGACGATTGGCGCTCTAAACAGAGCTGCTGAGCCGCAGGTTGGTGTTGGCACCGGAACCTTGGACGCTTATGGTTGTGCCGCCAAAGCTGGTGCGGGCACCGAGCTGAGGACGGTTGGCGCTCTGAACGGAGCTGCCGAGCCGCGGGGTGGTGCTGGCACCGGACCCTTGGACGCTTATGGCTGTGCCGCCAAAGCTGGTGCGGGCACCGAGCTGAGGACGGTTGGTGCTTTGAACGGAGCTGCCGAGCCGCGGGGTGGTGCTGGCACCGGACCCTTGGATGCTTATGGCTGTGCCGCCAAAGCTGGTGCGGGCACCGAGCTGAAGACGGTTGGCGCTCTGAACGGAGCTGCCGAGCCGCGGGGCGGTGCTGGCACTGGACCCTTGGATGCTTATGGCTGTGCCGCCAAAGCTGGTACGGGCACCGAGCTGAGGACGGTTGGCGCTCTGAATCGAGCTGCCGAGCCACGGGGTTGTGCTGGCACCGGACCCTTGGACGCTTATGGCTGTGCCGCCAAAGCTGGTGCGGGCACCGAGCTGAGGACGGTTGGCGTCTAAATGGAGCTGCCGAGCCGCGGGGTGGTGCTGGCACTGGACCCTTGGACGCTTATGGCTGTGGCGCCAAAGCTGGTGCGGGCATCGAGCTGAGGACGGTTGGCGCTCTGAACAGAGCTGCAGAGCCGCGGGGTGGTGCTGGCACCGGACCCTTAGGGAGCTGGTACAGCGGCCGAATTGCGTAACTTTGGAAACAATTTTGAAAAAGGTCTGCTGAAGAATATTGCTCTTTATTGCTGTTTGAACCCTTAAGTACATGTTTTCAAAAGTAAAACTTTTTGAGATGCATCGCATTCCATGGTCGTGGCAGCTCCCTCCCCTCCATGTCTTCAAGTCGGTAGGCAGATCTCCCAGTTGTTGAAATTATTCTGAATGGTTCCTGCCAGTTGGGCGCCAGCTTGCCTTCGTTTGGGTCTCGGTCCCCGGGAAGTGTTTTCTTTAAGACTAGCTCCCCCACCGCGAATTTTCTCTCCTTGACCTTCGGGTTGTATCCCCTGGCCAACTGTTGCTGATAGGCGGCCAGGCGGATAGCTGCCGCCTCTCTTCGTTCTTCAGCCAAGTCCAGCTCTCGCGCTACGTTCAGATCATTGAGGCCCTGGTCACAGAGTTCCAACCTCAAGGTCGGGAGGCCGACCTCAAGGGGAATAACTGGTTCCATGCCGTAGGCAAGGGAGAACGGAGTAGCCGAGGTGGAGCGCCTTGGAGTAGTCCGGTAGGCCCATAGAACACTCGGTAGCTCCTCTGCCCATCTTCCTTTGGCTTGGTAGAGTCTCTTTTTAATTCCGTTGAGGAGCACTTTGTTCGAGATCTCGGCCTAACCATTGCTTTGTGGATACGCCGGGGTGGAGTAGACATTTCGAATGCCGTACTCCTGGTAGAAGCTCTTGAAGAAGTTGGAATCGAACTGCGTTCCGTTGTCGGAAACGAGAGTTCGGGGGATTCCAAATCTCGTGATGATGTTCCTCCACACAAAGTTCTTCGTGTCTAACTCGGTGATGGAGGACAGAGGTTCGGCTTCAACCCATTTTGTGAAGTAGTCCATGGCCACTATCAACCATCTTTTGTTCCCTGGGGTTCGGTGGAGTGGTCCAACGATGTCCAGGCCCCACTGGGTGAAAGGCCACGGACTGGAGAGGGGGCTCAGGTCCTGGGCTGGCTGGTGGAGAGAGTGAGAGAACTTCTGGCACTTTTCGCATTTTCTGGCGTAGAGCTGAGCGTCCTTCTGCATGTACGGCCACCAGTAACCTTGGCTAATAGCTCGGTATGCAAGAGACCAACCACCTATATGACTGCCGCAGATTCATTCGTGAATTTCGTAGAGGAAATCGTCGACTTTGCTGGGGTGAATGCACTGGAGGTAGGGCCCGGTGAATGACTTCCTGTAGAGCTGATCGTCTGGGGAGAGCCAGAACCGGGTCGCCTTTAACCTGACCTTACGGGCTTCGGTCTTGTCTTCGGGTAGCTGGTCGTCCTTCAGGTATGCAACGATGGGGTCCATCTAGCTCAGACCGAGATCAAGGCACATGAGCTGCCGTTGTCGCTGTAGTTCGATGCTGGGCTCGCGCAGTGTCTTTACCTCGACAGTTCTTCTATTACCGGCCTCGACCGCTGAGGCGAGGCTGGCAAGGGCGTCGGCATGGGAATTGGACTCTCTGTCTACCTGTCGGATCTCGGCCCTTTCGAACTGGGAGAGGAGTTCCTTCGTGTGAGCTAAGTAGGACGCCATTCTGTCGTCCCGAGCCTGGTAGTCTCCGCTGAGCTGGTTCGCCACCAATTGGGAATCGCTGAAAACCACAATATGTCGTGCTTCCAAGATTTTGGCACTGTTCAGCCCGGCAATGAGTGCTTCGTACTTGGCCTCATTATTGGATGCTTTGAAGCCGAATGTTAGAGCTTGCTCGATGACAAGGCCCTCCGGAGACTGAAGGACTATGCCAGGGCCGGCCCTATTGGACGTTGAGGATCCGTCGACGAAGATTTTCCAGGACTGTTGATGCTCTGTCTCGGTTGTTGCCCCTGTATCCTCATGGCCCCCTAGTTCGGTGTCGAGTAAGGTCGGTGCCGAACTTTGAGAGGTGAATTCGACAATGAAGTCTGCCAAAACTTGGGCTCTGATGGCCGTTATAGGCCGATACTTGATATCATATTGCCCCAGTTCGACAGCCCATTTGGAGATCCGACCGGAGAAGTCTGCCTTCCGGAAGAGAGCCTTCAGTGGGTGCTCGGTCACGACCACGATAGTGAAAGTTTGGAAGTAATGGGAGAGCTTCCGTGAGGCGCTGACTAGCGCCAGGGCAAGCTTCTCGAGCTGTAAATACCGGGTCTCGGCGTCGAGCAGGATCTTGCTGGTGTAATAGATAGGCATCTGCTGGTCATCTTATCTGATGAACACCGAGCTCACTGCGTGGTCCGAGACCGCGAGGTACAGATACAGTGCTTCACCATGGGTTGGGGTCTACAGTAGCGGAGGTGAAGTGGGGTAGCACTTGAGCTGTTGCAGGGCCTGATCGCATTCCGGTGTCCATTGGAATTTTGAGCCTTTGTGTAGGAGCTGGAAGAAGGGCCTGCACTTGTCGGAAGCTCGACTGATGAAGCGATTGAGCGCGGCAGCTATGCCGGTCAGCCTCTGAACTTGTTTAGCCGAGGTCGGGCTCTGGAGCTGCTGGATCGCCGAGCTCTGGTTAGGGTTTGCTTCAATCCCCCTTCTCGTGACCAGGCTCCCCAGGAACTTTCCGGAGCCGACACCGAAGGCGCATTTGGATGTGTTCAGCTTCAGCTGGAACCGGCGGAGGATCCCGAAAACCTAGCGGAGGTCGGCCAAATGGTCCTGCGACTCTCTGGACTTGACGACCATGTCGTCGATGTAAACCTCCACAGTCCTCACGAGCTGTGCTTGAAACATCTTGGTCACCAGTCGCTGGTAAGTCGCCCCTGCGTTCTTCAGCCCGAAGGGCATCACCTTATAACAGTTGGTGCCCCGGGGTGTGATGAAGGCTGTCTTCTCTTGGTCAGGTACGAACAGAGATATCTGGTGGTATCCTCGGTAAGCGTCGAGGAAACTCATGCGGTCGTGTCCGGCAGTGGTGTCAATGAGCAATGAGCTGGTCGATCTTTGGAAGGGGGAAACTGTCTTTGGGACAGCTGCATTGAGGTCAGTGAAGTCAACACAGACCCTCCACTTCCCCGTCTTCTTCTTGACCACTACTGTGTTGGCTAGCCACTGCGGGTAGTGGACCTCTTTTATCGCCTGCGTTTCGAGCAGCTTTTCGACCTCTTCCGGTACGGCCTCAGTCTGTGGGACCCCGGTTCGGCGAGCTTTTTGGATTACGGGCTTGTGGTTAGGGTCCACATTCAGCTTGTGGCACATGACTGCTGGGTAGATGCCGGGCATCTCGTAAGGTGTCCACGCAAAGATCTCTTTACTCTCGAGGAGAAGGTCCAGCAGCTGTGTCTTCTCGTCTTCGGGGAGCTGGCTTCCGACTAGAAAAAATCTGTCCGGGTCGGCGGGGTCGATCCTGACCTCGGTGAGGTCCTCGATGCTTTTCTGCGCTGGAGCCCTGCCAACATCCCCGAGCTCACCTTCCCTGTCTAGCTCGGCCATATGGACTTGGGATGACTCGGCTTCTCCAGGCGACACGGCCATCGAGCATTGTCTGGCCATGTGCTGGTCGCCTCTGATGGTGATCACGTCGGTCCGGCCGGAAGAGTTCTTTAGGGGGAACTTGAGCTTCTGGTGACGGGTGGAGGGCACAGCCTTCATGCCATGCAGGCACGTCCTTCCCATTATGACATTGTATGGGGAGGGGACGTCGATGACCAGGAAGTCAACCTGCCTGGAGGCGCCTCCTACTTGGACTCTGAGGGAGATCTTCCCCTTCGGGTACACTGGTTTTGAGCTGAAGCCGACGAGAGGAGTTCGGGCAGTTTGGAGGTCATCGTCCTTGAGTTTCAGCTTCTGAAAGCAATCGTAGTACAGGATCTCGGACGAGCTGCCTGGATCGACAAGGACTCTCTGGACCAAGAAGTTCTGCAGCTTCAAGGTAAGCACCAGAGGGTCGTTATGTGGGAGTTCTACGTCCTCTAGATCCCTGTCGGAGAACCTTATTCTGGGACCCTCTGTCTTGGCCTTCTTTGCAGCTGGTCCTGGCGCCGCAGTCAACACTTGCTTCTGATGGGAGGCTTTTCGGGCCTCGGCACGGGCCTGGGAGCTCCCCTTCGCTGGGGGAGCGAGGTGGATGACCTTGATGATGCCTTCCGACTCGCTATCCTGTTCGCCATTACGTTGGTGCGGAGGTCGGCTGCTGTCGCGCCCTTCCTCCTTGACGTAGTCCCTCAGGTGCCCCTCTTTCACAAGGCTCTCAAGATGGGACTTGAAGCTTTTGCACTCATCAGTCCTGTGCCCATTCTACTTGTGATAAGAGCAGAACTTGCCCTGGTCGCTGGAAGAGGGATCACCTCTCATGGGGTACGGCCATTTGAAGAAAGGCTGTGACTCTATCTTGTGGAGGAACTTATAGATGGGCTCCTTGAAAATCGTGTTTACCGCCTTGAAGGTGGCGGTATCGTTCCCGGCTCTCCTGCTGCTCCCCGAGGCTGTGGCCGAGGTGGAGGGGTTCCGTCGACGATCTAAGGACCGGGCCCCGTGCCGATCCGGGGACGGGTCTCTGCGGCGGTCCTCCCTCCTGGAGGACCTGTTGTCTATCTCCCCTTTGGGTGGTCGGCTTTTCTGGGAGAGGCCGAAGTTCTCTCGCCCGCGGACCTCGTCCTCCTCCGCCCGGATGAACCGGTTTGCCCGGGCCATGAGCTCCTTCATGGTGGCCACGGGATACATGGCCAACTGTGCCCGAAGCTGGATGCCCGGGCGCAGGGCCAGCTGAAAGGATTTCACCGCCATCTCTTCAGAGGCGCACTCGATCTGGCTGTAAACAGTTCAGAAGCGACGGGCGAACTGGGTGACGTTCTCGTCCTCTCGCATCCAGAGGGCCATCAGGTCGGCGTCGGTCTTAGGGATGACGCGGTGAGCCTGGAACCTCTCCAGTAAGGACGTCCGAAGCAGTCTCCCATTGGAGATGGAGCCTCCTAGGAGTGAGCAGAACCATCGTAGGGGGAGATCTCCCAGACTGGAGGAAAAAACTCGACAGTTCAGGAAATCGTCCTCCCCCCAGACCGACATCCTCTGGACATAATGTCGGAGGTGAGCCGCAGGGTCCGAGGTTCCATCATACAGGGTGAACCTCGGGACGTTGAACTTCTCGGGGAGGGAGTACTTTCTGATCTCCCTGGAGAAAGGAGATGCGCCTGTGTCTTCAGCTTCAAAGGCGCTGCATTGGTCTCGAGCGATACCAGCAGTCTCCATATTCATGCGAACGGTTTGCTTGACCTGTCGGTCGATCCACTGCTTGAGCTCCTCTTCGTCTTCTGGTATCCTCGGCTGCTTCTTTGGCTCCATACGCTCGTGGCTGCTACTGGAGTCCTCTTCTCCGCGGATCCGATCATGCCTTTTATCATCGAGGACGTGCCTCAGGTCTCGCCCGTGCCCCGGAGGAGCCTGGCTCTGCCTGGGTGGAGGACCGGAGGCGTGGCTGCGCCCATGGAGTGGGCTTCGGCCCTCCTCTTCTCCTGGAGCTGCTGTTTGAGCCGTAGGATAAGCTCATCCTGCTCCTGAATGAGGTGGTTTTGGGCTCTGATCTCGTCGAGGCGAGGATCTTCGTCTTATTCAGGGTTGGCCTGATGGTGGGACTGAGGTCCAGCCCTTGCTGACTTTTCACGCAGCCTGGTGACTGACTTGTCACCTCGCTTGGCGTGCTCATAGCTGTGGTGGGGCTGCTCTGGAGGCATGACATTGTGAAGGAAAGGCATCGCCAATCCCCTAGACTGTGATACCGACTGGACTGTAGGGGACCTTCCTCCTGATCTTCTCTGTTGAGGGGGTGGATCTTGTGCCAGCACATGCTGCACGGTCGGTCCCCTGCCCTTGGAGGGTCCTTCACCATTTCTGGTTTTTGGAGGCATGGTATTGGAAGGCTTTTCCTTCAGTGATTACCACAGACGGCGCCAAACTGTCGGCGGTAAAAATGACACCTACTTAGATTGAGGAGATGAACCTCTTAGATCAGGGAAGACCGAACGCCGAGAACCTCCACGGGGCTGAGGGACCTGAAAAGGGAAGGAGAAAGGCTTGGGTCAGAGCCCCTGGTTGCCGTGAGCCGAAGGCGCTCCGATGCCTGAGTTAGTTCTGGAAAAAGGCTAAACAGGAGGAGGCAGGAGAGGGGAATGAGACGATGTGGTGAGTATTGCGAGTCGCCTACCTCTATGGGGTTGATCCCAAGTGTATATATGTGGGCATTCCTCGTTCATTCTCTCTGTGAGTGGGGGCAGGTGGGGTGAGGTCCCATCGATCCTTACCCTGACAGGCAGCAGTAGGTGAAAAGGCAACATCCCATCCTCACTTTCCACGCCTTCAGTCAGTTGATGTGAAGGGCTGATAAAGCTAACTTCTTATCGCCATAAATGAGCGATCCTATCGTCATAAATGAGTGCTCCTATCTGTCAGGGCGCGCCGCATTTCCCGGAGGAAGGTGGCGGCCCACTCTGCCTTCAGCATTTTGTTCCGAGACGAAGAATGACTTGGCCGTGCTGTGCTTTTGTGCTGAGCTGGCATTCACGCCGAGCTGCCCTGCCGTGCTGGTATTCTTGACCGAGCTGCCGAGCTGACGGACTATGACTACAGAGGCCGAGGTGATCAGCGAGTCCTACTGTAATCCTTACTTAATTTCATCATTACGGTGTTTTACCCACACAGTACTTCTTTGTCTTGGTTTGGTGAGTAGATAACAATGCTACCCTTTCAATAGGTGAGTGGTGATAAGAAGTAATAGCTGATGCAAAAGCATTTGAAATTTGAAATTGACTTTAATATGCAGATTTCCTTTTGATAAGTGCTAAATATGCATCTTATGTTCTGCGGAAGTTTTATCTTTCACATTGCATGCATCTTCTGCTTTGATATACGGATACTTGATCTGCATAGTTCATACCCATATCGGAAGTATAGTATAGTTCTGTACTCGATAGTGCACCCATACTTGTAGGATCATGTTTCAACATATCTTCTTGTCCCAAATTGGTTTTTTTATATAGCTATTAGCTTTCTGTACTTTCCAACATAAGAAGTGTCAACAAGGATACTAATCAGCAACAATTTCATTAATGTGGTAGTATCGTATGGATGAAAAGTAAATCTTTTTATAGAATTCTTGATAAAATGTTTTTGAAATTTCATCTTAACTGGATAGAAGCATCCTTATCTCCTTATCTGTGCCATGGATTTCGAAAAGTCCAATGTCTTCTTCTTAATCCTTGATCCATTGGCATGTTTTCTTCCACTTACCCAAATGCAGTTACTTTATATACACTGTTATCCAGTATGTGTATGTGCCATATTTAGAAACCACTTCAACAAATTTTTTTTTTTTTTGTTTTTTTAATTGTAAATCTATTTCACTGTTTTTACTTTTATAATCAGGTTCTTACACTTTTTTTAGTGTGACCATATCAAGTAAACATATTTAGGTGTACTTTGCAACATTTTTAGTATCCCAAATGCATATGTTTTTGCATTTTATTTTATGGCCAAATTTTTAACATTACTTTTTTACTGCCTGTACCAAATTCTTTTCAGCGGGCAGTCATAGGGGACAGTTTTGCTTAGTGGCTTTCAAGTTTGAGTTGTACAAAGTAGAAGCATTGTACTCTTCTTTTCAGATCAATTAGTGATTACATTTATGGTGCACTGACACGACATGGTGATCAATTGGGATTATATTTTCATGTCTTCTCTCTAGATGTGATATTGATTGGATATTCAAATTTTGAACATTGTATATTTGAGTTCAAACTACTTTATTGAATTATATTCTAGATTTTTGAACAAGTAGTGATTGTTTTCTATGAATGTGACTAATGCTGCAGTTTATGATTTTTTTTTTTTAAATGCACTAGGTGGCATAATAAAGAATTTTGCTACAAAAGTATTTTTTTAAAAGAGTATTTTATTTTTCATTAGGAACGGTTATAAACCTTGTATAATAAAATTGGAATAGTTTTAAATGGTTTTGAAAAATTTTAAAATTATGGAATTGGAACGGTTCAAGAACGGTATTGGAACGGTTTAAAAAATGTTCCAATTTATTATAAAATGGAACGGTTTTAGAAGGGTTTCGGAACAGTCACAAAACTAGTCAAGATTTAAAAACAGGAACGGTTATAGAACAAAATTGGAACATACAAGTACAGTCTTGAATTTCAACTTCTAGAATAGTTAAAAACCGTTCTAAGAAGCTGTTTCAGGAATGGGTATAAGCCATTCCAATTTATTTGGAACATCACCTACTGGAACGGAAAGACCATTCCAATTTCGGTTAGAAACGGTCCAAAACCGTTTCTAATTGCAATTTTTGGTGTAGCTATTGAAGAGTTTGTTTGTTTTTTTTTTTTTAATTAATTAACTTATTTATCAGTAACAATAACTTATATTGAAAGAGAAGAGAATACAAACAGAGAATACAAGAATAAAAGAAAAAGGGGAAAAGAAACACAAAGGTACAAAAGTAATATACCCCCTCACACCACAACTAAATAATAAAACCCTCCCAAGGGGAAACTCTCTCAACCCCTTATTTGGCTAAAGCATCCGCCATCATGTTTGTTGAGTTTGTAGGGGTCCCTATTTCAATTTTGTGGAGAGGCAACTATTGAGGAGCCCAATCAAGTGGACCATGGCTGAGTGATAATATTTCATAATTATTAATTTCTTATTGTTTATTTAAAACTAAACTTTAATTTATAGATTCTTATTCTCATAATAGCTTTCAAGATGTGAATTTCCCCAAAATATACTTTATTACGGTAGTTTAAAAAAAACATGAAATTAACAGGGCTCATATAATTAATTCAAATTGGAAAGAGAAGAAAAATGCTCAATACATTTATAATTCACATGAGAAATCAGAAATGGAATTTAGATACTTGAGTTATGACAAGGTTTAGATGCTGTTGATGACTATGCCAAGACTACCAGGTCCAAATTCGCTCAAAATCACCAAACAGTCATGAAAAGACAAATTCCAAGGTCTAATTGGTATGGTAATGCAGAGAGTCCACTCCAGATCCCTTAAATTTCTCATTGAATTTTCTCACGAGTGACTTTTTTTTTTTGTTAGAACCCATGAGAAACTTTTTATTCCACCAACCACTCACAATAAAATGCCCTCTCCTTAGCCTGGCTTTCCCTCAAAATTTGCTCCAATACATAATGTTAAAATATGCTTCAATCTTGTCCTGTTTGGATACGGGCATAATTAGATACTAGCAAAACATGCATCTGCTTAGCACGGACAATATAATTTATAATATTAAGAATAAAAAACTTTTAAATAATAATTAGTGCATAAAATAACCAAAATACTTAATGCAATAATTAAATAAAATATAACTAAAGAAAGATTTTGAAAAACTAGGTGAAATATAAATGAATTTAAAGAAAGAAAAACTAAAAATGAAAGTAAATGATGATTATGTAACTTGTATTCAATTCATATGCGAAGAGTGGGCTTCATTTCTCATAAAGGTTAGAGTTATGATAGTATGTTGTAAATTCCTCATAGTGAATCAAGACCACTCACTCTTAACTCCTTTCATAAACATCTAATCCAATAACCTTCTTCCTTAGAAAGACAAGAAATTATAATGAATGAAAGTAAATTAATAGGCCAAGTTCAAGATTATAGATTTTGGCATGAAGAAAAAAAAAATTATAGCAAATCTCACAAAAGCTCAATAAAAGAAAAATCTAAAATCTACAATCTTGACAACAAACTTGCTGATTCCATATAAAAGATCCATACAATCGAAATATAAAAAAAAAACCTTCTAAATAGTGAATGAGTATCCCTAATATTACCATAACAATCCAGGAAAAAATCAGCTCGTAAAAAGAAATACACTACTGATAGCAAGAAAGTGATCAAGAGCGCAATAACAACAATCAATATTTGGAAAATAATGCAGAAAAATAAAGGATAGAAGAAGCTGCTACTCACCAATAATGTTTAATCACCTACATTATAGTTTAAATCCTGTGATTTTATGATAATCGATATAGGAGATCGAACAATTGATGAAACAACTTTTAATGAATGTGTGGAAAACTTTTAGGAAGGAAAGAGTTTGCATATTCCAAGATTTTCTTCAGGATTTAGGATTTCCCAACTTCTTATTATGTAAAACCTTCATAGTGTATAAAATTTGATAGATATGCCTGAGTTTCTACGAGATTTGTCTTATCAAATGGAGATAAGGTAGGAGATATATTAGGAGGTAAGAGAGATTTTATGAACCATGCTAATTCACTTGGAAGAGTAATTATAAGAAAGACAATCGATAGATCATTATAGGCACGATGTTGAAGGAGGTGGACCCGGTAAGAAAATTTTTGAGACTTGAAATTGATAGAGAATAACATTAGTGGGCCCATTGAGTGCAAATTTAAAGTTTAGGCCCCATAGTACCAAAACACTAAGTGGACCCCATAAAAATATTTTTTATGGCTTTAAATTAATATATAATAACATAAGTGGGTCACACTTTAGATCTTTAGGCTCAAAATAAAAAAGCATTAGAAACGCGTGCCCATGGAGGATCCTCTAAATGATCGGCTGAACTGAGCAACGTGAGTAGGGCCCATTATCAATACCCTCATTAAAGGAAGGGTTAGTAATTGAGAGAGTATTGCTTGTCCTAGAGTTTGAATAAAGAATGGATCTTGCTACTGAGAGATTAGGTGGGCCCATTGTGCGAAACGATAAAAGAAAGTAAGAAACTAAAAAAATAAAAAAAAAAATCAGACAATAAAAGCTAAAACGTTACTCTTTTTTACCATATTTCAACGATTCCAGTTTGATTGGTTTGATAGGGCCCACAAAGATGTGATATAGTGATTTAAACCAAATCAAAGACATGATAATGATCCATCCAACATTCCATATCACCTTGTTTGTGAGTCTCGCAATACCTGCTACAAATCTTACCAGCGCTGCCAAATGGCATCATTTTGACCTTCTTGATCTCCTCTACTTTCTTCAAGATAACATCTCTTTCCTAAACATAATGGGCTCTTTATCATTCGATCTCATCCCCCAAGTTAGATTTTTGTTGGCCATATATTGCAATTTAAAGGAAAAGAGGAGCATGAGATGTTAGAGAAGAAGAGACGTAATCGTGTTATTGTTTTTAAAAGGGGTAAGCAGGAGGGGATACGAGGAAGAAAAAAAAGAGTCCGATAGATTTACAATTTCAAACCCGTGGAATAGAAGATTAGGATATAACATAATCAAATATACAGGAGAACCTTAAAGTTGGGAATCATCTGTATTTTAGAAGATAACTCAATATTTCAACATATATACTTTTTGATGTCACCAAATATTTCATATTAGTAGCTATAGAATACAAGATATTTCTTTCTATAATATTGTATTTTCTATGACTTTCTACCCATTCCAGACACCACATAAAACTTTCTTTTTTTTCTTTGGTCAATAATTGACATAAAACTTTTTTTTTTTTTTGGTAAATGATTCACATAAAACTTGGGGTCAACCGATTAAAGAGGAGGCCTTATTTATTGCCTAAGTAATAGGCTTGACATGTGTTAATATACTTATATGAGCCTTCCACCTATCAGCTTATAAGCTTTTGGATTGGTACATGGTTTATTACATGGTATCATATTGTTCGGTCCTTTTCCCTAAAACATCTACTCACTGACGAGATTATTATAAGCTTTTGGATTGTTACACTGTTTATTTTCGTACCCCTCATTATAATATGTGTACACTCGACCCATGACTGTTTGAATGGGGTTCATCATTTGTAGAGTGCGGTGCATTTTTAGCTGAGGCCTTTATGTTAAATTTCTTTTTTGTTTTTTTCACTAAGAAATTAAAATGGACTACCCATTTGCAAGCTGGCACCATATCAAGGCTATGATTGTACGATGGATTCAAGTTTGATATTTTAGAAAAAAAAATTGGTACTAATCTGAACATCCACGTACATTTTTGTCCGTCTTAGCCTAAAGATTAAAATGCTTAGATCAATTTAAATTGGTTACTATTAATTCATCCTTAATCTATATGAATTGGAGCATCTACTGGGGAACAAAAAGCAACTATATTAATTAGTTTAATCCCCCTGAGAGAGTGAGAGAGGGGAATCTTTTTGTCCATGTGCTATATATGTGCTGCTCCAATCAAATATTAAAAAAAAAAAAAAAATGTATCTTTGTGTCTTTGTGTGGAAGATCACATCGTCTATCTCATCCAACCACCTAAAGCACAAATAAAAAAAAAAGAAAGAAAAAGGATTTCAAAACATTAAAAGAAAAACCTTTTACTTGGCTCACTAAAACAGGGGAAAAATACGAAAGAAGAAATGAACGGGACATCCCTATTCAGTCCCTTTTTTGTCAGTATTAAAATTTAAGGGCCTTTTTTTTATCTTCACCAAATCTAAGATATTTTTCATTAAATCGTTAAAAATAAATAAATAAACAAAACAAAATAAAAGGAGGCTACTGGTCCGTGGCCTTTTTTTCTTTTTCTTTTTCCTAGAGGACTCTGTGGATCCTGATTTCTGAGTGGTCTGCAAAATGCAAATGGGGTCCACTACACAGCCGACCCTCCCCTTCCTAATCCTAAAAATAAATACAATATATATATATATATATATACATAGAAACATCCACCACGGACACACTCCTCACCAGCCTCTGAAATTGTAGTTGCACTCCTTGGAGTCATTTGTAAACGTTTATGAATGCTTCTGCAATCAAAGGGTTGGGCCTCGAATCCCAATATGGTGCTGACTGCACCAATGGTCACGCCACGCCCGCACTAGGCTCACCTGCAAAACGCAGGTTTGGGAATTGGGACTGCACCAATAATCACCTGATTGCTTTGAGACTAGTCCAACCAGACTTGCTATTTTTTTTTTCTTTCTTTTATTTAATTTATTTTTTTGGATCCATCAATCAGTCTCAATCTGATGTTATCATAAAACATGCATCTTATATTGTGATTTAAATGATATATAAGTAGTACGTGGACCATAAGCCGACCAGATGGGGGTTTGATTACAGGTTCTAGGATACGGATTTGCATGTGCATCTCTCTCTCCCTAACTGAGGCTGGACTATGGAAGAATGGATATATAGGAGGTGGGACCATTAGACTTGTCTAATTAATGTCATTGGTCTCGCAATTTTATATATATATATATATATGAAGCGAAATGGATTCAATTGGAGAAATCGAACAATTAAATCAATTGATTTTGACCATTCTAAAACTATTTTGACAATCCCTTAAAACTACGAGTAACATTTCCACTAAAGTCTGGGTCCGCAGCTCCTGTGCACCTTACTCTTCCAAATGCCCTTCTTTCTCTCTCCGTACATAACTACCCCAAGCCAACGTCTTCTCTTCTTCGCAGCCCTTTAACTTCGCACAAACCACTCCTTTCTCTCTCTCCTAAGTCGCGATGCGCTCCCTCTCTAGCTTCGGTTCTATCTTTCTCTACATCTCTGCATTTTTTTTTTCCTCTCTTCATTTCTGCATCTTCCTTGGTGAGATTATGTAACTGGAGTCTGTTGTTGTTGAGATGTTGAATAACTGCAGTATAAGTTTGTTGAAAAAAGTATTTACGCAAATGGGCTGTGGACTTTTCCTCGGTCACTTCTCTTCGGTTGAAATCCTGTGTCTCACCTCAACCATGCTTCCGACAGTGATGGGAGTAAACTATGGGCCTCCAACTACTGAAATGGGAACCCACACTAATTTACTTCGACCTCATAAGCCATGTCAGCATGATTTGGTTTTCATTTCACCTTCCTCAACGTATCTTCTTCTTCTGTTAGACTGTCAAACTCGAGACAGTGAGATGTCTAGATATAGCGAGACTTATTCTAGCTATAGCGAGAATGTCTGTAACGCCCCAATTTTGAATACTGAGATTACCGCCAAGGTATCCGAATTTGGCGCGCTACTTCCCAGAAAATCCGAGAAATTCCAAAGTTATAGTCCGCAGTGAGGTCAAAACTTTAAAACGTTTTGAACAATAAGATGATCAACAGTTAATTTGCGGATGCATAAGAAAGGATAACTGAAGCAATATGTATTATATAAAATGAATCAGATGGAACATGGCTGAAGTCCAACAAAATCTTAAAATACAAATAACAAGTTTAATTACATATTTGACTAATACTCTGCTCACTACAAAATCGCTCAAATTCCAAAAATAAGTATACACTTAGACACCTGGTGCAGGCACTCCATCCTCCTGCTCGGTCACCTCATCAGCCGACCCTCAACCGTAATTGCCGGTTACAGGCGCCTCATAGATCGCATTACCTGCGGGGTCAAGGTTGAAACCTAAGTACCAAAGATGGGTCAGATCCAAGCATCTGACAATGCATCATATACAGATAACACATGATGTATGCAACAAAAGTGAATAGAGACGATCATATAATCATAAGAACAACAAGGAAACATAAACTAGGCAATTGAGCAGCAAATAACAGTTTAGAATCAGAAATATAAGTAATCTAATCTAAGAGATATATATCAATATGGCACATTCATACAACCTGGATACCGCGGGATATTATGTCGCGGCCCTCCCATACCGTAAACAGTTACGGAGGAGAAAAGTGAAGTAACCATGCAAGGGATAACAGTATATATATAAATAAAACCGATCACACCCCTTTATCACACCGATCACACTCTTTTATCAAATTAGCTCGGACCCGGTATCACACCGTCCGTCTAACCATAGCTCATCATGATAGCTCTAGTCATAACCAAATATAGCTCTTACCAGTGATGATCGATCAACAGGCTGAGCTTAGATCAACTCAGTGAATGTCTAGTGCCGACACAGGGAACAAATACAGGTCTGTGTCTGTCTAGGCTTACCTTGCACGGGCAAGGTCCTAACCAAGTCTCTAAGAGCTTCAAATACAATATTATGAGACACAGCCCAATATCCAAGTTCAAGTCTAAGTCCAATCACCATTGGATCCACACTAGGCCCACAACCATGGCCTTAGTCTATAACAATGCAAGTAGCCAATCTATATCAATTCACAACTATACATCATGACCAATTTCTTCATTCTAAGGTACTACACACCCAACTTAAGCCGTATGAGGGCCTGCCTAGCCACAGGCATGAGTTATTTATCACTAATTACATCGTTGGGTCACCACTACGTAGTCCTATATTCAGGCCCTCCAATTTCCATTCAATTAACATGTTTATATCAATAACATGGATACAAGAGAAGAACAACGCATAATAACCTCAAAGCAGCAGAATCAAATGGAATGAGGCAATGGTCCCACCTAGGTAAATGTCCACTTTCAGGTTCAGGGCCTCATCGGTTAATTGGATCCTTAATTGCAATCTCAGATGCCAAATGTATTGAATTTGGTGCTCCTGAAGTTATAGGCATCCTTGACTACGTTTAAGGTTCGAATTACCGACAATTCAAATCCTTAAAACTTACTTGGTGAACCTCATGAGTCAAGATTGAGCCACACCATTGACTCTTGCTTGGCACATCAATGAAAGTCTATTTGGATGGTCAACGGGCCCCACAATTGATCAAAATCTCAGAAAAACTGAAGGCTGGAAAATCACTGTACACAGTGTGTCCGGTCGACCGAGCACAAGGTTCGGTCGATCGAGTACATTGGAAAGTCAGGATGTTGACTCCCAGGTCGACCCTCAGTGCAGTGTGCCCGGTCAACCTCCTGGCCTGGGTGGTCGACCGCGGAATTGGGAACAGTGGACAGTCACTTGGCAGGCAACATCTTAAACTAAAATCCCTTAGTGCCCTTAGTGTGTCCGGTTGACCTCCTGGCCTGGGCGATCGACCGCACATACTGAAGTTCTGAGAAAAATAGATGTTCCAGCTCCTAGCTATTTCCTGCAATCTCTATGTACCTGGTCGATCTGGCATAGGGCCCGGTTGACCGCATACACTGGTCTGACAGTCCTGCAGAATATTAACTGAGACTTGGTTTTTCACCAATTTTAGTGTGCTCGGTCGACCCGACTATAGGTTGGTCGACTAGGTACACCCGTCTACAACAGAAAATCCAAATTTCTGAATTTCTCATCTTCAATCCAATTTTCAAACAAAACACTTCTAATTACTTCCAATCACTATAAAAATATCACTAAACAGGAAAATACTCCAAAACTCATCTTTCCATCTATCATTGGGCCATTGATCTTCCAAATGAGAGAACTCATCCATCAAATGGCTAAAAACAAAAAAAAAAAACTAAGCTCAATTGGTAGATCTAAACATGTATATACATCAATTGAATTGAAATTGCATAATCAAAGGAAAGAAAGCATGCATTCTAAGTTATCCAGCATAGGGTACTTGCTTTAGACTATTAGGAATGGAAATTAGAGTATAAGAGGAATCCAAGTTGATAATGGTGGTTTGATGTAGCAATTTAAGAAGGTCTTCTACTCCCCTTGTTGCTGGGATTTGGGGAATTAGGGTTTCTTGGGGAGAAAGATAGGGAAGATGAGAGATGAGAGTGAATTAGGGTTAAGCTTATGTTATTGCAATAGTTAGTATATATAGATTAGGGTGTAGTGGCTATAAACTAGAAAGTCCTGAGGGTTTAAAATGGAAGAGAGGATAGGACATGGGTAACTTGGTCAATCTTAGGAATTCTAGAAGCTTCTTTCAAGTAACATCCCTCCTAATAAAGTAAATTACTAACTAAGGCCTAATATAACTAAAACTCTAATTAAATTACAAAAATCTTAATAAAACTAAATTACTAACTAAGGCCTAATCTAACTAAAACTCTAATTAAATTACAAAAATCATCATACATCTATAAAGAATTAAATACAAGTCTAATCCTAAGACTTAGGAACAATAATAAACTACTCTACTAAACCCTATTAAATAGCATATTAAGATAACTAATATTATATTTATAATTATTCAAATCAGATGGAGGGCCCACAAGGGGTGGGGCCTCACAATGTCCCAGGAAGTTCCCAGAACAGGGTCTCATTATAGCGAGACACAAGCTCTCTATAGCGAGCGTGGGCGCAGAAGACGAGTCCATTCTGGACTCTATAAAAAAGGACGATTATGAGTGTTGTTCTGATTGGAGTGTAATTAGAATACTTATGCACGAACTTGAGACTATATATAGAGTGTTTCTCTCAACCTTAGAATATACCGTACCTTTCATTAATATGAGTCAAAGATATTTAAGAGATAGATTATTCTCTAAAGCCATTGAGAGATCGTTTTGAAGGACTGCTCTAGAAGGTGATTGCTGCTTCTACTCTCTTGTAGAAGATTGATCATCTTGTTTGACAAGGTGTGAGGAGATAAAGTAAGGAGAATGGTGCACGGTGGAAGTCGTGTTAGTGGATTTTGTGCAAGAACAACTATAATCCTTAGGTCGAGGTACAGACTGAGGTAAAGGAGCAGTGAGTATATCTTGTAAACTGTTCGTGAAATCTTGATTTCTAGATCGTGGTTTTTCTCCCTGGAAAGGGTTTCCATGTTAAATTTGTGTCTGCCTTCTTGTGGTGTGTGATTGGTAGATAGTAAGTTCTATTTTGCTTGATTAGTTATTTCTACTGTATATTGATTGGTTAAATTAGAACTGGTATTCCATTTTAGTGGGTTTTGCAAAATTCTCAATTGGTATCAGAGTGGGTTACACTATTTTATTATATTGATCCTATTTTTGCTGAGAATGGATATCTACCGCGAAGGCACTTCAACCAATAAGCCTCCTCTGTTGGATGGTAACAATTATGCTTATTGGAAAGTCAGGATGGTTGCCTTCTCAAAAGCCATTGATATGAAAGTTTGAAAATTTACCGTGAATGGCTATTCCTTGCCCACTATTACTACCGATGTTGGTTGCCACTTGCAACTCTAGGGCTTTGAATGTTATTTATAATGGAGTTAGCATGTCTAAGTTTCGTAGAACTTCTACATGCACTACTGCAAAAAAAGCTTGGGATATTCTGCAGACTGTGCATGAAGGGATTGATACTGTCAAACAGTCAAAACTTCAGAAATTGTATACAGCCTTCGAAACCATAAAGATGGAAGATGATAATTCGAAGCTGAATGCAATTGTGAATGGCACTTTTATTTTGGGAGAGCCAGTTCCTGAGAATAGAATTGTGAAAAAGATTCTGCGGTCTCTTCCACAAATGTTTGATGCAAAGGTTGTGGCTATAGAGGAAAATAAAAATTTAAATATACTCAAAATTGATGAGTTGGTTGGTAACTTACAAACTTTTGAAGCAAACCTTATATCTAATAGGAAGACACAATTTAAAGGTATTGCTTTGAAAGCGTCCAAGGAATCATACAAGAAAGGTGAAAGTGATTAAGATTCAGATTTCGAGGAAATTGATCCCCAAGTTGCTGTACAGTTCATGAAACAATTCAAACTTTTTATGAAGGGGAAGAAAACCAATGTGGCAATCCCTAAAAATTTTGGAAAGAAGAAATCTTTTAAGGGGATTCAATGCTATGAGTGTCAAGGTTATGAACACATTGCGAATGACTGCGGAAACAAAAAATCTAAAAAAAAGGTTTTGAATACTACTTGGGAAGATGAAATTTTTGATGAGAATGATGAAAATCCTGAGTCTGACAAGCCTGACATTGGCAAGGGAAAGTTTATTGCTTTTATGGCAACTTCTGGTTTTGTTGCTTGCCATGTTTCTTCCGAAGCTGAGACTAATTAAGATACTGAGTCAGATGAAGAACCAGATTGGAAAGCTGAATATGAAATACTTTTTAAGAAAACCATGAAGATGGTTAAACTAAATGAAAAAATTGCAATTAATTGGCAGTGTCTGAAGAGCAGAATGCCTCCCTGAAAGCTGAACTTGCATAAGCACTTTCAAAAATACAAAAATTGGAGGATGAAAATAATAAGTTGGCTGACAAATTGACTACAGAATCACAAAAATGTGACATACCTAATTCTGATATGAAGGCTTTGAAAGCAGAAAATTCTGATCTGAATGGAAGACTGAAGATTGATTTATCTGAGTTAAATACCGCTAAGGCTTCGTTGAATAGGATGAACACCGGATCGAGAAAATTAGATGACATCCTGTGCAGTTAAAATGCACACACTGACAAGCATGGCATTGGCTACGCTGACGGAGTGTCCACTTCGAATGCCAAAGGTAAAGGAGCAGTGAGTATATTTTGTAGACTGTTCGTGAAATCTTGATTTATAGATCGTAATTTTTCTCCCTGGAAAGGGTTTCCATATTAAATTTGTTTCTACCTTCTTGTAGTGTGTGATTGGTAGATAGCTAGTTCTATTTTGTTTGATTGGTTATTTTCACTGTATGTTGATTGGTTAAATTAGAACTAGTATTCCATTATAGTGGGTCTTGCAAAATTCATAATTGGATCAAAGTTAAAAATTGTTTTGTTAAAAATTCAATTGTTACTAATCCTGTTGTTAGTGTTGCAAAGCAAGCTCCAAAGAAGCAGAATGTGTCATGTCCTGAACGAATTCTCACGTACCACCATTGTGGATTTAAAAGACACATTCAACCCCATTGCAATAAGCTGCGAAGTTTACCGAATCAAAAGCAATAGAAAATGCTGAAGACTGAGCTGAAAAAGAAGAATCCGAAAGCTATTTGGGTAAAGAAAGAATACCTCTCTTCTGTATTGGTACACGCTATGCTGAAATATTTAAATTCACAAGTGTGTATGCCTAATCTTCATCACCCCTGATCTGCAAAATCAAAACCCTACCCCAGTGCTGATATAAAGATCATATTGCGAGGGAGTCAATTTTGAGGGGGAGCTACTACATCCAGATTGACAGAAGCTGCATGATGATATTTGTTTGTCAATTTTGGACAAATACCAGGGGAGAAGAATGGCGAAGAAAGGAGCTAGGGGGAGCTATACAAGCCAAGGCAATTCTAGATCTAAAAGTTCAAGCAAAGACAATGCAAGATCTACAGTGCTAAATTTCTTTATTTTAAAATTCAATGTATTTTGGGTTTTACTTTTGGGTAGATCAAATTGTATTTTTTTAGGGAATTTTGTCCAAGCATTACCAAAAGGGGGAGATTGTTGGATTGTCAAACTCAAGACAGTGAGATGTCTCGCTATAGCGAGAGTCTTATTCTCGCTATAGCGAGAATATCCCAGGAAGCTCTCAGAACATGGTCTGGCTATAGCGAGACACAAGCTCGCTATAACGAGCGTGGGCGCAGAAGACGAGTCCATTCTGGCCTTTATGAAAAAGGATGATTATGAGTGTTGTTCTGATTGGAGTGTAGTTAGAATACTTATGCACGAACTTGAGGCTATATATAGGGTGTTTCTCTCAACCTTAGAATATACCATACCTCTCATTAATCTGAGTTAGAGATATTTAAGCGAGAGATTATTCACCAAAGCCATTGAGATATCGTTTTGAATGGCTGCTTTAGAAGGTTGATCATCTTGTTTGACAAAGTGCGAGGAGATCAAGTAAGGAGAATGATGCACAGTGGAATTCGTATTAGTGGATTCTGTGCAAAAACAACTACAGTCCTTAGGTCGAGGTACAGACTGAGGTAAATGAGTTGTGAGTATATTTTGTAAACTGTTCGTGAAATCTTGATTTCTAGATCGTGGTTTTTCTCCCTGGAAAGGGTTTTCACGTTAAATTTATGTATGCTTTCTTGTAGTGTGTGATTGTTAGATAGCTAGTTCTATTTTGTTTAAATGATTATTTCCGCTGCATGTTGATTGGTTAAATTAGAAATAGTATTCCATTCTAGTGGGTCTTGCAAAATTCTCATCTTCCAAAAATGAAAACCCACGTTCCCCCCTCTCTCAACGCTTTCTCTCAATCTTTCCACTTCTGCTTTATTTCTTCTCTGTTGTTGGTTTTGTCGTCTGGTTGTTTGTGGGTGGAGGAAGAGAAGGCAAAAGTGCCGCTGACGACATTGAGGAGGATGAAGAGGATGGTGGGGGTGAATATTGGTTTGGTTTTTGGGAGAGAGAATGAGATGGATATTGGAGACTTCTGTGTTGTGGGCGTTGCAGAGAGGAGCCCTTTTTATTCCTCCTCTGTTGGGATTTTTTTTCCTTTAGTTTTCCTTTGGCCTTTCGTATCTGGAGGGCATGTGATATATGATACGAGTGAGTGGAACGACTATGAAAGGAGTTCGGATGTGGCCACACACTGCATGTCTGGTGGGGACCACTAGCCTTGAGCATTTATTGGTAATCTATCTAGAATATATCATTTCTTGGGAAAATAGGCAGCCATTTGATGAAGGGTGCTAAAATACGTCCCTTTATTTATTTATTTACCTCTATCGGTGTTTGAAAATGTTTGGTTTAAGGCCCTTTTCATGGAATACATCAATGATCAGCAGGTATCTAAGTAGGTAATTTCTTTTTAAATTTTTTAGAAATTCGGATTTGGATATGAAACATTCAGGAATCATGATGCATGTATATTTCGACACGAGAATTTAGATGCGGGACTATGACATTTGCACATAGAAATATGCTAGCAACAAAGTCTCAAGGTAAATCATCAGACATTACCACTGCACTGCAGTTTCATGATGAAGTAACAAGGCAAAACAAATGAGACCCAACCCCTCCTCTTTCCTTTTCTTTATCTCTCTCACGGGCTCACACTTCTCTTTTGTGCTCTCATGCTGTCTGTAGAATTGCCACAAGCAGCGGAAGCTCTTGCCTTCTTACCAAGAGTTGCCATCTCACCATCTGGACTACGGTATGTCTCTCCCCTCTCCACAATTCCCGTTTCCTTTTTATTGACTCTAACAGTTTGTTGGTACCTTCTAAGTTTTGAAAACTCTCGAGGTCATTTGTGTTTATATTGGTACAATCCCTTACATGTTTATATCTTTTACTTACAGAATTGCTTTGTAGCTTTAGTCTTACGGTCGTAATTTTTTGCAATTTATTTTGGTCTGTATATACATGCATCACGGTCTTTTACATGTTCATTTGTAGCTTCAGTCTTACTGCACTCAGTTGATGTGTTTTTGCTCCCCTATCTTCCTTTTTTTTTTTTTTTACTTACATGTTGTAAGGTTCTTATTTGCAAGAATATGTCATTTAAGAATCTGATTTGGTGTTTTTCTATTTGACCAATTTATCAGAGTTAACAAATTTTCATTTTCTTATGGTAGAGTATGAAATCTAAATCTTAGGTAGAACGGGACTGTGTATTAGAATCTTTGCAATGGAAAGTTTATTTTGAATGACCATGAAGCTGCAAGTCTAAATCCCCATGGATCAATTCATCTTTTCAACTTCCCCAATTTTTCATTGAAATTATTTTTCGAAAATGTGCGGCGCCCATGAAGGACAGGAAATAGACTATTTGAATAGAGACATTGGATGAATAGGAAGCTCCAAAAACAATAGATGAATTGACTGCCATATTGATCATACGTACTCTTCCTTAATGAGAGACCTAATATCGCAACAATCTTTGGAGAACAAATGTTTTATAATAAGTTGAAGTTTGTGCACAGGTTTTTGGGAATATGTTTTTTCTATATTTTACTTAATTCAGTCAATAGTTGCTTGGACTTATGTTTGATTCCAATGAGATAGGCTTGCAGATGATTGGTTGGTTATCTGCACAAACTTGCTAATTTTTTTTTTCTTTCTGATATGCTAGGGTATCTTCCACCCAACTCAACCTAGGCTAAGAGCCTTTGGCCCTGAGCCCGAGGGAGACTCGATTCTGGATAGCCGAGGACTAAGTCCTAGGGGCATATGTAAACCCTACTATCCACATTCAACCCTCCTATCCACAAACTTGCTACTATTACTATCTTATTTCTCTTATTTTGACACTTAAATTCTCTATAGTTCAGAGCAAAATAATTGGCTGAAATGTTACACTGCAATAATAGTTGAGGGACATTTTATTTTTCATGGCATTAGAACTTCTCTTGGACTATTTACATCTATATAGAGAGATAGGAAAAAGACCGTTCATTTGTTTCTATTTTCTATTAGTAGGTCAAAAATTTGTATTGATGCAATATTTTTTTCCTTGAAGGTAAAATTTGTATTGATGGAAGAGCTGAAACTATAGTTCCTAAAACAGAAAATAGAGGACTTTATACACAGATATATGGACAACAATAATAGCATGTTCCTATAAACATCAAAACTATAAACTTCTGTTTGTTAATAGAGTAGGAACTCCCAAAAAACTGAGAAGATTAAAAAAAGTTTGACCTTGAAAATCTTTAGTAATTAGGCTAAGAGCAAAGTTTAGGCGAACTTGAAGAGTTCTTCAGGCAAAAACTTGAGAGGGAAGAGATCATCCGAATATGAATGATTATAACAATTATAACATATTTTGGAATACAATTGTTATCATCTAATCTAATTTTGGCCTCTTTCAATTTCATTTTATTTATGTTTTAAATACTTTTCTGATTTTCTTTCTTAATTTCTTTCTTAATCATCTTTTAATTACTTTTCAAAATTCCTTCTCTTAATGGAAATGTCATTTAATGGATAATAGTAACGGTAGTGTCATTTAATTGGGAATAATTTTCTTTCTTGATTCTCTTTTAAACCAATTGTTAACAGCATTAAATACAATTTAAAGTTAATGACTTAAATAGTTTTCATTATGGCTCGGGCTTAACATGGGATCTGAAAGAGACTTATTTGTGTATTTGATTTTGATTGACTCCAATTAATTTTGTATTGATGTCCAGCAATAGTGCTACTATAACTGTGTGTTAAAAGATTTACTAATATAGGAGTGAAAGGTAAACTGACCGAAGCAAATCAAACAAATGCAATTTAAGAACCCAACTTAGAATGATGTCCAAAAACCCATACCCACCATAAACCCAACCAACTTATTGACAAACCTGCCCCTAATAAGAAAATTATAATCGATACAAAATACATCATATTTTAAGTTTCTTCTAAAATTTTAGGATTTTCATTTTTCTAATATTATAAATGATATTGCCCGTGCTAAGCATGGGTATATGAAAGAGATTGATTTCAAATTGAAATCAGCTCCAATTGATTTTGACCACCCCTACAATTTTGAATTTTCTTTTAATAGTATTTAATCTAATTCAATAAAATGTCATTTCTTACTCACTCACCACCTCTCTCTCTCTCTTTCCAAACGACTCTTCCCTTTTTAATGATACTCAAATCTCTCTCTCTCTCTCTCTCTCTCTCTCTCTCTCTCTCCTCTTTGCCCTTGCGTAGGAACTCATCTTGGTCCTCATCCAAGCTTGGTCTTTTTTTCCATTTCTTTATTGTCATGTAGGGGTTTTAGATTAAGGTAAGTGCCAATAATTTTATCAATGAGAAGGTAAGTCAGACAAACCAAAATATGAGTATGTCATGAACCTGGCTTGGGTCAATGTTTAAAAACATCTATAACTGCCATGAACCCAACCAACTCACTACCAAATATGCCTCTAATTGGAAAATCTCATATTTAAATTTCTTATAATTTCTTTCATCTCAATATTTTGCATTTCGTGTTTCTACTAAGATTTTTATATTTCTATATTTATTATTTATTTAAATTTTCATTTTTGTAATTTTTAAGAAAGTCTATAAATTTTTTGTGAGAAATACTTCGATTTTAGCTTTTATAAAATCTAAACATGTGAAATCAAAATTAAAATTTTTATTCGCATCGTAAAACTAAATGATATTTTTTATGACTTCTAATGCCTGTGCTAAACACAAGGGCATTTTACTAGTAACTGCATGATATTAGCTTGGCTTGCCTTATACAATTACATTAAAGTATTTTTAACCTTTTTAAGTAACTCAATTCTTGATTTTTAAAATTTGTTTAATAGAAGGGAAATACATGACAAATAAATGATTCTTAAAAGTGTCTCCCTCTACTTTTTCTTTATTTATTGACCCTAAATGGCCGAAGTAACTTTACATTAAGGCCATAAAGAAACTAATATGCATATATGTCTCATCAACCATGGTCTTTAATTTACAGATGAGCTTAGATTTAGTAGTTTTATCATCATCAACATTATCTAATCCTTGTCCCAATTATGTTGGAGTCAACTATATGAATTTTGTTTATTCATTCCAAGCTATCATGAGCCAAATCCTCATATAAGTTGCACTTCTTAAAATCTATTTTTACTACCTTCTTCATTTACATCCTCTCAGGCCTAATCTTTTTCCTTGACGGACCACCAATTTGCTAGCCAAACTTTTTCTTACTAGCATTATTGCAAGCCCATATTGGACCTGTCCAAATCATCTCAAATGGATTTCACTAATTTTATCTTCTATTGATGATACTCCTGAATACTCTTGAAAGCGTTCATTTTTAATTTTATTCTTCCTAGTTTTAGCACACATCCACCTCAATATTTTTCTGTTTGCTACATCTATTTTGTGCATATGTTGCTTTTTAACTGGACAACATTTTTTCTCCATAGATCATACATGGTCTAATCATTGTCTTGTAAAATATTTACTCTAATCTTATTGTCATTAGTCAATCACAAAGCATTTTACAAGTGAATTTCCACTTCAACCATCCTAGCTACTTTAATCTTATGTTCATTAATAATTATCGATCCAAGATAACGAAATGAATCTTTTTGTGGTATCTCATGGGCTTCAATTCCATAGTTGTCAAGTTCGTTTCGATTCGGCTGAAATCTCTGATTTCTTTCGTTTCGAAACCATTAACGAACTGAACATCTCGCATTGAGATGTTCAGTTCATATTCATTACTATTAGCCGAAATATATGGTTTCAAAAAGAAGAAACTAAAATTCGGACGAACATTACCCGAATCGACAGATTCGGATGAATCAAGGGAAGACCGTTACAGAAGAAAAAAAAATTAATGTAGTTGAGCATTTGAGCGAATCTAAACGAAATAAATTCGAAATACCTGTTTTTGAGCAAAAACGCTTCGCCTTCCTCTCATTCAATGGCATGCAGCTTTCAAAATCCCCTTCAATCTATAAATTGGGCTTAAAGATGCATGTATCAGCCACAATATCTTCTATTTCCCTATCCCCCTTTGAATATCTTGAGATCATTCCTCCATTGAAGGCTATCTGATTGAGTTTCTCTTTTGTCGATATCTATAGATTGGATTTATCCTCCCCAAGGCCGTCGATTGGATTTCTTTGCGAAGAGCTTTGGTTGATTTCTCCTTTGCGTGCTTTGCCTGATTTCTTTGCAAGAAGATATTGCAGATCCTTAGGTAAGCATCGATCTCTCCCTCTCCTTCCATTTCAGCCTCGCCATTTACGCATTTTATCGATGGGTTTCTTTGGGGACTTGTAAGTTTCATTTTTTAAGGGTTTTACGAAATCTAGGATGCCTTTTATGGTGTGGTCCAGAACAGGTGGGACAAATAATGGGTTCTGATGAGTTATGGGAAGTTAGGCTCACTCATTTTATTTGCTGAAACTAATAAAATAATGGGTCCTGATGCAACGATTGTGATGGTGCCAGAATGTGAGGCCTACTGTCTTCTTTTTTCTTCTCCTTTTTGGCTCAGATAACATGAGGCCTCATTAGAGAACAAGAGGGGTGTTGCTATTGACTGATGATATGGCATCAGATAACTTGGCACACATTTTTTGCAATTTCCATTTAGTCTCAATTGACTGATGATATGGAATCTGATTTTTTTGACAATAAACATTGAGTTTCAATTGACTATTTATTTGTGAAATACCTGGTGGCTGGTGCATCTCCTCTCTTTGAGTATTTTTTACACTTTATTTGATATTCTTAAATATTCCATTAAACATTTTTTTTTTTTTTTGATGAGTTACAGAACATGAGGCCCACTTATATTTGAGGGGATGTATTTGAACCGTATCCTATGCAAATTATATTTGTGATGCTTGCTAGAATGGAATTTTCTATATATTTCAATATATGTAATTTTCTTATATTTTCCGAAACAAATTTCCGAATTGGAAAGTCAAATGTCCGAATAACCGGCGATGTTTCATTTTGGAACCAAACCGAAACGGTGTCTGAAACAAACTTGACAACTATGTTCAATTCTCATTGTAATTTTATCTTTTGTATATGTACACTGAAGTTGCAATCCATATATCATATCTTTGTACGACTTATTTTATAGTTCTCAGATGCTAACGTGTCTCGGCGTCACTTGAGTTTTACATTAACATCATTTCTTAATTCATTTACCAACACTATATCATCTTCACACAATATAGAAAGATACATCATCTTGAATATGAATCTCTAATGCCTCTTGCCAATCTTTACCTCGGCACAATGGTTTAAGTTCATTGTTTGAACCATAGGTCAAGAGTTCGAGATATGGCACCAGCCAAGAGAGTTAATTCATGCATTATATATATTAAAGTAATATAGAGCCCTATTTTGGAGGGTGCCGTGTAATTAGTGCTCTCAAACATCAAAGCTCTTATAGATATCCCTGAACTATCTCTCTTCATACTTTTATCTTGCATATCTTGCTCGCCTTCTCACACATCTTCTCATGTTTTTTCTCATGTCCCCACAACTTTGGACAACATCAAGTAGCTCCACGACCACCAACGCCTTAATGATCTCCAATGCTTTGGCAGCGTGCAATCGTTGGTGAATTGAGCATCAGGAAGGCTATCATCTTCTATGCACAGGGCGGGATGATATCTTAATACGTTAAATCCTTGTAATGTAGACCTTCACGCATCATCTTCAATGACATCTCATGGTCTTCAAGTGTTACATTGTATATGTGGTTATCAATTATTAATTCCATATCTCATGCTTAATTGTTGATTTTTTTTTTCCTTTTCAAAATGGCTTTGAATGTTAAGAAGGTTTTAAATGGTGAATGAGAGTTGTACAATATTGATCATGCATAATATGCGTATTTCATTATCTTCCTCTTTTTTTTTTTCTTTTTTATAATTATTCTTAACTTTTAATGGCATCTTTTCAGAGAAAGTATATGCGTGTGCAATGAGTTAATAAGAATATTGATGTTTCAATAAGAAGCCACACAAAACTTATAACCACATCCATTCACTCTCATACGATTTGTGTGCTATAAATATATATATATATATATATGTATTTATATGCCTATTGAAATCAACGTGTTGGATTGGTTTCTCAGGGTGAGCTACACCTTTTGAACCTAGGGCTCTCAACCTCTCATTTAAGTTTGTACATGAGCAAGAAACCTTTTAGTGATTTCTTATTAATTATGCGGTTAGTAACAATTGAGTATCAAGAGAACTTAATGGTTTCATGTGTTTGGTAAGTCAGTGAATCTCTTTTATTTTTTACTTGTTTATTTACTTTTAGTTCATGACGATTTTATATATGTGCATTTCTATATTTACAATAATTTCATCTTTTTTAATAAATTTTAATATATAGAGTTTTTAAGAGTGACATACTATATTTATTTTCTTTTCTACAAAGTTTCAAAGAAAATATATTTTTTAAATATCTTTTTCATTTTTTTGCCCTAAGCTTAGCACTTGCGTCGGTTGCTAGTAATCATTACAAAGAGAATAGGGCTTAGGTTTTAAATGCTGGGAGATTTTATTGTAGGTCCTAACCTCAGGTGAAGGAGGAGAGTTGCATTAGGTAGAGTAACGGCGCGTGTAAAATTTTATCAGAACCCAAAATGGGAATTTCCAAATAACAACACTCCAAGATATGGAAAGTTGTGATTGTTAAATATCTTTAGTATCTTTTATAATTGATACTATGATTAATGTGATTAAGTTATATTAAGAGATAAACTCTCGTTACTATATGACTAGTTCAGATTGTTATTATAAGGTTAAGTATTCTTATTTATGTCGATTTACTCTCTGTAAATAAGTATTGTAATCCCAAAATAAAATAATATGATTGGAATTAATGAGTTTTTAAAGGTGATTTTTTTTGTTTTTAAATGGATTGTTACAACTGAAACCAATTAACCAGCTGTCCAAAATCAATTGGTGAGAGATCGAATTACATTCACACATCAGCTTATCACTGACGTGGTCCATGCATCTTTATTTTTTATGGTAGAGGATGTGGCCCATCTCATTTATGCAAGATCCTGAGGATATAAATTCTAGTGCACCCAGGGAAGGAGTCAATGAATGTCGTCCCAATATCATTGTAACTACTTTCTAGAACCGTCCATTCCATCATGGCCTACCAGTACCACCTCTTTTTCTTCCTCTCAATTAATTGTATTGATTTTCATAGGGCTTGAAAGACTTCATGGTCATGTACCGAATCAAAAGCTTACCCCCACAACCACAACGACATGATCTATGCATGGGATGGGGCCGCCACACTCGCATCACAGGCTCCAATTTATGAATTTCACCACCATTGATAATATCTTATCAGTGCGGGTGAAGTAGGCATTAATTGTATATATATACATATTTGTAACAAAGTGATCAGTGAGCAACCAGTATATATGATGATAAAGAGATGGTTTGAGTGGACACGTGTCTGCATAATGAAGGACACTGGGCTATGGCCAGAATGATGTCGGCCACAGGATATGCTTTGAGTCTAAATCTAAAAACATACGTGGATCAATGTGAGTCTGACCCACCCACATGAAATCTTGTTGTCTTTCAGGTTTCTGTAGATATATAAAAGGATTAGGATTAGCCTCTCTATTCTATTGTGTGGAAGCATATGGAATATGCTCTTTTCAGTGCTCACCTCAACAGTTCCTGTCCTTGGGGTTGTTTTTCAATTTTCTTCTTTGGCCTCTCCAGGAGCGCAAGGTTTAAAGCCAATGGCTGCCATAAATGAATGATGTTAGCCTGGTTTCTTGTGCAAGTGGTTCTTGTAATCTACTTGATTTTGGCTAAAGTTGTGCAAGATGTTGGCCAGGCCCTGGTGGGGTCAAAAGTACGTCTCTTTTGGTTGAAAATTGCTCGTGGAAAGACTCTCAGTTGGTCGAGGTTGATGGGCTGTGGGACCCCATAATCCGGCAGGTGGTGGTCCTCACTTTTTCAGTGGACCCCATGTGTTCCAATTGACCACAAGATTCTGTCATAGGTGTTTTTTTTTTTTTGTCTTTTCTTTTTTATTTTTTATTTTTTGCCAATTCATGCTGAGAGAAGGCAGAGATCACTTATAGTGATCCTTTTATAATGCAAGGAAGAGACATTACATTACATCCAAATCCAAATCCAAATCCAATCGTAATAAACATTTCATCCCATTAGAGGGGAGTGAGTGAACCAATTTGAATCAAATCTACCATGTGCTGATCCTTTGGTTGAACATTTTTTTTGTTTCTTACTTTCAAGAATTTAACAGATGAGATGGCATGTCAGCTTGATAGAAAAAACCTCTGGTAGTATAACAGATGAGATGGCATGTCAGCTTGATCGTAAAAACCTCTGGTAGTATAACAGATGAGATGGGATGTAAATGGATCGGTCTCTGTTGCATGGTTATCTTGTTGCTGGTGCTCAAAAGCGCTTATTGTTGGTTGGCCCCTTTTTGCCTTTTATTTCTTTCTGCCATTTCCACTCTCTAAGTAGTGTGTTTTATTGCCATGATTTGAGGTGTAGGAACCTGCTTTTGGTTCTTCTGATGTTGCAATTGTAACTCTTTTTTTGGGGCAGTGTTGATTTTGCGAATTTTATGTGGGTTTTGAGTTCCCCTTTTCTTCCTCGTTGGCTACTAAATCTTTGGGTTTGTTTTTTTTTTTTTTTTTTTGGCTGTATGTTGTGTTGTGTTGGCTGAATGCTTGAAGATCTTGGTATATTGTGTTGGCGAAGACCTTTTAATTTCTGAACAACTCGTTTTTATGGGGCTTGTGATTAACTTCTTCATCTATCTAAAGAGCCGCTGCACTCACCTGTGTATATTAATGGTTGCAGGCTTGCAGCAGAGCTGCAACTAGCATTTGTTCTTTAAAGAAATTCATCATAACATGCTATCCTGCCCCTCTTGGTTTAATCTAATAGAAATAGAAATGTTGAAAGGTAGAAATACCAAAAAAATGTAAATTAATAAACAGGAACACAACTCCATAACTTTCACAGTGTCAGTAAATCCAGGCAACTGGCTTCCCTTAAAATGGGTTAACACTGTGAAAGTTTTTGGCAATTGTGAATGGGTTGACACAACTCCATAACTCCTTTAAAAAAGAATGGGTTGATTCACAATGGGTTCACAGGGATGGAAGCAATCTTAATTCATATTCTTTTGGTGTTTCTGGTTCCAGTTCAATCAAAGGTAAATTGGCAATTGAACCGCCAACAAGAAAGTTGATTTTATTCTCAGGTGTGAAATAGAATGGAGAGTGTGCAACTTAAAACTGTTAGCAGAGCCATTGAACTGAACATGTAGAAAGTAAAAGAAAGGAATGGACATCTTTATTTGTGGAATTCTTGGTAAAGTTGATACAAGTCTGATGTATCCAGTATTATGGGCTATCAGTTAATGCACTTTTTTTTGTTAAAGCATCAACTTAATTTGTTAGATTTTTCCACGGTTATTAACCGTAACCGAACCGTCTAACACGGTTAACCGCGGTTCGGTTTTCTATGGTTTTTGTAGATACGGTTACGGTTACGGTTTTAAAAGACAGAAAACATGGTTACGGTTCGGTTAACGGTTTTCCCAAAATGACTGATTAACCAAACCGTTACACCCGTAGTAATCAATGTATAAACCCAGGCGCCCAACTACTATTGACCTGACTGGACCTGAACTCGGCCCAAAGACAAAGTATATTACTATTATACATTATTTTTTATGTATAATATGTTTCAAATATTTATATATTATTGTATAAAACATATCAAATAATATAATATCATAGATTACACACTTGGGTAATTGGGCCCAAATTGTGAACCCATAACTTGCCCCGATTATTAATCAGGTCTAGAAAGGCTTCATGCCAATATTTTCTGCACTTAATTGGGTCCTTCAAGAACTGGATAGCCGTGGTTAGATGACATGCTCTAATCCTAGCCTGATATTTAAGTGGTCCTCGACATATAACTCTGTGAGTACGACCCAACAGATTATCGCCATCTGTATTACGAAAATGGGTTGAAACTGGGTTTAGCTTTCTGGCCTATGGGCTGGATGTGGGCTAAAATATTTCTCCCGATTAGTTTTTGGGTTGGGCTTCATTGTCCTAACTTGATCCAACCAATGGTTTGATGTGGACAACTTGAAATAATAGCACCAGTTAGTAAATGGGCTGGGCTTTTCACTCCAGACCAACACCCTGCCAAAAGGCCCTTACAATACTTCTCCCTTTCTCTACTCCTACCGAACTCCACTTTTACTTGCCACTTTATAGGTGGAAGAAGTACGAAATGCTCCTCCTTTTTTTCTTGTATTTGCTTGATTTCATTTGGGTCTCTTTCTCTTTTCTTTTTCATGCTCTCTCTCTCTGAAAAAAACCCACCCTTTCCTTGTGTGTATTGTAAGCAATGCACGTAATCTTTGAGAAATGGGTGTTTTCATTTTATGCATTTTCTACTGGAAGGTGAGTTTTTCATGGCTTGAGAGTTGTTCATGTGAATTATATGGTTTCGAGCGTTTTATTGGAAGAAAGATTCTTCCTTTCTTGCTTGGGTGGCATTCATAGTTATTATTCTATATATGTCGCCATTTATTCTTTCCTTCAATGCTTGCAAATGCCCACATTTTGACGGTTTCACACCACAATGAAGAAGGATCAGAAACCCCCATTCCAATGGAAAGAATGAAAAGCACAGAAAGATAGATAGCAAATCATAGCCTTTTAGTCTAAGAAATGGAGGGAACAACTTTTATGGAGAAACAGGTTCCAAGGTGACTATGGTTTACAAACACAATGCTGACTATTTTTGCAAACTGCATCGCTTTCATTTTTTAAAGCCTGTCATGTCACGACACGACAAGTAGGAAGACCTCTGCTGGGTTTCTGGAGGTTGCAGTAGCTGGCAGCGAATGCCAGCATACCCAACTTCATCTAACCTTATAACTGTGATAACAACTTTTGGTAAAGCGGTCAAGTTTTACCAAGCCTATGGGGTCCACCTCCACATGATTTATTTAACCCTCAGTGTCTAGAACCTCCTCTCGCCTTCTCAATGCCGCTATGAAAATGCGGATCGGCTTTTTTTTTTAGCGGATCATCCGTCCTCGCGGAGCAGTTCAACCATTTTCGGAGCGCAGTTTGACCATCTTTTGGAGCACGGATTGACCAAATATAAAGTTAACCGTGCAGAATTTTTGAGTTTTTGTGCATTTCCTTTTCTTTAAGCTTGATATTTATATTTTGAATGAAGAAATTTCTTTTGACTTGTTAATTTTTGTCCATTTTATGTGATCAAGTTGCAAAGTTAAATTGGGCAGGGTCAATCATAGATTTTTGGCTTGCAAGTTTTACCAAGCTTTAATTAATCATATAAAATTTGACACTTATTTTACTTTATCTAATTACTAAAGATTAAACAGATTTTTTTTTCCAATTAAGATAGGTGATAGGGAGACTTTTCAACTCTTAAGTCCTAATAGCCCATATATGTCATCCTTTTAGGTGAACCCTGCTATTTGCCGAAAATGACTCTTCCATGTACTGACCTTTTAATAGAAAAATTTCTACTCCTTTAACTATATGTGTTATTCATTTTCATATGGAGAACTATCTACTACCAATTGAACCCTTTCATTCATCATATATCCCGCTTGAATTAACACTGGTTCTAGTTTAATAATGGGTGTTTTGACATATTGGTTCACCTCAGATTTTATTTCTCCAATTTCATGACTCAAATTTCATGTGAGCACTCACCATAGCACCATAGCAATTGTATGTACGTTGCATGCGTAAAATTATTTTTGTTGTGGGGTGGGGTGGGTGGGGTGGGGTGCGGTATCCTCTTTTGTGTGAGAGGGGGAGAGTGTTATTTTGCATTTTTTTTTTAGCTTTGATTGCATTCTCAATCGAAGAAAATCACATATATGAATGCAGTGTGGGGAACATTTAAATTAGGGAGCTTTTATTTGCTCTAGGAAAAGTTCTTTTCTCACCGCACCAATTTTTTTTTCTTCCTATATTACCCCTCTCCCCTCCCACCACCCTCATCCTCTCTCCCTAGCTCCCTCCCACCCCCCACTATCCCAGTCGCCCGCGAGGAGGGAGAATGGCCGGCCTCCCTCCCTCCATCCCTCTCCCTCCCTCTCCATCTATTTTCTATCCCTCACCCTCGCTCTCCCTCCCTCTTCTTCGCTCTCCTTCCCTCCCTCCTTCTTCATCCTTCTTCTCCTTCTCTCTCCTTCCCTTTTGTGCAAGAAGATGAAGAAAAATAAAACAATCCTGATGGCTAATACCTTGTCCGTGTTCAACCCATCCACTTCACCAATCACCAAGAAAAGGGCTCTCCGTTTGCACCTGATATTTCCCAATATTACATATTAATATATATGAAAAATATTCAAGTAAGAAGAACTAGTTCACACTTATTATATGAGAATTTTTTTGCGGGGCCCAACTAACAATCCATCCAAACCTAGCAACCAATAAAGAACCTCCTAATAGTCACTAATCCCAAGGGTTGGCACATGTCCGAATGGATTAAACCGTTAGATCGAGAGTTAAATATTTTTTTTGAATATGAAGCCATTAAACTTGTGGGCCACGGATGAAGGGGTTAGGGGCATGGGTTTGGCGTCAGGGAAGGATCAGGGAAGGAGAGAGGGGAGGGGTAGTTTAGAAAAAAAAAAAAATTCCCATTTTGGTGTAGTGGGAAAAGCACAATCTCCAATGCTAATAGAAGCTCCCTTAAATTATTCACTTACACTTAAATTGTTCATGTGATTAGAAAGTCCAATAATGACGATCGCCTAAAGGGGGTGTCAGCGGTTTCCTAGTCATAAAAAAACCATAATATAATTCTAATATTTTCCTTTTGACCTGTAAAATGCGTGTCTATATATATATATATATATATGGTAATATTTAGGTGGGAACTGTTCTCCCATATTATGTGATAACTTTTTTTTGTGCTGGTCAATTGTGAGCTCCATTTGGGGATGGAAAATGGGGTGATTGAAAGATTTATGTGAGACCACCCCCAGTATCAAGTTTGACCCCAAACTCATGCCCCTAACCCTTTCATAGAGTTTAATCGCTTTATGTTAAAAAAAATATTCAACCATTGATCCAATGGTTCAGTTTATTCAGATGTGTGCAAGCCCTTAGGATTAGTGATTATCAAGGGGTTCCTTATTGGTTTCTAAGTTTGGATGGATTTGCAGTTGGGCCTCGAAAAATATTCTCATATAATAAGTGAGAATTAGTTCTTCTCACTTGAATATTTTTCATAAATAAATATATATATATATATGTAATATTGGAAAATATCCGGTGCAAACGGAGAGCCATTTTCTTAGTGATTGGTGAAGTGGATGGCTTGAATACGGACAAGGTATCAGCAATCAGGATTGTTTTATTTTTCTTCATCTTCTTGCACAGGTAATTCTGCACAAGAGCCAGGTGTCACATGGGACCAGGAAGCCAAAGTAACGCTTGCCAAGTACTTCCCATCCTACGATGGATTGGCACGTTGACGAAAAGGTTACTAACTTTCGTCGTTTTCTGGTCTTTTGTTTTCCTTGGAATGTGTGATGACAGTGTGCCCCTCCCTCGTCTCTACTAAATTCCAATGTAAGGGCCGGGAGGGAGGGAGGGTACCTGCCCCAATCGAGATTGTGGGCCGGGAAAGCTGCTAAACAAATCTCTGCTTTGTAATAACAAGGGACGACTTTTCTCGACACGAGAAAATACCAATGACAACAGAAATAAGATCAGCTTTTTTTCTTTTTCTTATTTTCTAAGACCCATGCAACTGTTCCAAACGTGACACCTCCACCTCCACCTCCACCCCCGTCCTTTCTTTTACCAAGTGGGTATTTCTCTTTCTTTTGTCATGAAATATTGCCCCTCTTAAAAAGAAAAGTCACATGCAATGATGGACTGTCATTGTGATTGTTGCTTTCCTTCTCAGGGTTTTCTATAAAAATAACAGGAGGAAGCTCGTCAATATGATTCAGTTTTGTTTTTACACGACTCGTTTACATTCAATCAGACTAATCTTAATCAAACATGAAAATGAAATGCTAACTCAACTACAATTGAATGCAAGAATAAGTGGTACTTAAGTGGACTTTATTGATTTTATTTTATGAAATTAACGAATTTATTAGATTAATTATCTACAGAAGAAATATTTAAAGGAGCGTTGCAGGCTTTATTTTTATTTTTTTTATGGCTTCATTCATTTCTTTACATAGAATGTTGGTAATGTCTAGTGAGGATGATTTTAATCCATAGCTAATCTCACAAACTCTTCTTTCCTTTTCCTCCTTTTTTTTTTTTCATAAAATTAAGGCCCATTACAATTTACTCTCATGCCAAATGTCTTATTTATAACTGTTGTTAAGATAATGGCTGGTATTTTTAATGTGAGGACACAGTCATATGCATCATCAGTTATATTTATTAATCACTAAATTCGTTATATGTTCAATTTAATGGCATGATCAATTTCTATTGGAGTAAAATTTGAAAATATTTCGTGTGCAGTAAGTGTATGTTCAATTTAAATGATTCAAATTTTCAATAGACATGTTTCACCATAGAGGCCCAATCCTTTAACTCACGGAGACGGAATAATATTCTCTTAGCCAATTACATAAACAATCTATAAATATGCTCTAAGAATAATTAATTATATTATTATTGTTTGATTTGGATCCACCATGAAAATAATGGAATCGAATGGCTCTTTGCCCTCAAGACCCATTTATTTTTTTTCAAATCATCTATGAGGACCAAATTAAAATTAAAGTCTCAAAACCCAAAAAAGAAGAAACCCGGCCATCTTAGGAAGTAATTATCATTGAAAATATTGCTATAGATAAAAGTTATTTATTTACTTTTTTCGACGATGAGAAACCCGCCAAGCCCCCTAGGTTGATCATTGATAAAACAACAGACTAAAAATAAGTTATAATTACTACGTATTTACTAATCATGATTAAGAATGAGTAAGTAAAAAAAAAAAAAATTTAAGTAGGGACAGTTTAGGAAATTGAACTTGTGGAGTTGCCTGTGTATAAATATATATATATATATATATATATATAAAAATAGTGATGAATCCTTTTATCTTCTTCCTTATCAAAAAATACACAAAAAGATATGCTCACAGTGCCCTTTGCCTCCCCTTCCTTCCCAAGTCCCAACCATCCATATAGCCTGCAACCAAATACAAATCTCTCATAAAAACCTAGTCTTTCTCTTCTATTTGGCAGAGATATAATACAAGGGTTGATGGCTTCTGATGATACGATGACAGTCCATTCATCCATGCAGGAAGAAGACGACGACGAAATGGACGATCACCATCATCACCGTTACAACATGTCCAGATTATCCATCTGCACCAGCAACAGCAAAGAATCCATCTGTGACGACGTCAACGACGACATGATTTTGAACATGTCGAGTTTATCGGTGGAAGATGGATCAGAGGTGGAAGCAGACGGGGAGCTGTCGGATGGCAAGGAAGTATCCGTCGGGTTTGAGGACTCGGATCGGGAGACGGGCTGGTTGTCGCTCCCGGCGTCGCCTAATCGGAGAGTCCAACTTGGGTCTGAAAGGAGGAAGGATCCGTACGGGAGCGAGAACGAGAGTTGCAGGGAGAGGAGGAGGAGAAGGAGGAGTATGATGTTGAGGAGGAGATCGTTGGAGAGAGCTTGGGAGATGAGGAAGGATAAATCTTCAATGGAGGAAGAGAACCCAAGTGGGGAGAGTGAGTGTGTGGTTATGGCGAGGCCTAAAGGAGGAAGAAGAAGCATTTGCATGGATATGGGCGAGATCAAGGCCTGTAGAGATCTTGGGCTTGATCTCCAACGCGAGTGGACTTTGGAGATACCCAATAGGATTTCTGGTTCTACTAGTACTATGGATACTGATAGCGGTGGGAATTCACCCATTGCTAGTTGGAGGATCTTTAGTCCTGGTAAGTCTCTCTCTCTCTCTCTCTCTCTCTCTCTCTCTCTCTCTCTCTCTCTCTCTCTCTCTCATTTTTAATAAATATATAATAAGTAAAAGATGAAATTGTGTTTTTAGAGAGAAAAGAAAAAAGAAGAAGAAGATATTTTGTTTTGGCTTCAGTTTCGGAGTACCCCAGATGGATTTACCATCCAAAGATAGAAAATGAAGAGAGTTTGGGTTTGGTTTGGTGGGTGATGATTGTTAATTGGATGATTTGGGGGGAGCAAAATGCATATGTGTGGTTTGTTAATTGCGGTCATAAGAGATGGAACTTTTAAAAAGGTGGAATGTGTATTGAGGTAATTTTGTTAAGTTGCTCGCTTGAGGAGTGAGCTTAAAGCCTTTAAAAGTAATGTTAGTTTTAGGAGAAAGATCCAGAGGAATCCCATCTTTTCAGGATCGTTTTCCAATTTTTTGAGGAGATGGGCTCTTGCTCTGTCTTTCTTAATTCAACTCCAATCATTCATATCTAATATATAAATGGATGGACTTGGACTTGGACTTGGATGGCATTCAAGGGGAACAGAGTAGGATCAGTAGGCTTCGTTCTTGTGCATCCAACGAGGATGGAGTAGCTTGGTCATTTTCTTTGTTTTTAGGCCACCAGGGACATGTTTCTTATTAATTGCTGAAATTTAGTTTTGCATGTTAGGACTTAGGATCACTGAAAGGTGGATCCCGCTTGTCGTGTTATGGTCAATTAAATGGATGGGCTAGTGCAATTACTTGAGGCTGACATGTGAAATAGCAAAAAACTGGACTCAAGACAAACCCAACCCAATTATTAATAAAGTGAAAAATGCCAACTCAAATCCAAAATTAAAATAAAGAGGATTAGCCCGAACCACTTAAATTACCAGGTTGGATTCAGTTCGGGTTAGAATGTTGCACAGTAACTGCCACCCCTAGAGTCCCTAAATTGTCATTGCCGGCTAGAGTGTATCAAGGCACAAAACCATCCACAGCAACAGAGGGCATCATAGGGTCTAATGCAACGATCACACAATGTTTGCTTTGTTTGGAAAAAGGACTATCACATATCATCAAGGAGAGGCTATCCACGGCGGTATGGCATGTGGATTAAGCTACAGAAGGAGCCACAAGGGACCATTGCATAAACACTTCATGTGTTTCATTCATCAGATGAAATTAGAAGATAAAGACGATTTTAAACCCGATTTGCTTTTTGTTGCATAGATATATAAATTTAAGGGATTACCTTATGAACAGAAATTAATTATCTTATCAGTTCAGATAAAGAAATACAGTAGTAGATATGAAATAAGAGAGAATGAAGATGAAGTGACAGAGTGACTATAAAATGAGGCCAGCCCCTAAATATGGGAAGGAAAATTCACTGAATGTGGCCACATCAATTTTCTATTAATGCATTAAATTTTGTTTTATTTATTTTGCAATTTATTTTGTGCACCCATGTTAAAGTTCCCATTCTGACAGTGGTGTAATCATAAAGAAGCATGTAGGTAAAGCATTTGCAATGCATAAAAGCACACTACTGCCAAAGCAAATGGCAGCTAGCAGTCATTTATAAAAATTTAAAAACATCTTGTTGAGCTTAGTAGGTGTTTTTTTCCTTGACAATATAGCTTATGGTGATGACTGATTGATTAACATGATTATTGTTTCACTGATCAGGGGATGACCCAAGAGATGTCAAGGCTCGGCTCAAGGTGTGGGCACAGGCGGTGGCACTGGCTTCAGCCTCCCGTCTTAGTGGCTGACCATTTCCATTAAACTTGGAGATTATAATGACATGGATGGGCTTGAAATTTTGTGGGTGGTTCAACTTTTGCTTTTGTTTGACCTTTTCATCATTCTCTTCGACCTGTAAATAGCACTGTAGGAGTTGCAATGAAAGAAAAAGAGAGCATTGAGTGCAAAAGATGTGGCCATGTAATTTGATTGTTTTGTTCATCTGTTTGTCAGATGTTTCCTGTAGTATGGTAATGAAAAATGCCGTCATGCTTTGCCCTTGAGAACCTCTTCAATGAGGCTCTCACCACATTCGCTTCACCATCTATTGCTAGACATCAGCTTTACCATCTTATTGGGGTCTTTGGGGTTGTTGGGTGCGTGGTTGTTGATTGATTCATCTAGGGTTATTTAGACACCTGTGAGTTTGCAGATCTACTTTGGCTTCAACCTGTTTTAAGGACTGACAATATTTTAACTTGACCCAGCTTTCAGCTTACTAGCAGATGAGGCAGTCCTTGATAGGGGGTGAAAACAAAAACATAATTGATCCCAAAACTTCAAAGAATAGTTTAACGCCCTTACATCTCATTGGGAAAAAGTACGTCCATATCACATGCATGCATGCCATTCACAGGCAAAGTGATCATACCACTAACATTTTTTGGACTAAATTAATAAAGGTGTACAGCACAGAGGGTGTGCGGTGTACATTTCCTGAAACAAACCTAGGACTTATCTTCTTGAGATTTCTACAGCATTTATGTCAAAAAAAAAATGCTTCTTTAAATTGTAGAGAGGCTGCAGAAATGGTGCATAAATTGCACCTGCAGGCAAGTGAGAATTGGGTCTTATTTGGCCCTTCTCTCCACAAGCACCAGCCTTTATTCTGTAATCAGCTTCTTGAGATCATGAGCATCATGAGAAGCAAATTGGAGGGAGAGATAACAGAAAGGAATCAATGTGTAGCCTATGCTCTGAATACCAGATTGTGACATGTCCTATCACAAGGGTAGGGACAGTCGATTGCTTTAGCAGTAGATCGCTCAAAATACCAGTCCCCGACTGACCGTGCAATTCCCTGCATTTGATATTAGTCAATTACACCAAAATTAGACAAGTGCAAGAAACCAAAGAAAAGAAAAGGAAACAAACATGCCATATTCACAAAAGTGCTTCAAAGTATTATCATGATTCAGTACTTTTTGTTCAATTTAACCATTCTCCTTGATATTATATCATCATCACCCAAGCTCTCTCAACTATGTTGACGTCGGTACATGAAATTTTTTCAATCTATCTTGAGCCAAATCCTTGGATAGGTTGCATTCCTTCAAATCTATCCTCACTACTTCCATCCATATCCTCGTTGCCTACCCCTTCTCCTTGATAGGCCATCAATGAAGGGTAGGCCAAGTTCTACATTTGTTCAAAATGATTCAAAATTTAGTTGATTTTTGCTAACTGATAGCATGCTTGATGCCCACCTCTCTCTCCAATTTTGATCCCTCTTCCTTTCTAGTCTTTGGCTTTGGACTAGCACATACCAAGGCAGAGCACATGGAGAAGGAAATGAGAGGCTACCTAATTTTAGCTTAAAGAAATGGACTAACAAATAAGGGATGACCGGAGGAGCAGTTAATCCATTGTTATTCTCCTTGATGGTTTATTGAGAAAAAAAGATCATAAGTTACACAGTAGTTTTTATCAGACGATGTGCACAGAAACAACAGTTAATGGATAGAGTGAAAAAAAGATGAGCCGTTTGCATACGACATTAATCCAACGACTAACTTACTGATTGATGGGTTGATAGGGGCAGCATTAACAATAGTCCAAACTAATGTGAAACTCAACTTTGGTATGAATGTTCTCCAACAGGCATTGTTTTTTGGGCCATGACTTTTCAAATATGGACAACCATTTGAATGGTCTTAATCAGCAAAGCAGAGACAACATGTTTACTTCTTCTGTCCAACTGCAAACTTCACTTTTTTTTGCTTGGCCAAACACTGTACATTTGCTTCTAACAATTTGTAAAGATCAGTTAAGAAACACACAGTTTAGCACTTTCTAGCGGAAAAAAAAAAGTTTGTAAGAGAATTCTCTCAAAAAGATATCGGAATAGAATCCCAGAAGAGTCATCAAAGAGATCAATGACTTTCCACTGGAAACCACAAAGAACATGGTTTTGAGAATGCTTTCAGAAAGGAATTCGTTGGAATTGGTGTCTCGGATCATTTCCAGTAGGGCCAGTAAAAAGACCAGTGATTTTTTCTTTGGAAACTACATAGAACGTGACTTTTACATATTTTATTGAACTAAATGCAACAGTCTACAAAGGCATACCTTGTTTCCAATAAGCGGGGAATTGTTTCCAAACCATGTGTCTTGCCTCTCTGACTGACAATGAGCAAAACATGAATTTATAAATAAACCATTTTGCCTGGACACAGAAAAGCCTCGAACGGAATTGAGCATTTCGTTCCTGAAGCCTGCTTGACCCAAAAAAGACATGATTAAAGACAAAGTTGATAGCTTCATAAATTTTTTTAGAGCTCAGGGGAAAGGGCCAAGATTTATACCTTGAAAAAATTGGATCTGCGATGGATTGCAAGCCCTATAGTTCATTTTACAAGCATGCCAATAACCATGAGGATCGGCTGAAGGTGGAGCTAAGCTAGCTTGGATCTGGAAAGGGAAAAGAAATTTTAAATAAATAAATAAATATATATATATATACGCGGAATATTCATGTGCATCCATCCCTCACCATAGGGTGAGGGACACATACATGTTTGGAAATATTTGTTTGCAAAAGAGGAAAAGCCATATATGGTCATTTGCATGAGAGGAATGTTCATGTGTAAAGAAGGAAAGCCATGTAAGTGTCCTTCACCCTATGGTGAAGGATGGATGCACATGAATATTCCTCTCTCTCTCTCTATATATATATATATATATATTAAATAACTTGTCCATAATTTTCTTTGGACATAACACCAAAGTCAAATGCATCTATTTTTTACTTCCAAGTTTTTCCAATTCTTTAAGTTCGTAAATCAGATGAAAGGAAGGGGGAGGGGGCACATTGGGTGGCACAATGTTTTTTCAACTTTTCTATACAAATTAAATCTTGTGATTGACATTCGCCATGGTGAGGATCAGAGAATGGAGAAAAATCAGATCTCACCAAAGGTGTTTTGTGATTTTCTGGGCACCAAACTCACAGTGCAGTAGATAGTAACTAATGGTACTATTATAATCAAACAGATTTCAATCTGAATAAAATTCGACACACCATTAGCCTGTCGACTAGGTTGCCCAAGTATTTTTTGGAATTAACTCATATTAAGATTCTAGAATGTTCAAAAATCTACCTGCCACGTGTCATATGCTGCATTTAGAAGAAAGAGCGGAGTCCTAATGTTGGCCACCAAGTTCTGTGGAAAGAAACACTGGAAAAGAAAACAAATGGTCATGTTTTGAGATCTTTTCATTTCATTCCAATCCCTTGACTAACAAAGAACAAAAATGATGAGTTACCGAAGTTGGATCCATGTGGTTGGTACAAGTCCGTGGCAAATTCTTCCCTGCACCCTGTGATCAATATGTCAACAAGAGATAAATGCCATAAAAGCATAAGTAAAAACGAGATCACAAATTACAGAATTCCTAGTTCAAATAAGACAAAAGGATGTTACATAGTTTAAGATGATTTTAGGGGAATGCACAGAGAGTGAAAATCTTGACAGTTTACACTTCCTTGTAAGCAATCCTCATTTAGATGACAAGGACTTCAAAAGGTATTAATATTTTGGCTGGATTCATGGTCAGAGTTTGACTATGCAATTTCATCAATTTCTTTTATAATAAAGTACATTTTATGAAACCCACCTGCCTTGTAATTATTTCAAAAGGCTATGTGATATTCACACATGTTTCACATTATCTTCTCTTCGTAATTTTTTCATTAATATTACTCTATAGTTGAAATTTTTTTGTTAATGTAAAGAGAATTTTAAGAAATGTAGTATAGTATTTAAGAAGTATATACTACAAAACAGGAAAAAAAAAATTAAGTGGAAAAAAATTATCCCCCAACAAAAGCAGAAGCCTTTGGTTCCGCTTAAACAGAACCCATAAGGATTGTATCTTAAAAATCCACCTTCCCTGGAAGAGTGGATCCTGAAAACAACTTTTCACCATCTACAACTGACTTCGCTAACATTTCTTCTTATTATTTGCTGGTACACGGCTAACGAATCTGATACCTCATTCCCCAATCCGTTAACATGAGAAATGAATACCAAAACAAGGGCAACCAAAATTTTGATACCACTTGCAATGGGAGCAGGACATTTCAATCTCAAGATTTCCCTTTTTCTCACAAAGCAAGAGGTAGTTTGTTCTCTCATTTGTAAAGTATCTTTTGCATAATGTCCACCACTGGTTGTTATCTTGTAATGACATTAGTATGTCAATATCATTTGTTTGCAATTACCTTATGAAATTTTCCTTGCAGCCTCTACAAGCCAACTCTACATGGTACTCATCTTAAAGCACTAAATCACTCAACAAGTAGACAACAGTACAGAGTACAGATTGGACCTGATCTGATTATTTGGTGGTCGGAGTTGTCCAACTGACATCCTTTAAACAAGGTCATATCTAGTGATCCATCCAATGATAAGTTTGAAAACCTGCAAATGTTCTCCATGTTCACAAGGCCAATGTCTAGAGTTGGAATGTAGTATTCTCAAAACTCTGTTTTTCTAGACTCCTGCTTAATTGTTAAAGTGGCATTTGGAAATCTTTTGAAATCTCAGTACCGGTAGCTTTTTGTCATTCAATAATAACGAGCAGACTAGCAGGTGGTGAAATCAGGACAAACATAAAACTTTGAACAAAAGTACCTGAAAGTTTACTACACCCCCAAACATTGCTCTTAATGTGCGACCACCAGATACATCAAGCCTACAAATACGAAAAAATTACATTAAAAAAAAACTCCAAGTAAAACTTGCCAGGGAAAATAAATACAACATAAAAGATTATTTTTCAAGAACAGCACAGGGCAAGTCATACGCATCAAGGAATAATCCAGCATCACCAAGGCACTTGACTTTGGTATTTTTTGGAAATAATTCCCGGAACTCATCACAGTGCAGTATGGATGCTAATCCCCCAGCCGAGCATCCAGAAAGAAGAGCCTGAAACAGAGAAATAACAAGCAATAAATAAAAATATAGCAAGTGCAAAAAATCTGTACCCCGAAAAACACAAACCTGGTTGGCGTAACGCATTCCCTTCGACATTAGTTCTTCCATGGCAGCTAACCATATTCGTTGTCCTCGAAAGAAAAGCTTTGCAGCCTGATGACACAATCAAATGCTATATTCAACAAGACAATTGCTTCTAGAAAACCAAATACGCAAATGTGTCTCATGGGACAAATTTTTTTATAATTTCATTGTTGCATGGAGAAAAACTAAACTCCCATAGGGTGGTCTTATTGACTAAACTCACACATTCACATGCATTTTGAGTGTTTTCAGAAGCTCTTATGTTCTCTGTTTTATGCAAGTTCCAATATGATGTCTCCTACTATGGCAATGACCAATATGACAGTATCCTTTCAAATAGTATATTTAAATGATAGAGTGGGAAAGAGTAAATAAGTTTCTCTCTCATGTACTTCGCAAAATAGGACCATCACTGTAGTATTTCAAAGAAAGGAGAGAGAAGCAAACAAGGAAAACCGATCCCACCACAGGATCGTGTAAAGCCACCACATGCCCAAATCCATCCTAGCATGCCAAACAGGTAAGCCATTTGTTCATTCTTATTCAATTCATGTGTTTCTCATGATTTCCGTACAATGCAGTCCATGATATAGATCTCAATCCAGATCCAGGGCTCTCGTGAGAAGAACCCACAAGGTCTTTCTCGGCATACTAGTCCAGTTAGAATATATTATTTATTTCACAGGTTTGATTTGTTTTCTGTTTTATTAGCATGCTGTCACACTGATGCTAGCAGCTGTATTTCTCTCTTGTACTTTTTTTGTTTTAATGTAATCATCCTGTTATTGCACCCCACATTTGATTGTTATACATCACACTGATGCTAGCAGCTGTATTTCTCTCTTGTACCTTTTTTGTTTTAATGTAATCATCCTGTTATTGCACCCCACATTTGATTGTTATACATCAAGGTGCAATTTGACCATCACTTAAGAGAAAACAAAAGAAGGATCTATTGAGCTTTTAAATGCTAAATGACATCTTTGCACGCTAATATTTCATAAAAGATGAAAATTGCAAGAAAATATTCATGCCAACCTTGTCTTGACCTTCACCAGTGAAAGATGCACCATCACAATACCGAAGTTTCACTCTATTCCAATTGAAAAAATCTGTTAGCACAAAGTTTCCAAAATAAGAATAAAGTCTGTAGTGACCATCAAAAGCACATCACTCCCCAATCCAAGTCATGCAATTTGGGAATGAGTAAGGAAAAAGTTCAGAGAAAAACCAGGATTTTCTTCAGGTTTGTTGCTTAAAATTCCAGTAAATGGTATCTGCTTTTCCATGTAATTGGATGATCCTCGGCGAGTTGTCTTCCGATAAACACAAGTTCTGATGTTGTTACACCAGCCTCCTCCCTATGAAATCACAAACATGAGAATGATCTTCAGAGACCTTCAAAAGAGATATGATGCTACAAATGGTTATTAAATACATACAACTTGAACATAATCATAGGGAATATTATTCTTATCGACACCTTAAATCACATTCCAAAAAAGTGTATGATTTACAACCCATATCCCAAATTGTACCATTCATATAAAACATGTAACAGTTTTTTTTTTTTTTTTTATCAGTAACGATAAATTATATTAAAAGAGAAAGCCAGATACAAGAAACCCACCAAACAAACAAAAAGAGCAAGATGGTATAAAAGAATTATACCACGAAAACAAAAGGCAGAAGACAAAGAAACACCACACAATGAAAGCCACCAAATTAGAAGATCTATCCACCCCTTGCTTAGCTAACGAATCAGCAAAACCATTAGCCAACCTCCCAACGTGTTTGAAACTTTACTTGAATCGAGGATGCTAAAGCTCTAATCTCATTAAGGTAAACTTGAAATCTCCAAGGAATGACAACCGAAGAGGACACCCACGAAATAGCATTGAGAGAATCGCTTTCCACCTCTAACCTTAAATTAAATAGGAATAGGCAAAAATTCGAACAGCTTCTAGGATAGCTAACACCTTTGCCTCATTAGACTTCATAGTCCCAACATGCTTGGAAAACATTACCAACACAAGCCCTCCACTATCGCAAAGCACCCCACCAATACCTGCTGGCCCAGGCTTTCCTTTGGCTGCCCCATCCACATTAAACTTCAACACCCCTACATTGAGAGGAGCCCAATGCACCACCTTTTTCACCTTTTTCACCCCACAATATTAGAAAGCCTCCCAATTATGCAACAGACCATAAACTTTTGAAGCGTCAAACTCCTTCTTGAAGGAAGCCCATTTAGCAATTTGAACCACCACCTATTGTTCTAACTCTTCCACAGGCAACAAAGACCCTCTGAAAATTCTATTGTTTATTTCTTTCCACACCGACCACAAATTAGCAAAAGGAATAATCCTCCAGAGAATCAAACCACTACCAAAAAAAAAAAAAAAAAAACCTCCACGCTTCAACTAACCCAACCAATGACCTTGGGAGACTCCAAAGAACACCACATCGCGCTAGAAACCTACACCACATAGAATAAGAGAACTCGCAATGCACAAATAAGTGGTCTACTGTCACGACCCGGGCCCGAGATTAGGGTTACCACGGCCAAACCCCGATTCGCGATTACCATACTTACTCCCGTAAACCTCGCATCACCGAAGTCAATACGAGATTCACAAGGGATCTTACATACCTGTCAAATGTACATTTTTGCGGAAATATATACATACATTGACATCCAACTTGAACATGTATAAGTCATTTACAGAAAGTAAAATTTACTTACACATCTCATTTCCTATCTAAATCAACCATACATATTCAACTACAATGCATGTGATCACTATTTACATCAAAATGAATCTATTCTCAAAATATTTCCAAAACATGTTAATGTGATTGCTCTCCGATTTACGTCCCCTCGTTTAATCCTCCTGGAGGAACCTGATTGGTCTCCTCCGCTGGCGGCGTGGCATCTGTATCAACGGGACGGGCAACCTAGCCTGTAATGTCATCAATAACACTGTGAACACGACGGTTCAACAATGTATACACAATTCTATGATAAACATTTGCTTAGCAATTTTAAACAGTTCAAATCAGTCTAAACATCTCAAATCAATAACAATTACATTCATTTATTTCTTCCCTGAAGGAAGCATTCAAATATCATGTAGTTCTCCCCTGAAGGAAGCATTCAAATATCATGTAGTTCTCCCCTGAAGGAAGCAGGCAAATATCATGTAGTTCTCCCCTGAAGGAAGCAGGCAAATGTGTGGATTTACCAGCGTCTTGATCAGAGATCACCGGCATCACCACGGAGCTCCGGAATGCTCCAACTCATCTACTGCAGCAGACTTAATCTTTAATTCATTACAGTGTTTATTCACTTCAATGCTCTTCTTTTCATTTCAGTGCATTTCACTTCATTAATTCAACACATTATTCAATGGCAGCTCAACAAGGAGCATAACAGTTGTAGACGAGAGAGGACAAGCCAACTCAAGTAAAAAAAACAATTAAATGTCCTAAAACAACATTCGGGTGAAACGTTCATTATGCAATGTAGGTGTTATTGTGGATGACATCACTTTTTAGTGAAATTTACATTCACATAAGTTTAGCTAACACCCATGAAGGTTTAGGAAATTATCAGAAATCAATTCTGATATTCCCTCAATTTCGGTCACCTCGTCGGTTACCTAGCGGTTAGCCGCATTATGGCTTTCGGCTGACCGAACCATATTCGGTCAGCTTTCCAGAATTTGCTCATTTCGGTCACCTGTTCGGTCACCAACTCGGCTGACCGAAATTCAAATTTCGGTTAGCCGAATTTCTCGCGGTCAGCTTACGGTTCGTTTTCCAGAAGCTAAACTTCTGATGGAAAACCCTGACAAGATTTTCGGTCACCTTACGGTCAACCCGCGGCTAGCCGAACTCACAATTTCGGCTAGCCGACCTATGTCGGTCAGCTCTCGGTCAGGTGTCGGTCAGCCTGGCGGCTGACCGAATTGTGCCCAGAAGGTCAGAAAATTCTGAACCGAATTTTCTGTAACTGAACTCCTTGAGTTCTAACAAGTCACTTAACAGTTGAAATCAATATAATTGAGTATACTTGCCTTGTTTGGAGATTAATTAACAAGAATCTCCCTTGCTAGCTTGAATCCAAGATGAAATCCCCCAACTTGAAATCCTCTTTGAACCTAAAAAAAACCAATCAATCCATTCAAGAAAATCCTAATGAGTTTCTTAGGTAAGAAACCCTTCCAAATCACCAAAGAGGACTCAGAAATTCTACAAACAACATAATTCACTTACTTGTAGCCTCTTTGGTGGAAATCTTGAGATCTTCTCAAGCTTAAACTCCAAGAAAGTAAGAAAGAAGATGGAGAATATGAAGAAGATGAAGTTCCTCTTCACAATCACTTGTCAATTCTCCAAATCACACACACACGTTGATGGAAAACCAAGAGGAACGGAAGAAAAAGGAAGAAGAGAAAGAGAAAGAGTTGCTGGGATGAAGGAATGAACTCAAATGAGTTCATCCTCATCTTATAATCTCCAATTTTGCAGTTTACCCCCTCCTATTTCCTCTAATTACAATTCAAGTCAAATGAAGGGTCATTTGAACCAATTCACGTCGAATGGAAATCATACATTTACGGAAGTTAACGTACTCCTCAAGATACACGTGTGAGTATCAAGAGTTTCCGTATTCGACGAAATACGTGTAATTTCGTATTTCCGAAAAAGTCCTTACATTGCATGGTTTAGCCTGAAACCATTTCAAGTCCATTCAGAACTTCCACTACTCTTTCATGAAGTTCAATTTGGCCACTTGAGCCAAATTCTTATCAATTTAGCCACGAATCAACATTAATTCTATAAAACATGTTGAATTAGCATTAATCCCGATTAATTAGAGTTAATCTTAATTAACTCGGGACAGGGTGTTACATCTACCGTCTCATTGACCTTCCCACACAACACGCATATGTCTGAAATAGCCGCTGAAGTCAGTCCACTTCTTCTGAGGTTGTCTGCCGTAGAAACTTTTCTAGATAAAGCCAACCATATGAAAGCCTCCGCCCTAGGAGGAGCCAAGCCTAACCAAGCCAAAGAAGTTGAAGCTTTGATACTTGGAAAGCCCTCCAATTCCTTATAAAAGGACTTACAAGAAAAGGTACCAGAGGAGCAAGGCATCCAAATGCGAGAATCGACAACATCCCTGCAAAAGAAAATGTTAGAAAGAAGATTCTTCAAAGACCCAAACTCAGACTCCTCAAATGGACGCAAGACCCTCCTGAAGGATACATCCCAAGACCCAAAGCCCCCCTCACCCACAAAACAATCTTTGACTAAGGCCCACTTGTTGACCACCAATCTGAACAATCTTGGAAAAGACAAGGACAAAGGACCCATCCCCACCCAATGATTAACCCAGAAATGAACACGACTTCCCTCCCCCACTTTGAAACCAATTTCCCTCCTAAACTCTCCCCCACAAAAGACGGATCTCCAAACCTCAAAATATTACCCCATAGACCCGACAAACGATGCCTAGGAACTCCACTAGGCTCCCAACCCCAAATATCTTCTCCATATTTAGCCCTAATAACTCTCCTCCATAAAGCCTCACTCTCATCCCAAAACCTCCACCACCACTTAGCCAAAAGAGACCAATTTTTAAATTCCAAGTTACACAACCCCAATCCCCCAGCGACCTTAGGCTTAACCACATCCTCCCACTTAACAAGATGCAACTTCCTTTTGTCACTCCTCCCTCCCCACGGAAAATCCCTCTTTAAACGGTTCAACTTCTCATTGACCGCCACCGACATACGCAACAAGGACATATAATAAACCGACAAATTAGATAGGGAAACTTTGATTAAGGTGATTCTTCCTCCTAAGGAAAGATAATTTCTTTTCCACAAAGACAATTTCCTCTTGAAATTTTCTTCCACTGGATTCCACACCTCTTGAGATCTCACTTTGCCCCCATTAGGCAAACCCAGATAAAGCAGAGGCAATTTACTAGATTTGTAGTGAAACTTTCATGCTAAAGTCTGAATCTCTTCATCCGTTGACCCAACCCACACCATTAGACTCTTAGAAAGATTTATCTTTAAACCTGAGCATAGCTCAAAACACAGGAGAATCCTCTTTAAGACTACAACCTCCTCCCATCTTATAGAGCTAAATAAGATGGTATCATCTGCAAACTAAAGGTGAGTAATAGCTTCTACCCCTCTACCAACCTCAAAGCCTTCCAAGATCCCACACTCCTTGGCCTTGGACAGTAGAACACTGAGAGCTTCCACCACTATGGTAAATAGAAAGGAAGAGAGAGGATCACCTTGTCTAAGACCCCTAGAAGCTCTGAAAAGGCGTGAAGGAGAACTGTTGACCAAGACAGAGAAAGAAGGAGATGAAATACATTCCTGAATCCAAGCACACCGCCTTCCCCCAAAACCAAACCTCCTCAACGTTTAATCCACAAAGCCCCATTCCACATGGTCATATGCCTTTTCCATATCTATTTTAAAGATAACCCCTACTTTCTCAGTTTGTTTTTGGGTGTGAATGAGCTCATTAGCAGTAAGAACTCCATCAAGCATTTACCCCTTGGAAAGGGCCTATAATAGATGGCAAGACCTTCTTAAACCTATTTGCCAGAATCTTTGACAACAACTTGTACACACAGCCCACCAAATTTATAGGTCTATACTCTCTCAGATCCTCCGGATTAAGAACTTTTGGAATTAGAGTAAGAAAAGCTGCATTGATCTCTTTGCTCAATCTACCCTCTTATGAAACTCTGACAATATGTCGCAGAAGTCTCATTTCACTACATCCCAAGCAGCCTTAAGAAAAGAGAAATTGAATCCATCCGGCCCTGGCGCCTTATCTCCCCTACATTCAAACAAAGCTACTTTGATCTCTCCTTCCTCCAACTCTCTTTCCAGCCACCTCCTATCACTATCTAACATAACAGGGAAGGACATCCCATCCAGGGTAGGCCTTGGAAGGACTTCACTTGAATACAACCTCTCAAAGTGGCAAGCAATCCCTTCTTTGACTTCAACAGGCACACTGGTGAAACCGTTACCTCTTCGAATTTTACCAATGAAGTTTATTCTTTTTCTAGTATTAGCTACTCGATGAAAAAACTTGGTATTCATGTCCCCTTCCTTCAACCACAAAGCTCTAGACTTTTGTCCCCAAGAGATTTCCTCCAAACAGTTCAGATCCCAAATTTTTTTGACAAAAACTCCCTTGGCCTCCCTCTCTCCCTGATTCAAACCTCTATTTTCCTCTAATAAATCCCACTTCTCAATCTCCTTGATTGCTGAAATTCTAGAAGCTTCAAGCCTCCCAAACACCTCTTTATTCCACACCTTGATCTTACCTTTGAGAATTTGAAGTTTTTTCACTAACCTGAAACTCGCATAACCTTGCACATCAGACTGCTACCACCAACCTTTGACTAAAGGTAAAAAGTCCTTATCCAATAACCAACAATTCTCAAACCTAAAAGGTCTTGGACCCCAATCAACCTCATTAGAGCTAAGCTTGATAGGCCTATGGTCTAAAGTACCTTTAGGCAAAGCTGTTTAAACAGCCGCAACAAAACTTTCTTCCCATTCCTTAGAAACCAAGAAGCGGTCAATCCTGCTCATAGCCATGGGAGAGAGTGGCACAACCAACATTTTGCAAGCCTCTCAAAAGAAAATCCTTTTTTGGTGCTTGTCTTGCCTTTTGTGATGGATCTGGAAGTGCGAGACTCCGATACAAGGTCGGAGATCTTTATGCATTCCGGCGATTGGTAAGCTTCGCGGATCTCTTGGTAATCTACCTTTCCCTACGGGATGGTATAGAATTCTTGGATACCAACCCTAGGGCACCCATATCTCTTATATAGGACAGTCCCAAAGAGTAACACTTCCTGAAGACTTCTTCGCTTGAAACCCACATCTATCCTAATCTTGTTGGGAGTCTTATCCCTTGAGTACAGATCAAGTCTTTGGATTAGAGTGGGATACTAATTTCTTTTATGACCACGGCCATGCTTGATCTGACGTAGGACCCATGGCATGCGAGCCTCACGATTTCCAACAGTTTGTGCTCTTTGGGTTGTAGCTGAAGAAGTGAGATTGAAGGATAAGTGAACAACATTCAGCCATACATGTTAATTGTAAAGGACCTACAAGTTATAGAAGTTGATATACAAGTCCTAATGCATGTGTTACTTAGTGTTATCTTGAACCTACCACATTCATGTCAATCGGCTCCAAATACGATACTCTTTTAATGGTTTTAAATATGATCCTAACAACATACTACTTGTCATTATATTGATGACGTGGATAGAAATGGACATATTATGAATATTTGTTCTCTCCTTTTTAATAATTTGAAGATTTTCTTATTCATTTAATTAAGAAAAGGACTTGCAAGGTATGATATGATCCAGTTCCATTTGACTCTAGGAAAAAATTTCAATACAAATTAAAAACAGTGATGCTAACTACCATGTACCACATCATGATTGAAGTTTAGCTCACCTCCAACTGTATTAACCAACTGTTTGCCCCTGACCCAAATCCTCTATGTAGATGGTAAGCAGGTAATGTTCCATCCAAACAGACTGCAGCAAAAGATACCAACATCATGATCTGAAATCCAAAAACTCTCACATGGAAAAAAGAGGCCATGGGCAGATTAAAGGACTGTTATCAGAACATTTTCCCTCAAGGTAATATGTGTAGCTGCACAATTTATCTAAATCAGGAAAAGAAAGTAAGAAACAGATGGCAGAGGGAAGTGCTGCATTCTGATACAACCAATCCAGTCAAGGGGCAACAAGTAAATTATGAGAATGTCATGAAGCCAGATTGATAGTATGAAGGGGATACTGATTCTGATGCCGATGATCATGACAGGGAGAAAGTAATGAATTCATTTTTGTGTCTAAACGGGTTGAGACAGTTTTATACATCTTTCAGTAAATTTAAATATCCAATTAGATAAATTCCTGCACAGAAAAGCGTATACCCTGAAAAAACTTAAATTATAGTGCTGGTAAAGGGGGGGAAAAGAAAAGAAGATCCTTAAATGATTGTTCTGTTCAAATTCATCATCTCAGCTTGTGTTTAAATGCTGGCACTGTTGGATTTTAGTTCACATATTTGTAAGTTATATGGTCAGTTTGAGACTCCCCCAACTGAAATATAAAAATGAAATAGCAGCAAAGATTAAAAAAACATGTTAATTGAACATAGCAATCCAGAATTGGATACTAAGCATTAGATTGAAACACATGTAATGTAACTGATTTGCAAATTGCAATCAAAGGAGAATGGGTTTTAAAATCTTGACTCGGGTAAATGAAAATGAATGCTGACAAGGAGAGGATATTTTCAAACCAAAAGCGCGTTGGATTAGCTATATCAACAACCGTTCATCCTAAACCAATCGTACTCCATATATACCCTGGAAATCCCTCAATGCATTCAAACCGCTAAAATATATTTAACACATCTAACAAATGAATCTATAGAAGTACATCGATAACAGTACATAAATAAAACTCAATAAATAATATTTATTCAGCATCAAAGAAAATCACATGCTCCCATGCTACTACTTACAGATGATCCTTACAATTGATCTACAAAGGTAAATGTACAATCCAGAAAGGATGAGTAGTAAGTAGGAACCAAAACAGAGTGAAAATATTATGAACAAAATACAATACTAATAATGTAGAACGTCAAGTATAGATTCACCAAGAATAATTCAAACAATGACCAGATAAAACCAAACCCATTAGCAAATATCATCTGAAACTCTAAGAACATCAGCCCATAGCAGTAAATCACAAGCATTCCACATTAGGATGAAAGAAGAAGAAGAAGAAAAACCCAATAAATCTAGTGTGAATAAAATAAAATAAAAAGTATTTCAGGGATGGAGGAGAAAAGGAGAGATCTTTGTGAAAAATACCAGCTCCTTTAGCTGCAGCTCCTGGAATAAGAGTGAGAGGCACCATCAAAGGCCTGGCCACCCCAAAATATGAAAAAAGCTCAGTCACATTCAAATCCTCAAAACCATCGACCCATCTGCCCAGAACAAACTGAACAACAACAAAAGCCCACAAAACCTTCATGGCTCTTTCTCTCTCTCTCTCTCTGTTCCTGACTGGTTTCAGCCTTTCAGGCTTCAGGTACCAACAAGAGCAGTGGGAAAAGCAGAATGCATACAGCCCCAGATGAGCAAAATGAGGATGACCCAAAACAAATCCAGGACCGGGAACGAGTATCAAGCTAAAAGCTCTTGGTTTAGAGAGAAAAAATGAGGTTTTTATTCCTCATGTATAAAACAGGAAATGGCTATTTATAGCACTATGTCTAGCTGATTTATGAATGGATACTAGTTGGGTACTTTTGCAGCTCATAAGAAAGAGAAACCAAAAACACATATAAATTGCGAGGAAGGGAAGACCGTTGTCGTTTGCTGAGATTTTTTTACTTTTCTTTTCTTTTTGAACTTCTGTCGCTCAGAAGCGTTACGCTATCCTATTTAAGGGGTCCGATTCCGAAACGTGGCGGGATTGGTTTTCTACTGTGAAAAGGAAGTGAGAGAAGCGTGAAAAGGAACAGTCGTCAGTAGTTCCAGCTGTTATCACGAGTATCGTGTCGGTTTTTTTGCCGGAGCAATAAATTATTTCGGCATTTGAATGTTCTTCGGATGCTTTGTTGGCTGATGAGATAGATCTATTATATTGAAGCAGTAGGCATTATATAGATACAGATTCGAAACGAAAAGGCTTGTTGTAAGTATGTGAACAGTAGTCATTTTGTTTACTTTAACTGTTATATATTGTGGTATATAATGATTTGAAAATGGATGCAAACTGTCCGCTGCCTTTTCATTTATTCAACTTTTATACTTAAATGCCCCCTTGCCCTACTTTCTTGTAAGTGTTCATGAATGCCACACCTTTCTTTCCACCTCCTTGAATGCAATGGCGTTGTTGAGAAGCATTTGGGTCGGGTCCATGCTAGGACCCAATTGTTTTTTGGGCTATAGGAACAAGTCAGTACATGTCTAAGGCCCTATTTGGATGTATGGTGAATTGAAGTATGGTGAGGTAAAGCATCAAATCAAGAGAAAATAAAAATATAAGGTGTTATGATGGTGTTTTATTTTTAGTTGTTTTGTATGTAATCTTTTTTTACTTTTTGTATAGAAAAGTGGAGTCTTTTTGTCTTTTAATGGAGAATAGAGGTTGTGTTTTTTACTTTTTTTTTTTTAAGCTCAAAAGAAAATTTGAAATTATGTACTCTGATATGACCCATTGTCATTTCCTGCCTGGATTCACTCTATTTTACTTTAACTAGTTAATTGCCAAACACGCTAATGGATTATAAATATGGAACCTACAAGAATTAAAGAAAATTTATGGGTAATTAATAGGACCCCACAAAAGTGCAATCACCCTATGAGATTGTACTAAGCGTCCTTTGCCATCTCATTAGATGTAACAATTTTGATATGTAAATTAACGGCTTTATTTTCACATCATTTCCACTATTCATTTATACATACAAAATATGTAAATGAGTACAAGCAAATGTGATAATGTATAATGCATCGCATACATAAATAAGTACAAACATACGTGATGATGCATGCATGAACATTATATGTGTGAATCATTCGCATATATATATATGTAAATGATTAATCGCAAACAAATGACATCTTTTAAGAAATTGGGTATAGGCCCAAACTCCAAACAAGCTTCTTTTAGATAACCATGGGCATATTATGTATCATCGTAAGCTAAATATGTTCTATCATTATTTAAATCACTGGAGTGTTAAGAAATTGGGTATGGACACAATTGGAATCTTCACCCATTACAATAATCACTGATCTCGATCCATTTAACCAACATGTATTACCCATTCATTAAATGGTCCAAAAGAGGTGAACCCATAACAAAGTTTTTGGGTTGAGTCCAGATATATACCAATACCAAAACTGAACAACTGACCATCTGAGGTGTTCCCAGGAAAGGGTGGGATGTGTGTACAGGGATGGATAGAGGCACAAGCACGTGGGTTAAACCATGGTGTGCTTCAAAAGATTCAATTAAAGTCATAGATCCGCCCCCAAAATTCATATAAAAATCTTAGATTTGCCCCAAAATCAAACTATATTAAGGTCCATACCCCTCAAACGAAAATCTTGATCCCGCCGGCCGTGTGTGGATCCCATACAAGTGTGACAAGCCTCTTGAAAAAAAAAAAAAAGATCAAAATCCCCCATTAGATTTTTTTTTTTTCTTTTATGACACATGATCAGCAGCACATTATGCCCAAACCCTAGCCACAATATATCCTGCACATTCCATTTCCACCGCTTTCCTCCTACTGTAGAGCCTGCATGTGCCCACTTTAGTTTGTCAGCAATGAAAACTATCTATATGGTTGTATGTTGTATAAGATCTTTGGGTAGATTCTCTCACTGCCGACAAGTGTGGGAGGCCACGTAGCATCATTGCAATGGAATCCATATGCCTTTTGTTTTCTAAAGCTTGTACCCCTTCCCTCCAAGATCAAGATCCGGCCTCCCTTCAGATTGAGAATGTTAAAAATAAAACCAAGACTTTCTCTTTCCATAGTTCATCTGTACTTTAGAGCTGGATTTCACGTTGCCTTCTCTTTAATAAAAGACACGGAAAGAAGATACTGGTTAAAACTCAAAATGATCATATATATATATATATATATATATATAAAGGCTCTCCTAAGCTTAAGCTTAGGATAAAATTTCATAAGCTCATGCTTGTGGGGCCTACCTTTGGTTCATCTAAATGGACCAAACACTTGAATCATCTAAATTATACATGTCCACCAATTTTCGGTTAGATTCGAATTTACTAGACCGTTGGATCAACTATATATTGATCCGAATATACTATTGACCATTAAACTTTTGAGCCCATATGGAGATAATAGAAATCACGGTTGTGACTGATTTTTTGTAGAGAGGAAGATCCCAAGGAGTCCTTGAAATCCCCTACACCCCCATCCCCATGTGGGTCTTCAAGTGGGCCCCACCACAAACTTGAGTTTACCTTATCCCAAGCTTGAGCTTAGGAGGGCCTTCCTCATATATATATATATATATATATCCACAAATCTGTTTGTCTTGTGTTCGTACATAAACATTGATGGCCCGATTGGACCGACTTGGGAACCCCATATATACGGGCTGTGCCATATGATGGGAGCCGCCAAGGGGCCATTGCCATGATACATTGATGATGTTGTATATATTTGATGTTCAATCAACTCCAATGTTTTTGCATCCTTTTCCCTTTAGTATTTTTGTTTATCAATTTATGCCGACCACATGAAATTTGTTGGGCCTGCACGTGAGCAGTGGTGGACTCGGATTTTCATTTGAGGGGGCTGACGATTCACACCCTAAGACTCCTTCGGCCACCTGTGGGGAATTGATCAAAACTAATCTCTCCAACATCTTGCAGCTTCAGGGGTCCATTTGTATTGATTTTTGAAGAATAAAATCGCATTTTGTGGAAAATCGAAATATTGAAAGACGGAAGATATGTTCATTTCATTGAATAAAAATCCAAGGTGAACACCTATTATTGCTTAAATTCATGTATGGGAATTGGGCAACACACCATGTCCCAAATTCCTCTGTAGGCATCCAGCACATTTGAATCTGATGCAAATAGATGGTAAATACAGCTGGTTAAGTTCTCTATTCCACATCGACCACCTATCTATCTATAACGTGGAGGTGAGAAGAGTATGGCTAGATGATCCTAACCCTTCATTTTTAACACCTCCAAAGTCTAATAGTTTTACAAGTGTATTTTCATTTTAATCAATCAATTGGTTTATAATAGTTATTGTCAGTGTCAAATTTAGGTGAATACCAATTCACATGGTTAAACGTGCGTTGGGAGGTTTGAATTCATCATGGGTCGGCCCCATTGTACCAAAAGGGCGGCCATGCCATTGCCGCATGTCTAATGAGTTCCTTTTAACATAAAAGATCACGAAGGGAGAAAAACAGAAAAAACCCAATTCCAGGATTTCCTTAAACTACACTATAGACTACTCACTCACTCCCAACAAACTGCTCAAAACGACACAGAATATCACATATTAAGAAGGTTTCATAGCTTAATATTATAGGATATGTATGTGCTCAAAATGACTGAGAATATCGAATATTAAGAAGGTTTCAGTGCTTGATATTATAGGATATGTATAAACAAGTTTCCTTCAGCCTGCTTGACGCTCCTTTCAGCATTTTCACCCCATGGAAGATCTGTCTCCATCTTGTCCATTCTTACCATTAACAAGTAAAGATTGGAGGTCCATTGAAATTGCCTCTGGCTAATGCTGAGTCTGTGATGAGGAGAAGAGGAGAAAAAGATTTTGGGAAAGAGTTGTAAATACATCATACAGAGATATACCGATAGGAGGAGGGGGCTGGACTGGCATTTTAAATGAGGGGCTGGGACGAATGGGCATTACCGCCCTCAATGGGGCCTTCATTTTAAATGGCGGCTGGGACAAATGGGTATCACCGCCCTCAATGGGTCCTTTTCATGTCCAGGGGGCTGAATCCCCCGGAACCTTAAACGTGGGACTGTCCCTGCACGTGATGGGGAGTATGGTAAAGGTCCCATATCCTACATCACTTGAGTATTGCCTTTAAAAAATATTTTATATACTACCTATTAAGCTTTTGAATTGATACATGCTATTTCACAGTGTGCTACAACTCAACTAGTGAAAGCAGGGTACAATTATCAAAATACCTTTAGATTCAAAATCTGACGGCAGTGTGATCCAAAAGGTTCCAATTCAAGTAGCCTTAACAGCAACGGTGTGTGAAACTGAAAACTAGCTAAGATGTAACATCATGCAGGTCATACAAGTAAAGACTAGAGATATCCAGAGCAATAAAGCTGAAAGTAGTCTCAGATTAGATTGTCAACTGGACTACAAGGAAATGACTAGAAGAGTTTGAGCAACTGCCAGCAATCAACATTGGTGGGCCGTGGGTTGCTCGCCAAAGCAAAGTGGGTGTAATAGCTAGGATAAGACTCCACATGGTGGGCCACAACTAGCTTGTGGCTCTGGTGGAATGCATTATGGCTAATCTCTTCCAAATGGATCTCTCATTTTTACTGAAAGAAATGTGTAATTAAATGGCTGAAACAGTGAGACAGACGGCTAGGAGAATGAGAGAATGGACTTACCTAGTTTTGATCAAATAGGATTTATAATCTACACAAAGCCACGTACACTTTAATTTATTATTACTCTAAGCAAAGATATGTCCAACCCATGTTGTCAAATTCTCGTTAGTCACTTTCAAGGATTTCATTGAAATTTGTTAGTAGAGAGAGAGAGAGAGAGACTTCACAACAAATCAAAGGCCCATGGATTTCCCGCCCATGGGTCACATCACACATGAACGTAGCATTGGGTTGCGTCCAAGTCCTATGTGGGTGGTAAACCATCATCGTCTATTATTGTGGTGGGCATCTTGCTGTGAGGATAGTGCTCATCGTCTATTATTGTAGTGGGCATCTTGCTGTGAGGATAGTGCTCAGAGGCTTATGGTGTGCACCCGCTGATGGAGCCCACTTGGGAACTCATAGATCATGAAACAGAGCACTACACTAAAAATGAGAATTTGGAACGGTTTGGAAACGGTTTAATGGATTAGGAATGGTAATCCGTTCCAATTTTCTATTTTCCGTTCTTAATCCGTTAATTCGTTCCAAAAAAAGGAAATTGGAATGGTTTGGAAACAGTTTAACAGATTAGGAACGGGCGGATTAGGATCGGTAATCCGTTCCAATTTCCCGTTTTTTGTGCAGTGGAGCAGCGGATTAAAAAATTCATGTGCATATGGCCTAGATACATTACTTACGTGCCTCAATCCCTTCATCTTTAGCCCACAAATTTAAAGGCTTTATGTCAAAAGAGAATTTCATTTTCAATCTGATGCCAATTCATTGAGATGAGTGTACATAAGATCCAAGGATTGGAGCCTTTGGGGGAGTGTGGTTTATCTGGATGGATGATAACATGGGCCCCATTAAGATTCCTAATATAATATATATAAATAATTGCACCCCACTTCACAAGCATCCAAGATGTATCCACCTAGACATTGACGTTGATCCAAAAGAATGTTCGTTCTCTATGATTTTATTTTATTTTTGGTAGAAACTATGCGAATGTATTGAGTAGTTTAGAATGATGATGCTGATGGCCGATGCATCCAATTAATGACCCATCCTGCTCTAATTCATTGGTGTTGATGCATCGACTCTAAAATATTGAGTTGGATGGCCCTAATTCATCCAATATTGATTGATCGAAATCAAGAAAGCAAGATCAAGTTTTGAATGGTTTTCTCATCAGTGGTGCTTCCGCTTGGATTAATTAATGGTCAGGATTGAACCAACATAGAGGGAGAGTGATGGATACATACACACCAAAAGCATTATGATTGATGGATGTATGAGGGGCCATCCCATGCTCTTACTTTATATGTGATGTGATGTAACATGTGCACCGATTTTCCCTTCTTTTTTTTTTCCTCTCTCTCTCTCTCTCTCAACCGAAAAACATGTGCACCGACGGAGTTTGACACCCCTCTGGCGCTGCACGTTGGGACAAGTGATCAACAGACAGATCCCACTCTCACTCGGTGAGATTATATTCTTAACCCCACCCAAATCTAACCCATTCATTCTGGGTTGGGGTGACAAGCATCTTCACACCTACCAATTAAGAGACCAGCCAGCGTTGGGTTGTGTTGTACTGGTTTTTGCCCCTAACACTAGGCTTGTGGGTATAAGCCGAGAACGATGGGTTGTATGGTTGGTTGGTAATCCCGTCTCTTATCTCTACGTGAGTTCTCACTCCATTCATGTCTGGGTTCTCTCTCTTCACATGTGCGAGAAATCACTTCTCGTATGTGCAAGTTTGTCTCTCCTTGCGTGTGCAAGTCTCTCTCCTCACACATGTGGGTAACCTTGTGGGTCCTAGCCACCATAGCCGGGCTACCGCAAAAACTAAAGTTTATTGGTAGCCTCCCTCCAATATATCATTAATGTGGGCCCACTCATTAGATCTAATGTTATTGCTGTGGAAGAACAGAACCTCAAAACCCACTTCTATCATAGTGGTAGTCTCCATTTGGATTCATCATGGGTAGATATACCCAATTAATTCTCATTTAGTTGTTAGAGTGAATCATATCAGTGGGCCCCACTTAGTTGCCTTCATTACTAATGGGGTGGGCCACATGGAAAGGTCTCCTTAAAAATAAAAGTTTGAAAAAAGAACTAATGCCATCAAATCTTCCTAGTCCTTGATTTAACATTGTTAAAATTTAGTGATCTTATAACCATAAATTTATTTGAGCCTAGATCCAACAGCCCCCAGTAAAGATTTCATGAGAGTAAAATTGGGCCCACTGCCATGCACTATGAGATTGTGAAAGGGCCTATATTGATCAAAGGTGGGCACACATGGACCCTACAAAGTCAGACTGCATATGGTGTTGGCTTATGGGAGAACATTTCTCGTACAAAAGATATATGCTTTAGAAGAGAAACCCAGTGGCAAGGCCGTCTCACTCTCACCTCACCTCAAAGTGCTAGGATCAATACCTAGCTTTTGTGGCGGAGCATTGCATTGGAGCATGAATGCAAGAGCTTACTTAGAACTAATTAGCTATAGTTTACCACTCCTCCAAGTAAAAGCTAAAACAAGTGGTTATTTTTTTTAGGTTATTTGAAGACACATGAGCCTTGAAGTGAAAAATCTTTCTTTTCATTGGTGGATACGTGTATAGGTTTCTAAATTCTAATGGAATAATAGAGAGTTGGGATGTATAACTATTTAAGATGGGGAATCTAGAATGGCTTAAAGCTTGATCTCTTTCCTTTTTTCGACTATACTTGTTTGTTATATATATACTTGATCGATCATTTCTTTTTAACTAACTTAAAATCATAGATATATATATATATATATATATATATGTATATTCTCTTTCATTTCTTCTACCCCCGGTGCAACAACCATAACCATAACCACAACCACAACCACATTGCAATGGTGCATTTGGAATCTTGATAGTGGACCCCAAGACAGAGAAAAGAATTTGAAGAAAACAAATAAGGTCATGTTTCAATAATTATAATCATCATTACTATAACGAACTGGCGAATCTGCATCTATCTATCGCTTTTTCCCACCGGCACCAGTTGTATGAGACTGGGAGTAACCATCGCTTTCTACTTTTTCATACCCATTATTATTACAGGGTTGCTAAAACTAATATTTGGTAAATGCTTACCATGCAAATTGTCTTTTTCTACCCTATTGGCATCCATGCAGAGCAACATTCATATGGTTGTCATAGCATGAAATGAGGTTTGCAGCCTACAATTTTACAGTTCCGCCTAGAATCACGAGCGAACTGCCCAAAACATGGGTCTCGGTCTTAAACAACCTTGAAACCCAATGCGTTCGTAACCTTAAAATCGCTCGAAAGAGATTTGTAGGCAAATCGTGTATCAGAATATCCTAAAATGTGTATTTTAGCCTAAAATCGTATCAAAGGCATCGCAAACCAAGAGACTAAATAGGAACTCCCTAAAATGCCAAAGAATCATCCAACACGTATTTTTATCTAAATATAGGCCATTGAACTCGAGATGCGGTTTTTGGAGGGAAACGGCGCTGAATCCCACGAGATTAGCTCTTAAGCACTAATTTGCCCTAAACCCATTTTAAAGTAAAAAAAATATTTTCCTGAGCGCATCATTCAACTGCGAGTTGCTTTAAAAGCGGTTTGCAACCTACATTTTCCAAGAGGCGTTTAAAATCCCGAACAAATTGTCCGACAGACAGGATTCATTCTAAAAAAAACCTTTAATCCCACGCATTACTTTCCTAACCCCAGAATCACGTGAAACTCATTTTAAAGTAAAACGTAGCTCGGAATATCTTAAAATGTGTAATTCAGCGTAGAATCGTATGAAAAACATTTCAAACCAAAAGTGGAGACAACACCCCCCTAAAAAGCGCTAGAATCATCCTTTATGCGTTTCTATCGACATATAGGTAGGCTATTGATTGCAAGAAATACAAGTTTCATTAAAAAACGGCACAGAACCACACGAGATTAGTTTTCAAGCCCGAATTTGCCTGAATCCCGACTTAATGGAAAAAGGATTCCAAGAAATTCTAAGAGCGCCTCCTTCAACGAAGGACTTCTTGAAATGCGGTTTGGAGCCAGTGTTTTCCTAGACCGACCTTGAACGCGGTTTCGTAATAAAATAGATTAGGAACTGATCGAAGTACGTGTTTCAGACCTAAACAACCCTGAAGCTCACGTAATGCGCTCCTTCCCTTTGAATCGCCTAAAACCCATTTTAAGGCAAAAAGTATCTTAGATTATCCTGAAATGCGTATTTCGGCTTAAAATCGTTGTAAACGCATTTCGAAGCAACAAATTATATCATAATACCCTGATATGACCTAGAGTCATCTGGCAAGTGCTTGTATCCAAATACAAGCTATTGATTGCACATGATTCTTTTGTTAGTCAGAAAAATCCAACAATATTAGCTCTACAGCCCTATTTTTCCTAAAACTCGTTTTAAAATAAAATGCATCAAAGAATTTTTCAGAGCGCGTCTCCAAACTATGAATAGCGTGAGATGAGGTATGTAGCCTATAATTTCGCAGATCCGCCTAGAATCACTCTCTTGGCATTGCTCTAGCAAGAAAATATTTGAAATTTTATCTGTACAACTTTCCTAATTAAAGGGCCAATCTGACAACTCTACTAATAGAGTCAAGTAAAGCAAAGTTGATTTTGAAGAAATAATAAAATATAAGTGGATTATGATGATATTTTATTTTTAATTATTTGTTATGGAATCTTTTTGATTTTTTATATAGAAAAGTGGAGGGTTTTTTTTAGTAGTAAAGGTGGTTGGTTTTTGACTTTTTTTTTAAAAAAAGATGAAGGGAGTTTTGAATTAAAGTGCTTTTGATATGACATCTTATCTGAAAAATGGAGGGTTTACTTGACTTTTATTATGTCAATAAAGTGCCAAACTAGCCCTAACGCCTGAAATTTGTCCGTCATCGACAGTACAATTTTAACAAATTTTCAGTAAGACGTCGTTTGTGTGCTATTGTAGGGTTTGCAATGCCTTGCACAAATCACACTATATATGCGATATCCTAGAGCCATGTGATATCACACTTATTACACTATGCGCTATTTACATTCATAGGACATCGTACCTCTGTAGTACGAACTACTCTAGAAAAAAATATTCAAAGTTCGATCATTCAAGAGAAAATGCCAAATATAAGGGAGGTCGTACGGTAAAAATTTCAAAATATTATTCGCCAGCGCACCTATGCACCACACATTCAGACCATATTTCACGTGTATTCAAAGGCGGTGGCCCATTAGGTAATTTTACTTTTAAAATCAAGTGAAATGAAGTGAAGTAAAGAGAAATAATAAAATATATATAAGTGGATTATGATAGTATTTTATTTTTAGTTATTTGGCATGAAATCTTTTTTTACCAAAAGTGGAGTTCTTTTTGTCTTTAAGTGGATAAATGTGGTTGCTTTTTTACTTTTTTATAAAAAGATTGAGGGAATTTTGAATTAAAAGGGCTTTTGATGTGAACCCTTGTCTGAAAAATGAAGACTTTAATTGACTTTTACTATTCTATTTAAGTGCCAAACGGGCCCTAGGACGGACCTAGCTTCACATGCATACACTCCTTGAGAAGATGATAGATACCTTTTGTTTTTGCTTAGTGGCATTTTTACTTTCTCTCCCTCCCCCTCCCTCTTGGCTGCCAGATCTCGAACCCACAACATGATGGTTTCAACCAAAGGTCCAAACTACCAGGCTAGGATTGTGATCGGCGGCATTTTTGCTTTCTTGTCAAACTTGTTGACAATGCGCGCGCGTGTGAGTGTGTTTCTATGGACAAATAAATAATTTTTAAGGTCAAACGGTTCTCCCTTTATTTCATTTTGACATTTTTCATGGTATTATTTTTTAAGGTGAGATATTTAATTAGTGAGCTTTCTAAAATAAATAAATAAATAAATAAATAAATAAAACAAAATAGCGAGAAGGTTCCATTGAAGCAGGCCACATTTGGTTTTGAGCCATCTAGACTTGCAAAAATAAGAGCTTCAGGCTCTATATATTTTGAATGGCTCGGATGGAAAAAGTGCAGAGATGACGAACAAGGCCTAGAGCACATTTATTACCATCTATACTTTCACAAGCCGACTGCAACAAGTGATAAGGTGGAATCCTCTCTACAGGCCCACTTATGATCATCACTAATCCAACCACCTCTTTGTAAAAGTAGTTTTGTATCTCCATTAGATGACAATAGCCATCCATTTGTGGACCCCAACAGCCTTATTGGTTAGGCAATGGGTGATCCAAGTTGGGAAGTCTCACATCCCACATCTCTTAACTAATAGAGTTGACATGTCTTAATGTACCTGAATGGGCCTTCCACCTATCCACTTAAGCATTTCGGTTGGTACATGGTATCAGAGTGGGTTCGACCCCATTATTCTTGTGTCCACCTAGCAGCGATGGTTGAGAGTTACGAATTGAGACACCAATCCTAATTAAACAAGGTGAGAGGGTTTGAAGCATTTGCTCAATGGGCCATGTTTGAGCTTGGCCTTTAGCAAGCTTGAGCCCATCTACTTTCCAGTTCATTTTTTTTTTTTTTTTAAGTTCTTAAACTATGGTATCAAGCAGAAAAGGTGGGAAAACTAGTTGTTAGCCTATCAAGCAGAAAAGCACTCAATCCTTCAGTTCAGTGTCAGGCCCATCACAGAAGACATGTAAAACTTTTCCCAGCCCAGCCCATTTATGAACAACCTTAGCAGTTTGCGTAGACAAAGACAACCCATTAAAAAAAAAAAAAAACACGCGCACCAACTGGCTGTTGCAGATTGAAAAAGGTTCACCTTCCCTCCAATGTCTTCACTGCCCCTCTTGTTCAGCTTCACTGCAACCTTTGCTGAAGACGCTGGAGCCTGCTCCATTTTCAACTGTGAACACTTCTACGGTCTCTTTCTTAATGGGAGACCCTTCCAAAGTCATCTCATCTGCCTTGTACTTGTACCATGAAGCCCAAAAGAGGTAGTTCCCGAAGTTGAGACAGCTAAGAATAGCCAAGAACCAATAGAAGAGATTCAATTTGTTCTCATTCAAATCTCCCTCCAGCCACCCTCTCTTACTTTCAGTGACCCTCCTTGTCACTGAGTTAATGAGACCCACAAAAGCACTGCTGAGGAAGAATCCAAAGGACAGTGATAGGAAGGCAAAAGACGTAGAGAGAGATCTCATGCCTGCCGGAGCTTCACTGTAGAAGAACTCCAAGAGACCAATTAAGGTGAACATGTCGGCGATACCGAATATAGCGTACTGGAAGGAGAGCCAGAAGATGCTGATCTGCTTATGGTCGATGTTCAGAGCATCCCTCCTCTTTACTTCTATCATGCCTGCCACACCCATGGAAAAGACAGAGAGAACAAGGCCTACTCCTACTCTCTGAAGGTGTGTAATACCAGAAGGATGCTTTGTGATCTTTCGTGCGAAGGGGACGAAAAAAAATTCGTAGATGGGTATCAGGACGGCCATGAAGACGAGCGGAATTACTGGGATCGAAGGCGGGGGCACCTTAAACGAAGAGGAGCCAAGGTGGAGATCCATGTAGTTGCCTTGCTGCACTGAGAATGTCTGTAATTGAGCTAAGCATGTGTTCATTATGATGGTGCTGCCTATGATGGGCATCATTCTTGTTAGGATCTTGAATTCTTCAACTTGTGTAACCGTGCAGACTCTCCCTGGCTCTGGTGTTGATCCATTGGGGAGAATAGCAGCTTTGTCCAGTAACCTAAGTACAAAAGTAGACTTTGCTTCAGAATCAGAATTCACATAGTTAGTATAGATATGAAAAAGTCCAATCTATCCAAAGATTTGGCTCTAGATTGATTGGAATAGTGAACGGATATCATTTTTATAATCTAAGGGGATCCAAACCCTTCCACCTGCCCCATGGCTCAATTATGGGCAAGAAATCGATCCAATTGAAATAATGATAGCCATCAATTTAAAAGAATTCAAGTTTAATGGATTTAAGAGTCCTTGATTCTGGTAGTTGAAACAAATGGTACGGTGCATATCACTCAAATAAGGATCATAATCAGAAAATGCACTATTTCACTCTCTAGAGTTAGATGTGTGTGAAGGGCATACTAGGACAGCTCCAAAAAAGTATCCTATAAAGGATCATACTAAGAATTCTATGGAAAAATAAATCATCATCATCAATTTCCACGTCATAGTGGCATCATCCCGTGTATTTCGTTGAGCACGTTGATTTTCTTAAATGACTTTACTTCATTTGACCAAGAATTGAAGAAGTGGGCCACCATGTGGCTTTAAATGTAAATATACCCTTTGAGTGGGTTTTCTTGCAAAATGGACCCCTTATCATCCAAAACCCAACTCATTCTTTCCCATTCGATTGTGCTGCCTTGCTCCACCCCTTCTCTCAAATTGTTCTCTCCAAAATCTCTTTCTCTCCAAAGATTCAAAGAAGACTTGCTTCATTGAGTAAGACTTGGAGATCTCCTTCATCTCCTCCATCTTCTTCCTCTACTTTCACTTTGTTGACAAAGAAACCATTTTTTCCATCCCATTTTCGGATTTCTCAGTAGATGTAAGAGGCAAATCCCATCTTGTTTGTATTTTTGGACTGAATTAGAGTCAAGGGACTCTTACACACTCATTCTTGCATATTTATTGCATCTTCATATGGATCTCTTGTTTAGGGTTTGATATTTGAGGGTTTTGGGGATTCTTTTGAACAAAAGGTTGTGAAGAGAGCTTGAAACTCAATAGAGGCAAGTATAAGCTTAAGCTTGGACATACATTATGGTTTATGCATTGATTGCTCTTAAATCCCTTTAATGAATTAGTTTTCTTAATGAACAAGATGAGTTTATTTGATTTGAATAAGTCATTTAATAGAGATGTGTATGGATTCCCATGTGTGGAAATGAGGGAGCAAGGAGGCTCATTTTATTGCAGGTTTAGTGTTGGAGAAGGTTGAGAAATGTATGGAAGAAGGAAGAAGAAGAAAACTCCCGGATTCAGGATTTCTGAAGCATTCGCTACAGTGAACATGGGGTCCGCTCAAGTGAATTGTTCTCTGGGAGGGTCTGCTCGAGCAAACTTAGGACCGCTCGAGCGACCATCATTCTGGAAGGGATCTGCTCGAGCGAACATCCATCCGCTCAAGCCATAACCATTCTGGAACGAGTCCGCTCAAGCGAACATACATCCGTTTGAGCGAACCTGGGACTGGAACTATGGGTTCTTTTAAATCCCTTAAAGGAGTGGCACATCATTCCTAACCCTATATAATCCTCCATAATCATTTATGAAGGGTAGTTAGGAGATACACTCAACCATTAGGGGACTAAGATCACAAAGACCTTTATGTCCATAGAAATGAGACCCTAGAACTTTACCTTTTGGTCTAACGGAGAATTAATAGTCTAATAGCATGCTATGAAGGTTAGTTGAGGAATTCAACGTGTTTTCTCATAATAAGTGACACTATAATAGGGAGTAATACGTTGACCTTCTCAATCTACCTTGTATTGGACAATAAAGGACTATGGATGATAGATTAGGACTGGTTAAGTATAAATATTAGACTCTTAACTCTATCGCATTTCATATTGAGATTAAGTTTCTCTATTGACTATCACTCTTGGTTAAGTATATCTTCCATCATGATTCAATTATCCTTTCTCTTAATTCAATAATTCGTAGTTATATGCATAATTATTCGGTATTTGACTAGATTTGGAATTGAGTAAGCATTCGTATGTAAAATATTTCCATTCGATTCGATTATGAAAATATGTATAAACTTACTCAAATTCAATTATCATTCAATTCGATCGAATCGGCACTACTTAGCTTCGACCTTGTGATGTCTGACGGGGATAAATTCGGTTTAGTATTTAAGACTACTGCAGTAAGATGCTAAAGCACCAGAACTCCAGACCTAGACTGCTGGTGACATCCCAACTAGATTCGCTCTCTTTTTAGAGGATGAGCTAAATGGAGTAGCCACATTAGTATATTTTATTATTCATTTGATTCTTGAAGATACATTTATTCGATATTGTACAACTGCCTAATAATACTTGAGTTGACATCTTATAATCATATGTCATTTAAATTCGATTGATACATTATGTATTTTCTTATTTATGCGTATACTTGCCAATTTGTCATATTTGACTTACTACTCTTGTGTCACAGACGCAGATGTAGCTCCCGGCCCTGAGAGGCCCATGAGGGAGAGGAGGAGGCACAAGAGGTTCCTCCAGGACTAGAAAAATGGGCCAGTAATGGACCCATGTAGTTTGAGATCGCGGAGGGCGATGTGATTACTTTTTGGGATCAATATTAGAGTGTAGCTAACTCCTTTTTGTGTGGGCCACACTATTTTGTATAGTTGTTATTCTTCTGTAATACGATGTAAGGTAATTTTGGAAATCCCTATTTTGGGTTGAGGATGTAATTATGTTTTGTATAAATTTAGTATTCAACTTTTAATTAGGACTGTACAATGGTTCAAGTATTATCTTTGACAAGCTTCCGCTATTTTAAATATTGTTGACATATGGAAAGAGAAATTTTATCCTTCGCGTTACTGTAGTTGACTCGAAACAGGTAAAGTGACATGGGATTACGCGTCTCACCTCGGGGATTACCCTGAGCCAGGGTGATTTAGGACCTGGATGTGACAAAAATCTTCTTTCTATATATGTTCATATGACAGGGTGAAAAAAAAAAAACAGTTCTCAACTTGGAGTAATGCCAATTACAACGATAAAGGGGTGAGAGAGGAAGAAGAATGCCAATATGAGATTTGACTACTCTAATATGAAGTTCCCGACCCTTCATTTTATGGCCTCAGTTTTCATCATTCCATCAAATGGTAAATAATAGTTTGATTAGTGACAAATTGAGAAAAGTGCAGGATATGTGCATATATGGGGGTTGGATTGATCATATGTGGCCCTATTGTACAGAAAAAAATAAGTTTTTTTTTTTTTTTAATCCTGATGACAACTAATACCTGAAAAAAAAAATCAATGGTCGCAATATGGAGATATTAACCAATTAGTCACTGTGCCATCAATGGTGAGCTACTGTTGCATGAGTTGTCCACAAAACAGTCTTTCTTTGCTTAGAGCTTCCAAATGAACAAAAGTTCCAAGGATATGTCTTACATCTAAACAACTTATGAGGAGACTGTAGAGCATGAATGCAACATAAACTTCACCTAAATTGGTTGGTATGTGGGATTTTTCCTCCATCAACATATGCTTCTTTAAGTTCATATAGTTCATCAGAGTCCTCTGGTAGTGACAAACGCCTATTTCTGAAAGCTGCCACTATAACCTGAAAAAAAATATCACAAATGAATATTTCATACATATCTTTTCATCTTACATGTGTGTGTGCAATTGAGAGAAAGACCTGCATAACCCTTATAAGAGGGCTGTCTCCTGGGACTCGGGGGCGGTAAAAAGGCTTTCCGAGGATGAGAACAGCAAAACCAACGAAAGCAGCGAGTGAGGAGATGAAGAAGCCCTTGTCCCACCCTTTGTCCATGCTCACCTTCACGATGACCGTCACCCCTATCGTCGCACCCATAGTTACACTTAGCATCATAAAGTTAAAGAAGCTCGCCATTTGCTTTCTTTCCTTTGGATCACTTTGGTCGTATTGGTCCGCGCCCAGAGACGGAAAGGCCCCTCTAACTCCACCTCCACCCAATGCTAACAAGCACAAAGAGCTGTAGAACATGATGGATGCACCGCCTTTCAGGCAGTCCTTTACACACGTCGTAGAGGGATGAAGTTTTGGATAATGAGCTTGGATTGTCACCAACACATAGCCCTATCAACAAAAGACCAGCATAAGACTAGACCCCTCAATTAGCCTTGTTCTCAGTTTTAGTTTATTGAGTTTTGCACACTTGATGTGTAAAGTTTGAATGGTGCAATCTCCAAATATATCAGAGGAAATGAGGGGCCGTTTGCGTAATTCATACCAGTACTTCAAGTAGTCCAAAAATGAGGCAAGTATTTAGCCTACTCATGTAAGTGTCTGAGATGAAGCCCCCAAGGATGGATAACAAGAAGGTTCCACCCAAGAAGTTCGTGACAGTCGTTGCGGCTTCAGATGCACCGAAGTGAAAAACTAAAATGAAGTATAGGACCAAGCTCGTCACGTTAGCAACAAAAGCCATGTTCTCAAGGCCTGTCATTACTGTACAGTTAAAAAGAAAAAAGAAGCAACCCAATTGTCAGTGATATTTCTTATGTAGATGACAATATGCAGATCAATGAGAATTTTTATTGTCATCTTGAGCCAAACAGTGATTTATATCATATATATGGACATTTATGTGCATCTATCCCTCACCATAGGGTGAAGGTACTTTCCCTTTTTGCACATGAATGTCTATTTTGCACTTCACCCTATGTACTTGAAATCCCCCTTTTGTACTTGAAAATTCTCATTTATGGAACCATCCCTCACTCTATAGTAAGGGATAAATGTACTTGAATATTTCCTTATATGTATATATGTATATATGTATATATAACTCTGTTTTTCTCTAAGATCAAAGAAAACATGATATTTTCTTATTGGGCGTGGAGAATATGTTGAGCTCACCATAAAGGAACATGGTAGCTCTTAATCCACCTCGTCTTTGGTTCCATATCTTGTGGGATGTGAAACCTTCTTCAGAGAGTACTTCCTTGTGTCCCTCCTGCATTTCATAGAGATAAAGAAGATAACAGTGAGAGAGAGGTGTTTTAAAAAATCTGGGTCAGACTAGAATAGAGATTTCATGGTTTTGTGTGATGGTAGCTTGAGATTACCATCTCCGAGAAGCTGATAGAGTGAAAGACAGAGAGAGTGGTAGTGAATAAGGTGGTGAGGGAACATAAAATAGGGAGGAAGCTTTGCATACGCCGCCAACTGCTTGAGTTTCAACGCCCTTTGTCCTCTATCTGTGGTTTTCTTAGCATTTATGTTGAGAAAGAATAGTAAATGCAACACTATGACCTTGGGTGTTTCTTATACAATCCAGTGTCTCATTAAGATAAAAACAATTCCATGTATGACAGTGTCTTGTCTCTCATCACATGACAGATTGGGCACACCTTTTTAAAATTAAAGTAAATTTCTTTAGATTGTTTCTACTAGCAGTCTTGGATTGTATTGTTGGTAGTAATCGTCATAGAATAATGGCTATTTAGCCCAGATGGATGCTCCTGTACCTGGTTGCTCTTTTCCCTTTTTGTGTTTCTTCTTTCTTTTGTGTTCTTCTTTAGCTCTTCCTTTTTCTTTCCTTTTTTGTAATCTTCTTTTAATTAATTAAGAAGTTTCAGTTACCGTTCAAAGAAAAAAAAAAAAAAAAAAAAAAAACCTAAGCCTAGTTGGCTATTTTATGGTGGGCCGTGGGGGGCCTGTTCCTACTATTTATTTGGTGGGTCACTAGAATAATGGTCCCAATCCATTACAGACTCCATTCCATTTGTAAGAATGAACTGAATAAGTTTGTCAGAGTCCTCATGATTCACCACGCTACATCCAGCAATCTTTTCCGTTGTCGAATGACCACAGCCCCAAGGCAAAGGGTTCAGTCATCAAACACGGGACAAGTGAAAGGGTGGCATGAACATTATATTCCCCTTCCATCTCGGGGAGTGTAACATCAATAGGTTAGTAGTGTTAGGTCCACAAAAATGCAGTCAAAGAAGCTTACTACCATTTGCAATAACAAGAAAGGTGTCCCAGGATGTAGTGTAGCTAGTTGGGACACGGGTGAGTGGGTGAGTGGGTGTGCATGTATTCGTAACTCGTAAAATTAATTAATTAACAAGGAAGGTAAACCCCAACTAGCCATCCCCCACGCAAATACCAAAACATACACACGCATAGATCGTGGTCACCAGTGTGTTGAATCTCAATTGTCCTCTCGGATTACTTACTTATTCTCCTGGACTACTACGTTAAGAGGCCGGGCAGAAACTACAAAGGCAGTACTAAAAGAAATCTCCATTGGGGGACCATTTGTTTGGGAAAAGGAAATGGCAAAAAGAAGTCCGCGGGGTTGAGAAAAAGGATAGAGTGTACCAGTTAGGATTCTACCAAAAATCTAAAATTCCATCATACATCTCTCTATCCATTTGGTGCGACACCCTAAAATGGTATTATTATTTACTCTTATAAGTTATACATACTCACCTACCTAAGTCCCTATCCAAAACATCCCTCCATGTAGTATCAATGAATAGGGATGGAGGTGCCTCTCCTCTAGGCTAGTAGTAGATTGACTGATGTAGCGGAAGCGTCTACGAGGAAGATTCACACAGACGATTGGAAAACAACCTTATATTAATCTGTCGATTCGGCTAGGAATACCAGTTAATAGGCATCAAAATTCATTGATTCAATTGAATACCGAAAATTGGAAAAAACAAAAGGGAAAACTCCTCTGAAAATTTATTCAATATATGTTCTGACCGCCATCAGGCTTACAATGGATATATATATACAACCTTGAAACGAAAAAGAAGCCCTAAAATGGAAAAATTACAAAATAACATGGAAATTACTCAATTTTCCCAAAAAGGAAAATTTTGAGATAAAAACACAACCGGAAACTACTAATCACAATCAATCCAATGGAAAAAACGGAAACTTATTTCGACCTTTCTACCTAAAGTTATTACCCATACAAATCTCACTAAAAATAGAAAAAAACGCGTTTTCAGAGGCCTAATAATTGAATTTGCCCGAAAAAGGATGTATGCTAGCGGCGAAGCCGCTAAGTTGTGTTCATTGACTCGTTGCCACTCAAAAAACCATATAATTTCTCCAAAAGCGGACACTGTGAAAAGTTCCCCTAAAAACCGAACATATGCTTTATTTGACCCTACGTAGGTCCCACCTTGCCATGAAATCAAAGCCTTTCTGCACTGCATTATTGACAGACCTAGAATGGAATTTGATTGAGAATCCCTCCTATATTAGCCCTGTATTTCATGGCCTCTGGTTTGGTTAGATGGGCTCCATGAACATCCCAACTGGCCCACTGTTTTATTTAAGAAAGGAGTTATTCCTTTTCTGATCTGGATCCATAAATTTTTGGGGTTTCTTTTTTTTATCTTAAACATGGGTTAGTCCGTCTACTTCAGACCATTTTGCTTAACCCTCTCATGAGTAGGCCAGAGATTAAATATCATACCCTATTGATGGTAGTAGCTAGGTCAATGAAATTGCTTGTGAACAGTATGGGCTTAAACAGGTGGGGGTCCCTGTCATTGATTACAAGGGTGGCTGGAGGAGTCGTTATTGGATGCAGAACTCCTTAGTACTTGGATTCAACAAGTTTGGGTGACGGAGGAAGCTAAGCTCCATCTCTCTCACTCAAAGCAATCAACGAAAGTAATATTTTATCAAGGACTTTTAATTAGCTGTTCTAATTACAGCCTGCTATGTGTTTCTTGTGGGTGGAAGCTGTTGTGTGGTGATCAGGGTGTGCAAAGAACAAATAAAGTGCGTCCTCTCATTATGTTAAAATTTTGGTTTTTGCCTTGGATGGATGTGCGTTGCATCTTTATTAGAAACTGGGTTTTACTTATTTATAGAGTTCATATATAGCTTGTCACATGAAAATGTTATATATATATATATATATATATGGGCCAGCTCTCCTAAGCTCTAGCTCACCTTATCCTAAGTTGAAATAGGACTGGTCATATAAATTAAAGCCGATTATCATTTTTTTTTGCATGATGATCGTCTCCAAAATCAAGATAAATCCAATCAGAATTGGATTTTTTAACTTTGATTTGTGGGACCAGCACTATTTTAGCTTAGGATAAGGTAAGCTTCAACTTAGGAGAACCATGTTCTCTTTCTATATATATATATATATATATATCCGTGTGTGTGACACACATTACCACGTTTGTTTAGAAGCATCATTTCACGTGACGAAACGAACGCAGCCAATGATTTTAGATGGGTTTTGATTTTTTAGACTTCTTTCACAAATTTCTCAAAACCTAAGAAGATTTAAGATTTATAACTAAATGTCTTGATGCTAATAGTTAATATGAGAATATTGAAGTATTCGGATCATGAGTCTGGAGGAGGCCCACAAATGTGTAGAAAATTATATCTATACATTGGGGAATTTTTGGTGTTTTTCATAAATTTCTCAAAATTTACGAAGATTTAAGAGAAACTAAACATGTTATGGTTTCATAGAGCAATAAGGAAGATGAACGGCTTGGATAACTAATTTGGGACACACAAAAGTGAAGGGAAAAAAATGTAGTTTAAGGGATCCAATCCTGTAACCTGTACAGGTAGAATGCCCTATTGCAGGTGCACCAGCACCTTTTCCTCATTTCCATATGCAACCATTTACCACCTCCTCAAGTGTCTAAATAATTTATTGGGAATGACTCTATTTACATACCATTTTCACACTTCATTTAGGTATGATTCACATAAATGAGCACAAATAAATGAGTCCGTGCATAAGTGTAGCACACGTGCACCATCTACATATATAATTAAGAGCAAGAAAAAAGAAAGAAAGAAAAAAAAGCCCTTAGATCAATGTCATTTTCCCATGTAAATGATTAAAAAAATATATCAAAGGTCCCCATTAAGGTGGTGGCCTAAGTCCCATGCTAGGCAAAGCAAGATTATTAGAAACTATATTGTATCAAATTCGAATGAGAATCATTTGCGTTAGTCGATGCAACTGCTTCAACAAGGATCTCCTTAATTATAGTTTCTCATTTTCCCTCATCTCTAGCATCCAACTTTCTCTAATGGCGATGAGCTAAAAGGTTCGCTCTGTAAAGAGCTCTCTTGAAAGGATGTGAGAGCTTTGTGATGTATTAATAAAGTAGTAATGGAATCTGCTCTGTGAATATATTTAATATGGTTGAAATAAAAATCTATGTAGTTTCTCGAAGTACTTGCACCAGAAAATCTGCCGTCCCCACTCACCGTGAAGTGGAACACATGCATTTTGTATTGATCTTCTTAGTTACTTCTTTTTTCACTTCAAAATAATTGAATCACACCATGGGAAAGTAGGCAATTAGCTATGTATGTAGGCTTGAGTTACTCTTGTTTGTGAGAACAAGAAAAACATATTTGTATATTTCCAAAAGCAGGGATATTACAGAGCTGTTACATAAGAATAAAAGCATAACCTCTCGGTTTACTCTAATGGAAATACCCTTATTTCACCCACTACTAGAAGTTATCAATAAATAAACACTCCTCTACCTCATCTAAACATTAATTTCATGATCTCCCCATGCCTCACAGATAAGTCTGCTCTTCAAATTCCAAAGCCTCCACCACGTGATCAAAATCTGGAAACTCTATTGATCAAGGACACCTTCTTTTAGATTGGGTTTTTCACCCTCATCTTCCTTCCCTCGTTCTTGGGGTTCACTTGTTTCATCAAGGAGACCTACTTTTAGATTAGGTGTTTCACCTGCTTCCTTCAACACATCATCCTTTTCGTTTCCAGCGGTAGGAATGTCCTCCTTATACTTGTACCATGAAGCCCAGTAGAGATAATTGCCAAAATTAAGAACACTTAGGACAGCCAGAAACCAATAGAAGAGCTCAACATGGTTTGCATTAATGTCTGCCCCATCTAACCACCCTTTTCTGTTCTTGGTTAACTTTCTAGTAATCAAGTCAATGAACTCGACGAAGGCAGAGCTCAAGAAGTAGCCGATTGCCAACGAGAGCCATGAGAAAGAAGTTGAGAGTGATCTCATGCCTGCTGGAGCCTCACTGTAGAAGAAATCCATCAACCCAACAAGAGTAAACATGTCGGCGATCCCAAATATTGCATAATGGATGGAGAGCCAGAAGAGGCTAATTTTGTACCCATGGTTATTAAACTCATTCTTCCTCTTCAATTCTACAAGCCCTGCTATAGTCATGGATATGGCTGAGAGGACTAGCCCAACACCAACTCTCTGAAGGTGAGTTATACCATTGGGATGGCCTGTGATCCTTTGCATTACAGGCAGGAAAGCAAATTCATAGATTGGTACTAGTATGGTCATGAAGACAAGTGGAATGACAGGAATTGAGGCTGCTGGAACTTTAAAAGACCCTATGTACACATTCATCACTCTGCCTTGTGCAATTGAGAAAGTCTGTAACTGTGCCAAACATGTGTTCATCAAGATTGTGCTTAGAATGATGGGCATCATCCTTGTTAGGATCTTTACTTCTTCAACTTGGGTCACTGAGCAGACTCTCCATGCTTTTGGTTTGAACCCTTCAGGAAGGATAGCTGCTTTGTCTAATAACCTGTTCAAAGGTATGGATTTTCTCAAATTGTCAAGCTATATAGGTCTGAAAGGAATTGATTCATGCTCCCATTGTCTTTATGTACAGACATGATGAATTTTAGAGCAAAGACATGATGAAATGGTTTCCATGAAAACGGCAAGTGCATATATTAATTATGCAACAACTATAAAACAAAGGAGTGTTTTTTAAGTTGAATGTCAAATAGACATGGAACCGTTGGTAAAATCATGTAATGAGACATATTGACTGCCCACCCCCACCATTGTTACTCTGGGCATAAAAGATGATAGTTTTGTACCATTAAATCAGGTCAAGATTCTGGCAGGAGACTCTACTATATTAAAGTTCATTCTAGTCATCATTTTTCTTTAGTGTCACTGAGATCTTGAGCAATTCAAGTTTCAAATGAGACACCAAACGGTAGACAAGATGAAAATAATCCCACCTGAATTGCTTGGTGCGGGGGATGCATTCTGCACCTGAAGCAGATTCCTGGTCATGGACCTCAAATAGCTCATCTGGGTTCTCTGGTATTTTCAGATTCCTGTTTCGAACTGCCACCACTAAAACCTGTAATTCCATATCAAGCGCCATCTACATTACTATTCTTTTCCATAGATCTATCTATTTAGAGAGAGAGAGAGAGAGACCTGTACAACTTTTGTCAGAGGACTCACTCCAGGGACCCGAACGCGATAAAATGGCCGTCCAAAAGCCACAGAAACAAGACCCGCAACAGCTGTGAGCATAGAGATGAGAAAGCCCAGATACCAGCTTCTCTCTGTGCTTATCCACACAACTATTGTTACTCCAATGGTTGCTCCTATTGTAATACTTAGCAAGAACCAGTTAAAGAAGCTTGCTATGAACTTGCGTTCCTTTGGATCCTTCTGGTTAAACTGATCCGCTCCTAGTGCTGGAATAGACCCTCTTATGCCTCCTGCCCCCAGTGCCATCAGGTAAATTGCAGAGTAGAACAGCAGAGCTTTGCCTCCTTTCACACAACTAGACTTCCCACAAGGCAATGGTTGCAGTTTTGTATCACGGGCTTGAACAATGAGCAGTACATATCCCTGAAACCCAATGAACACATTAAAGGGGAAAAAACTCTAAATACATAAATTCCCTTCTTTTCTTTTTTTTCTTTTGCATTTGATCAGCTAACTACATCATGTCATACTCACTTGTGCATACTATGTATTACTTTTGTGTAATCATAAATTTTGTATATTTGGTGTATATATGTATATGTATAACCCAAGATCAAAATCTTTAATGATCTCAAGAAAGCAATTTGAGTGAGAAAACTGTGTCGTCAATTCAGTAGTTTATAATTACAAAAAGAGCTACAAGTAAGAGGTCGTAGACTGACATTCTTAGCTAGAGATTTACCAGCACTTCAATTGCTCCAAATAGGAGACTAGTGTTGAGCCTGTTAAGATAAGAATCCGAGATGAACCCTCCGAGGAGTGTAAGTGTAAATGCAGTGCCCAAGAAGTTTGTAACAGTGGTTGCAGCACCAGACAAATCGAATTTCATGACGACCATGAAGTATACAACCAGGCTCACCATATTCGCAACAAAGCCTATGTTCTCAAGACCCATCATTACTACAAGAAACAAAGCAAGATGCAGACAATTAGACCACTTTGTTCCTCTGCATTAGCCCTTGAGTCATTAGCACTGAACATGAACTGTTTGGAAGTTCTTACTTACCAAAGATAAAAATGGTGGCTCTAAAACCTCCTTGTTTCTTGTTCATCTTGTATTGGGAGTTGAAATCGGAAATATCTTCAGTTTTATCTCCCTGTGTTTCACAAAATAAAAAAACTCTGTGTAAATTAATCAAACAAAACAAAAAACATGGGAGAAATGAGCATAGAATTGGATACAAGAGACACAAGACGATGACCCATGGTGTGATGATGAGTTCAAAAGCATGTTCCATCCTTCAAACAAAAATGGTGACTATGATCTAGAAAACTGAAGAACTGAATTTATGAATAGGATAATACAACCATAATCATTGGGGGAAAACCTTTCTTGCCTTCATCCCTGTTACTATCTGTTTTTCAAGATAAATGGATAGTTTCTACCCAAAATAAAAAATGACAAATGGATAGCATCCTCTACAAAAAGTGATCTTGAAGAACCAGGATCAACTATGAATCAAGGTGGGACCCATCAAATGAATGGTTCGGAGCAAAATCTGTACTTTTTGTATGTCCAAATTCAACTACTTGCATCAAACTTGTTATAATGCTTTCATAAAACCATTTGTCATGACGAATCGATCAATAAAGAAATCATATAGGAATGATAAAACACGGCTCACTCAATCGAAAGTATAATCATCATCATCATCATCATCATCATCAAAGCTTGGGATCAGGTACATGAATTCTGTTTCTTTTTTATTTTTAGAATTCATGTTGAAGTTGTGACAAAATTAGCTACGTGAATCACGACCAAAATATGGATGAAAAATCAGCGCTATGAAGCCCATAATTGTCAAGGTAGACTGTTGGATCAAAACACCCTCCTCTACTTGAATATCAATAAAATTGCATTAATATTCACAGATGGCTTGTATGATATTTGGGCCAGCTGTAATTACATGGCCTAGGTGTTCTGATCAAAAGTTCTACGCAACCCTACTAAGTTATAGGTCCCACCACGCAAGTATGTGCAACTGCATCACATGTGATACAATGAGTTGAATTAAATCTTCTCTTTCCAGAGATTCAGAAACAAAGAAATCATAAGAGAATCGATATGGTGCTGAAACGCTGAGATAAATCACTTGTTAATGGAACTGTATTACCATGGTTGAGAAGCTTGCTGGTGACTAGGGATATAGAGAGAGGTCACACTTCTGTTGGGAAAAAAGCTTTGAATATGTATATATAGTGGTCAGAAATCTTGAATCAACCGCAGAAAGCACCAAACTCATCGTCTCTCTCTCTCTCTCTCTCTCTCTCTCTCTCTCTCTCTCTATTAAATTAATTGCCGCCTTGTGCTATCTGATTATATTTTTATACATCACAGATCCTCTTAGATAATGCTGTTAGGTAATTATATTTTTACAACAGTTTTCCTCTTAGATAATGTGCATTCCACTTATATAATATGTCTAAAGACTACATACACTTCTTGAGGAATGCATAAGGGGGCGTTTGGAAAGTCTGATAATAAGTTCTTATTTCATGTTCTGTAGCTTCTTTCTTTGAGAAATTTCAGAGCTTATTTATTTTTTAGATTTTTTGATAAACCTCTACTTGCATTTCTCATATGATTAGAAGTAGAGCTTCAACCTCTAATAAAGAAAGTAGAGGAGTCCGTATTTTTTAGTGTTTTTTTTTTTTTTTTTTAATCTAGAGCAATGACAAGCAGAACTGGAGTTTTGTTTTCTTCTTTTAACTAATGAGGCCCACTTATGAAAAACCCCATCGCTTCCTATGCAAAAAAAAAAAAAAAAAAGGGTGCATTTCAACCTATTTGGATCTAAATTCCAATCGATTTTTTTTAAATGACAGAAAAATGACCCTCTAATAAGCTCTAATATTTATGCTCACTAGACACACTACTTTGAAATATAAGAATTTTTTTTTTTTTTATCAGTGGTACAGTGTCTGGGATTTGACATACATGCCCGGGATCGATCCCTGGGCTCAAAGATGAGATGCCTCTGCCACTGAGTGACAAGACATTTCTCCATTTTAAGAAATTTACCAAGCAGACAAACAGTCCATTCAGGGAGTCGAAAGAGACTTTAGAAGGATATGAACGTCGGTTATATATAGATTCTGGCCGTTTGGATGCCACGCATCATAGATGTTTTAGGTGTTTCTTTTTGTAAGAGTTGTTTTAGGTGCTGAAGACAACAAATTAATGACAAAATCTACCTATCACTTAACAGTTGCATGACGGGTCATCCAATTTGATTGCAATATTTTATGGCAATTCGATCTATGCTATGTTCTCTGGGTTTCTACTTCGTTAAGAGCGGCCACATGCTTGTAAAGAAAACAAGTCTTTGTTTACATCCAAACACCATCTATGTCTATACTGTTGCAGATTTCTATGAGAGTAAGATATCCCGCAACAAAAGCCTACAGCTCTTGATGGTCTTTGCTTTCAGTAGTTGCTTAGTGGGTCTGAGTAAGGCCTTGTTTTCTGGTAGTAGTTTACGAACAGTGTGGTTAATTTTATATAATTGTTTGTGGCTCTTTCAAGCCGAACAGGATCCAAAAAACCAAGAACAGCTTTTTATTATTCTATTCAGAAGATCCCATCAGAATCATTTGATTGCTTTGTAAGTAACTACATTGGAATCTTCGTCTTCTTCCATCAATGGGTTGTAGCTCTTACACCAAAAGTTTACACTGTTTGGATCTTTGTTAACTGATTGACCCAATCTTGGTAACTTAGTTCGCTTGTAAATGAGAGTTATTTCATTCTTCGACATATTCACTTCCTAATTAAACAATGTAGAGGTAAACTAATTGCAGGCAACAAAATCCCACTAATTACCAATTAAAGGAATATAGGAGAAGATAAATAAATGGTTAGAGGATGCAGACAGCACAATTGGACATATTTAATCTGAGTGAAACTGAAGCAAGTTACGCGTTTTTGGCGTCCTTTCATTCTTCACCATAAGGTCCATAACAAATTACAGGTAGTCACAGGGCTACAGGAAATTGGGATTAATTGTAACCTTACAACAGAGCAACCAATTTCCAAGGGTACAAACAAGGCCCAAGTAGGGGAATGATTCCCATTCCCTTGTGCAAGTCCAGTTAATAGCAACAGGCATTTGGTCCTATTTTCTTGAGGACATGCGGCTCTAAGTTCCTCGCTTGTTCAGCTTGTGATAAGTATGACCCATTAGAAAGTGTTCGTTAACAGGAAAACCACTAATTGATAACGGAGGTGTCAGCTGCATTTCATGATGATTTTAGGAACTTTCAAATTTTTAACTTGGGTACATGGCATGAGATTGTAGCTAGGGCTGTTAATCGTATCGTGTTAATGAATTCATGTTAAAATTACATCAACCCGTACACGATTCGTTAACTTAACGGGTTAAAAAATCCAATCCGAACATGACCCATTAATTTAACGGGTTCCACAATCCAACCCCTTAACACGTTAAATAATTAAGTCATTTAAAATATTAAAGGAAAATCCATATAAAATATATAAGGAGAAAAATCTATAAGCCACACAAAACTATAAGTGAGGATTTCGAGCGGATCCCACCTAAAACCCCACTATAAAACAATAAATTTTAATTTCTTCTTTATGAATATAGATTAATTCTAGCTGCACTTAGGGACTAAAATTTTTTTAACAAGTTAAGCGGGTTGTTAACGGGTTACTGGTTTAATTCATATACGACCCGTTATCTTAACGTGTTAACGGGTTTGACCCGTTCACAACCTAAACCCATTAAAAGCCCATCTGAACCCGTTAAAATCGTGTAGGTTCACATCGCATTAACGTATCGTGCATTGTTTTCACATCCCTAATTGTAACTCGCCAGCTCGAGCTCCTTCAAAACAGCCACATTGCACATTACGAGAAGAGGGTAGCAACAAACGTGTCATTTGACGAGTCTTAAAATAAGGCCCACTGGTCTAATTGACTTGAGACTTAACAAAAAAAAAAAATTTGAGAGCTTTAGATTGTTTGAAAAAAATATATTTCCCTCTCTGAATTAGTCAAACATTAAGATCATTTTCCTTTCTTCTCGCAAAGTAACAAAAGGGAAGAGAATCCAATTAGACATCAATGTCTATTCCAATAACACTACTTTTTTATTAAGGTTTTCCCTCTTCACAGGTTACTCATTTAACTTTTACTGTACGACAGGCTATAATAATACTTTGACTAGTTCGCACACAAAACTCCTTTTGAGGGTGTCCCGATCCTTGAAGCCTCGACCTCTTTTGGGTGTTTCTAGTCATGCAACCATAGAGAAAATGGAGAAACAAGATTGGTTGCCCATGGAACTTCTAGTCAGACAAGGTCGCGTTTTCAATTGAATCAAACAAACAATACATCTCACCAAGATGCCTACTGAAACAGCGCTATTTCAAAAAATTCTAACTGAACCAACACATCAGAGTTTCCAAACAGGTCCTAAATATGAAATTTATAAGATAAAGCTTTCTTCCAAAGAAAAATAGTCAAAGTTTTGCAGTGTCCAATACTTGATCAATTTACAAGAAAACGGACTGCTGACCGTCTCCATTCTGAATCCTTCAAAAACTTGATCTATTCAGTAGTGAATCAACCAACTCGTCAGAAATAATAGAGCGATGCCAAGCAAATCAAGACATCTGTCAGGATAAGGCCCACCACATCAAATACATACTTTGGAGCAAACAGTCCCCAAACCTGCAAGAAGAACATGCTCCGTGAATAAATATCGCTGAAATACCACTCATAAAACTGTGCATAGCAATGAATGAACTCATTAGATCATTGCAAAACTTGGTGACCAAGTAAGTTTCATATTTTTCCCCTGGGCTGCCTTTCAACCTACCCTAACAGTAGTGAATTACAAGCATCTTCACAATCAGCTAGAACCTTTTACAAGCATCTTCACAATCAGCTAGAACCTTTCTCCCGGCAAAGCGGGCTAGACAGAATAGTTTGTTCAAGTACACTCAAAATCTGGCGGGCTAGACAGAGAAGTCTGTTCAAGTATACTCAAAATTTGGCTTCCTCCAAACTACAAGCATCTTCTTCACACGAAAACCAATCCCCGAACCTTGGCCCTCTTCTCAAACCACAGCCAATTTCTCATGGCCAGCTACTGGCATCCTTCCTCTACACTCACTAACCACTCCATAAAAATATGGTAAAAGATCCATGAACTTTTAGTGACTACATCAAAAGGGTTACTGCACGTGCATTTCAGAAGCTTTTCCTCACGACTGTCAACCAACAGGGCTAAAATACAAAACCACAAAAGTTGGGCAGGGTGTGGCAAGGGACAACGTGAACCAATCCTTTTAAGCCTCGATGAAATATGTCACATCAAGCACATAGCAAGCAATAACTCTTTAACATTCTTTGGGGGTTGAGTAAGCCATGAATGGACTAACCACCTCAAAGTCACAGCATGGAGTTGCTGACTACGTACTTGCCCAATTTGCAGGTGGTGGCAGACCTAGGATTTTCATTTGGGTGGGGCAAACAATGGTCAGTTAAAATAGTCAAAATCAACGCCCACTACCAATGAACTCCACTGATTGCATGGTTTAAAGACACGATCTTTTATTTTTATTTTTTTGGAAAACTAAGTATAAAGAACTTATATCCTGATACCAACACTGAATTATTAGTTATTACATAAGGTTTTTAACTACAATAGTCATTTTCTCAAGAAATTAGCCTTCATTCAAATCAATGGGATGAAAATTAAATTAGCAACCACAGTACAATAATAATAAAGAAACTATAGAGAACTCCAAAGAAGTAAAATAATTATCATAAAAAAATAATACTCCTCTTTGATTGTTTCCTTAAGCTCCTAAGAGTTCCTCTATCATTTGAATCCAAATGAAACCAGCTTGATCATAAACATCATATTTTAAGAAAATCAAACAAGAAATAAAAAATAAAAAAAGTAGCTAAAACTCAAGATCAAGCAATAAATAAATAAATAAATCGAAAATAGGATATTTTGGGGAAAAATTGGAGTATTTTTTTAATCCATTTACAAGAAGGCATTTTGGCGATATATATACGAGAGATGCTCCTTTGAGAGCATCTCTCACCTTACCATGAGAGATAAGGTGGGGGCCCTCACATTTAAGTTGTTGGCATTGGATATAGATGTGAGGGTGTGAGGGCCCCCACCTTATCTCTCATGGTAAGGTGAGAGATGCTCTCATAAGAGTATCTCCCTATATATATATATATATATAGAGAGAGAGAGAGAGTGGTGGTGTTAGTGAATCCAAGTGAGAAGGAAGAAAGAGAAGAGAGAATCATAGAAGAAAGAAGAAATCAAGAGAGAGAGGGTGAACCTTTATGATATGCTATTGTGTTAAAGCCGAAGCCAAACAGCTTGAACTTGAAGTGGAAGAAGGAGAATGATTGAGTGGAGGGTTCCAAGATTTTTTTGAGACCGAAAGCAGGGAACTAATAGAATTTTTGAAGACCTTGGGTGGGGCAATAACTTTACTGGAATGGGGCATGGGCCATACGGTCCATGCAACCTTTAAGACTTTTTGTTGCCCCAGGTCCCCATCACTTAGGTCCGCCAATGTTTGTAGGTTTACTTTGTAAATGTGCGAACACAATCATGATAAAAGAATGACTCACCATCAAATGTCTCCTTTGAATCATCACACATATTATAGTGAAAGTGGTCGTCACAGAAGTAATGAGTCCATATATCAAAAATACCTGGAAAAAATATATAGCTTCATTAAAAAATACACTGGAAAACCCAAAGAAACTCACATAAAAGAAATTCTAACTTCAAAATAATAATTGAAAAAAAAAAGTAAGCAGCATAAGAAGAGGAAGATGTACACTTTTGATACCCTAAATTGCTTGGAATAATTATTCTGGAGATAGAAAAAGGATACTGGCACACCTTAATCAGAGAACACGCTACAGGGGTTTTTGGTTTATTTCCTTCATGGATCCATTTAGCTATCTTGAAATACAGGTAAGTATACCTGCTCCATTAGTGGAAGATAGGGCACATTTTCAACTTACAAATACTTACATGGGTGAAATAAAGTACATCTCACTAATGTCACCTATTTCTTTGGCCGAAAGATCTAAGAAGTTTCAGGAAATAATTACACGGCAAGGGAACAGGAAAATGTACTTTATGAGATTGAAGCATCCAAGCACCTTACTTTTTTCTGCCTTCCTGAAATGAAGTACATTTTTGGCAAGATACAAGTTACCAATGGACTTAATGTGCGTCTCTTATTTCCTGACAATCATGTGAATCACATGATGCAATAGACAGCCTAGGCTTCAAACCCCTAACAAAGGCCAAATTGGCGAAATAGTCAGTTCAATCAGTTCAATCCAGTCTACAGGTCAGTGACAGTTTGACCACCATTTGAACATGGATGTACAGTGAGCACTCACTAATCATCCACCACCAATGATGCAGAGGCTTGAAAGACAGCTTTCCCAGCCGGAGAAAACTATACTTAATAAAAATCTGAGACCAACCAAGGAAGCCTGGCTTGGCAATGTGAGTTGACTTAGCAAAGTTTGTGCGATTCATAAGGACCCAGTCTAAGTTGACTTGAACACAGCCAATTTTCAGATCTCTAGTTTAAGATGCCAGCAATATGGAAGGCATGTTATGGCCCAACCAAGGGGAACCATTCAAGTGAGACTCAATTAATAGTTTTGCTGAAAGATTTGAGCCTGCCCAACCAGCGAGGTCATCAACATCGGATAAAATAATAGTCGAAGACAACTCTACAGTTCTGATCAAATAGCCTAGCTCAACTTGCCCTTGCCCATAACCTGTGAAGCACCGATACGTAAAAAAGGGTCCCGAATCCGTATCCCGGGCGTATCGGACACGGATACGCCCGGATACGCCATGGATACGTCTGGGATACGCAAAAAGCATATCTGATTAAAAATAAATAAATTTTAATGTCGGACACGGGTGGGACACGAACGGACACGAGCGGGACACGTCTTAAGTGAAAAATAAAAAAAAGAAGATTAAAATTGCTGCTGGCTTCTCTATCACCCGACCACCCACAACCCCAAAACCCTATGAAACCCCTTCTCCAAAACCTTCGACCAGATCCTAGAAGCAAAAAAAAAAAAACCCACTTTCTGTTCGGGAACCCCAACTCCCGCAGAAGAGGAAAAAAAAAAAGAGTAGAAGAATCAAAGAGGAAAAAAAAGAAAAAGAAGAAGAAAAGAAGTAGCAGAAGAAGAAGAGAAAGAGAGTGGAATTAAGAAGAGCACCTGGCACCATTTGACCGTCCAGCAACTCCATCGCCGCCAGCACTGTCATCTCCAGCAGCACAGCAGCCACCATCTCTCCACTACACCGTCAGCCGGAAGCCCTCTACCGCCTTCCGTTTCTTTTCTCCAAGCCAATCCTTTCACAGCGATGAGTCAAAGTGTTGAAGACGAGGGATTCCAGGTACACTTTTGATTTTTTATTTTATACATTCGGTCCATACTCCATCCCCTCTCTTCTTTTTTTCTTTTTCCCATCTGTCAGTGGTGGGCCCCACTATAGCAGCAGTTTGTCTCAACCCCATTTTCATCTATATGTGGGGCCCACATGTGATTCGAGCCCATTACAACAACCTTTTTCATCCATACGTGGGGCCCAAGTTTCACAGATTTTTTCAATTTAATGGATGTGTGGGCCCGTTTGGAATTGGAGATTCCAATTCTGTTTTCCATCCATACACGGGACAGTATTGGCTTTCACAGATGGGTGGGCCCCACTAATTTATTTATTTTTTTTCTCAGTCATTGGTCATTCTTTCTTCTCTTTATTCCCCCTCACTCCTCTTCATCTCCTTTTATCCATCTGTCATCTTTTATCCATCTGCGGGGACCACTGCAGTTTGTCATCCACCAGTCTGTCATCATCTTTTGTTTTTTTACTATTAAATTATTCTTGTTTGTTTAAAGTTATTTTAAGTAGCCTGAAGGGTTTTATATATTATGTGCTTCTAGCAACCAAAGTTTAGTGATGATTAAATCAATGAAATTGCATATTTTATGGCTATTTTGATTGAAATAATGTTAGATTTTTATTACAAAGTCATATAAAAAAATATTTTTAAAAAAAATGTCAACGTATCCCCGACGTATCGTATCCTACTTTTTTGATAAATGACGTATCTGCGTATCCGTATCGTATCGTATCCGTGTCCCGTATCCGTGTCCGTGCTTCATAGCCCATAACACTAGGAAACTTGGCCAAAGAAGTCCAAAATTATGTACTTATGTTTCCTTAATGTGTCAAGAAGTGAACGGTGAAGCTAATGCATGTAATACCATAGGCCTTACCCACGCAAAAGCTAGCTATTGAAGTGGAGGTAACCATAGTCCATAGGTACTTAAACCAAGGCTCTGGACTCATCCACTTGTAATGTGGGACTCGTGCAGTCCAAGATATCCCGCTGTTCTTTTGTGGGTGACGGGCTCACAGATTAACTTGTCTACAGACAGGACATGGGCCCATTGGATCTCACACTCTCCCCCACCAGAAGACAAGGCTCTGATACCATTTGAAACACCACAAGCCTTACCCAGCACAAAAGCTAGCTATTGAAGTGGAGGTAACCATAGGTAGTTAAGCCTAGGCTCTGGACTTGTCCACCTCCGATGTGGGACTTGTGCAGTACAAGATATCTCACTATTCTTTTGTGGGTGAAGGGCTCACAGATTAACTTGTTTGCTGCAGGGACACAGGCCCATCGGATCTCACAATGCATTTGCTATGTGATGTCAACCCCTTGCTGTTTTATTTGAGGTCTTCCCATTGCTATGTTAGGGATTTGCCAATTGCCTTCATGCTGTCATAACTATGCTTTTGAACAGTTACCTTTTAAAAAAAAATTTCAGTGAGCTTCCATAGAAGGGTACCATTGGTCTAACCCAACAGACCAGTCAAGTGTCTTGGTAAGACAACATGTCTATGGGTACAAATAAAGAGAGATTAGATTGATAGTCGCATTTGAACATACGCCACTTGATTCTAAAGAAATCACCTCAGTTAAGTTTGCAAAAAAGGCACTCCTTCCCTGGCTTTGCGAAGAAAGTGGACATCTCAGTACAAGAAGAAATGGAAGGCCTAAAATAGGAAGGATGTGAGAAATTCCAAATGTATCGATTGCAAGAAGAAAGCCTTGGCGAATAAGGTTGAAGTCATCGAACCTGAAACCAAAATCAAGTCTAAAGCTTAATCTACGAAGTAAACTATATCAGTACTGCTCTACAGAGCTACTGACCGTAATATGGACAAAATAACATACAGCCAGAAAAATTCAGGATACAACAGTTATGAGGCCTGGACCCAATAAAAGTGTGATGCCTCCATGCAGTAAATAGACAATTCCAGCTTTGTTTACACTCGCCCAATTTTTATTTTATTTTTTATAATGGTAAATTTTATTCAAAGAAAAGAGAAACAAAGAAAATACACTCACCCAATAAATGCTGCACCATAACGAAGGCCATCAAAGGTGCACCTACAAAACACAGTGTAGGCCAGAATCAAAATAAATGCAAATAGGAAAAAAAAAAAAAGTGATATCTCTCTCTCTCTTTCTCTACGTTTTTTCTTTTTCTCAAAGACTCACATTGGGTAGATATTTAATTTTGAAAGAAAAAAAAATGTGGATGGAACAAAAAAGCTGGATAGGGCATCCACAACATTACTCCACATTTGGTGTTGCATGTGCCAAACAAAGTGATCTTGCATCAACAGTGGATATCTTATTCAGTTACACATAAATCAAGGCCAAGCACACCTAAAGAAACATAATCAAAACTACCTTTCCCGGCAATACCTTACATGGTAATAAATATTCCTTAAATAGGTTCCAAGGCATGTAAAATCAATATAAATGGACCTGTTTATAAATATGACCACTCAACTAACGAAATCCATGATACTGTGGTCTTCCAGTCAGAACTAGGCGCTACCACACTAGGCTTTAAACCTCCAATCCAGGAAACAAGCCAATCACCCTCATATTAAGTCTTAAGGTCTGCGTCAATATGACTTCAGAGTTGGATTAAACCCTAAAACCAAGTTGAATTGAGTCGCACCCAAAATTCCAATAGGATTCATCTGAGTCGAGACAAATATCCATATGGGTGGTGATGGGGTTGGTTTGACTTGACTCATCAGTAGTAAAGCCCGAGTCGACTTGGCCGAATTTTAAAAACTATGCTACCACAAACCCCTCATTTATATGTCAGTAAAATGCATTGGAACATTTATTAGAATAATCTGATGAGCAGTAGGTATAGTTCATGTCCAGTGGTGAAAAGGGAAGGGTGGTGGCTTGTCACTGATTGAGAAAACTCAAGGAGAAGGGAATGAATCTCACCAATGACCTGTATAGAAAAATAGACACACAGCTAGAAGGCTCCACTGAGTTACAGAAAGAGGATCAGTGGCTGAGACTGCAATGGTGCTATTAGTGGTGTTCTGTGTCAGCTTCTGAAATCTTATGATGGACCACCCTGTCAAATATGAATCATACCGCAAAACCATTATATAATATACATACCAAAATTTACCAATCTATCAAGAGAAAAGTTTGGTGAGACACAAATGAAGTAATGAAAGCAACAATAATTAATCCCTAATTAGTCACATGACTCTAGTCAAGAGGAAGGGCCAAAACGCTACATAGCAGGTGATATGTAGTGGTACTGGCAATATGTAGCAGTGTGAATCGAATCAGTGGTAAAAAAAACTCGAAAAAATCCAAAACATCGGAAAATGTTAGAATTTGATACTTTTTTTCCTATAGTAACTAAGATCGGGGGAAGGGAGGGGTGGCGTGATTGTAGCGGTCCCCTTAGTCCATAGAGGTTCTATATCACTGAATGATCATGAAATAACAGTATTGATCTTTTTCTTTTTTTTTTTCATGTATTCATGTTGGTTAGCTATACTACGTTAAAAATTATTATGCATTTCTAAATTCATAATTCATATAAGCAATTTAGCAGAACGGTATATAACATAAGATATATAAATTAAAAAATAATACTTAGATAAAGTTTAAACCAAAAGACGGATTAATAAGATATATAAATTAAAAAATAATACTTAGATAAAGTTTAAACCAAAAGACGGATTAACTTTCATCAAAATAAACAATGTACTATTGTTGAGAGTTGAGAAAAGAATACTTCTAATACCCAAGGGGGTGTCTGCCAAGATTTACCTAGAGAAGGGCCCTTGAGAGGAACTCCATGTATCAGCTTCAATTCAGCGAAATCTTGTGTTCTTTGTGTTCTTTTTAAGCATAGAAGGGTATAAGAGTTACCTAAAAATGTTGTTTGGAGAGAAGAAGAGAAGAAAAAAGCACTACTGTGTGTTTTAAAAAATGATGGAAAGTAGATGTCTAGTCACATTCTGTAGCGGCCCATAGTGGTCCGTAGAGGCCACTATGGATGAGAGTGATGCTGAATTGCATTTAGCGTAGCAGTTTTGGCCCCTATGCCTGATGTAGCGATCACTATTTTGATCCAACTCAAGAGATCAAAGAACAGATTGAATGGATCCTACATAAATGGCTTGTAGATAATATTATTGCAAAACACAATCCCCAAAAGGAAATAAAGTTAATGCACAATATCATTGTGATTTGCAAAGAGGTGAAATATAACATAAACAGCACACAGTTAGTAATACTACAGAGAAAAAATACCTCCAACTATGGATAGTAGCACAACCAAGGGACCTTGTCTTCCCAATAGGATCAGAACTGTTAAACTCCACGCAGATAATATGGCCATAGTTGCAACAACTGTTCTTCCAATATAATTTGAAGTCATTTGTTTATCCTCGAACATTTGAGCAAATGCCAGTAATGCTATTAGTCCAAAACTGATTCCATAAATTATTCGAGGAATGATATTTTTTCCAATGGGTTTGAGCAATATGGGAATGGTTGGCATGTTACTTTCTGATGACCAATGGATTGCCATGAGCATGTAACATACTATAGTTCCCATCACAAAGAAATGCTTCAAAAATATCCAACAAGAGTTTCCAGCACTGCTCCAGCACAATATAAATGCCAATAAGATTAAACCCAGAATTGGTGCAATCTCAGAAGACACTGAATCAGCAGCCTGCTTAGACAGCCCAGGTTCTATGTTTAACCCAAGAATGAAATTCAATACAAGAAGTGCCACTGCCTGCATGCATGTCCAAGACAGTTATATTACAGAAAATAAGTCCTTAAAATCTGGAGTCAAGACATTTCCATCTAAAATAGAAAACCCACAGCATATTTGGGCAACTACTAAAGAAAAAAAGCAAAGAGGTAAGCCATCACAGGTTCATAACTCACGCTTATTGCCAATTTCTCCTCTGTGACCGAACTTTGCAAATTAAAAATACCTGTTGTAGCTAACAAAAAATTTGCTACTTTTCCTTCTGCCACTGACATAAAAATTGGAAAAAAATTTAAAAAAAAACATAAAAAATAATAAGCAGGGAGAGATAAGCAACAGTGGTAATTAAGAGGAAATGTATAGACAATGAAGTCCAATAAAAAAAATGGAGAATGAGCAACTCACAAATGTAACTGTTTGAGAGGAAACTGCATGCCCGTATTGCCACCACACCAAGTGCAAACATGGACCTCACTGATATGCCAGGATTAGTAACAGAGGGATAAAAATTCCCACATAGCTTTTTTGCCCTCTTAAAGGCAAAAAGCTGAAAAAGAAGTGAAATTAGCAAAATACAGAGACCCACACCCATCAACTTCAAATCAAATTCCGTCCACTTTGACCGGGCTAGGGCAGCAACAGTTGCTAGGAAATCTGAATATGCATCAATTTGCTCAAGGAGAACAGATGATGAACTGACACATGTTTTACTGGTAACATCACTTCCATTTATGAATGTGTTGTTGACATGAGTTGTCCAAATAGCCTGTGCTTGTCCATACACTTCATCAACATGTAGCAAGTCTTCCTTGGGAAATCCAATGACCGATGATGCAGAGTATAAATCAATGTATCTTTTCACCTACAAAGAAAAACCCTTTTTCTTATCAGTTTTCAATGAAAGATCAGGAAAAATGAAATTCCATCGATGACAAATCCCATCAGAAAACTACAGATTACTCTACCAATGAAACAGAATAGTCCATTGGCCTTCCAGGCTTAATACCCCTAAGAAGCAATCGGGGGCTCACTGCTAGGCCCACATGTCAGGCCTAAGCGCCAAGGTGGACAAAAGGGCTTTGTCTTAGGGCAAGGTTAAAAATCGTTGCAGGCATCCTAAATCCAGGCCTTTATAATTGTCATCGGCTAGGACTGTTCCCAAATCCCCTTCTCCCAAAAAAAGATAAGTATGCATAAATGAACACAAAGCATCCCCTGTTTACTATAGCCAACCTTTTCATTTGGTATAAGAATAGAATGATGGTCTCCAAATAATAACAGAACAATGCATTAGGGAGTCCCCAATGGTAGTAAGAAATAAATAAATAGAGGTAAATTCATCTGTATGTCAGTCATAATAACCGCATCTTGCTTACCAGGTCCATTCTATTTGAATACCAAGGACTGTTCATCAGATTAAGTTTGTTAAAAGCAAAAGGCAAGACAATGTGTTCGGCTTACCTTCAGCTGTGATTGTCAGCTAATTTTTTTTTCCTGAATGGTACCTAACAAAAATTTTAATCACCCCTTTGGTTATTGAGTTCCCTTCTAGGAAGAAGGAAATAAAATCCATCATTATTCAGCATAAAATATTCAGGATTTTCATTATTGTCAATAGTTTCTCAAGCTTACACGTGCATTTGAAAGATGCCTGAATAGTTCAGTTATCAAATTCACTTAGTAGGAAAAATGTACGAAGTAGAATTAGTAAAAACATGCCACATATAAGAATAGGAAAAGAACTACCTGCCAGCAGTTGATGCAGAGGACATTAGCATAGTTTTGCATCCATGTTTCTGAATGAGAACAATATTTGCAGTTTGGACTATTGGGATATAGTCCACCCCATGTACCAGCACTTAAGGCATATAGCTCTGGATTAACACGTCCAATGCTGGAACAAGAAAATCCTTGATGAGTATATTCAAGAAAAATAGATCAATTTATGATACATGTAAAGTGGAAGGAAGAAAAAGTAGGTAGCGCGGCATATAGGTTGGGCAAGGAACCCTCAAGCACTTAGTAGCCATAGAAGCCCAAAATAACCTGTAACCAAATGCTGAAACTAAATGAATGGAAACATACCAAATTACAATCATAAAAAAAAAATGGAAAATATTCAAAGAACATATATGCTCGCTGCAAGTCTGAAAGTCTTTGTAGGATAATAATAACAAATAAGGGAGACATCAAAATTCCTCTTTTGGCGACATGTTTAACCATGCAAATTTTACAAATACCAATCCTGAACAAATGGTCTCAACCTGAAAATATGTCATGTTAAATGGCAATTGGATGGATGAATTAACTTTAAAATTTAAAAGTGTAATTATTACTCTCTTGACATTTTTTTTCAGTTCTCTTGACCTTTTTATTTTTTTTGGATTCGTAACTGAAAATTATATTAAAGAAAGGAAAACAGGGATTACAAAAAAAACGAAACGCCCAATGCTTAAGGGAAACAAAAACAGGTATAAAAGGATTATACCAACTCAACAATCAAAGAAATGCAACACAGCACAATAAAACAGCCACCAAATCTAAAGATCTATCAACATCATGCTATATTACTCTCTTGATTTGCCAGACAAGCTTTATCGTACAATATTTCCACCTTGCATACTGGTAAGTGCTTAATTGTTTATAATTTGAGCCCTAATATTTGGTTTATCTTGTGCTAGTTCATGATTATTTTTTTACTTTTTTTTTAACGGTAAAATGCTAGTTCATGGTTATTTCATTTGTTTTTACATTGACTTTGTTATTTTTAATGCAAAGGTCAAAAGGAGCTAAAAAGAGAAGAATTTCAGTAAGAAAAGAATTGATGAGAGATTCAGGCGTGAATCCCAAGGAGGAGCCATGATGGGCCCATCCAAGTTGTTTCAAATTTTCAAGAATTCTTTCTGATTCTTTGGATAACCTAAAATTAAAATTAGAAAGAATTGGAGAGCAAGAAAGCATAAACAAAGAAAGAAAGAAGAAAAACCAAACCATGTGTTGCACGCCCAAAGGGGGTCCCACATCTATGGCAAAGATTTGAATTTCAGAATTTGGAAATTCTTTCTCAAGTCCAAGTGGCGCCCAAGCATAGAAGCGTTCCTAAGTAAGAGTCCAAGCTACATTTAGAAGTCCAAGAAGGGGGTCCCACACTCCATGTTGCACGCCGCATATGGGCCCACTTTTATGTTCAAAGATTCAGATTTAGTCTCTTAAAAATAAATCTCAGATTTGTGGGTCCATGTGAGAAACTTTTCAGAAGCTATAAAGTGGGACCGGAATTAGAAAGTCTTGCACACCAAGAAACGAAGACTTCTATTCTCATCTAATTAGGAAACTTACTTGAAAAAGTAAGCAAGAGGTTTAATCACAAAAGGAAACAAAGCCTTAAAAGGAGGAAACTCTTTACAAAAGATTGCTTTTGCAAAAAGCATAAAAGGGGAGCAAGGGGATGGACGACCAGCATCCATAACCACAAGCCCTAGCAGCCGTGCATCATCAAATTGGAGAGCTTCTTGAAGCGAGGAGAAAGCAAGTTGTTGCTGGCTGACCCCTTCATCTTCATCTTCTTCTAGAGTTTTTACTATGAATCTTTTTTCTATGTTATTTTCAATTCCAAACATGAGCTAAACTTTTTAAGGCTAGGGTGTAATTGAAACCCTAGCCTAATTTTATGTAGTCCCTTTTGGCATTCTTTAATTGAGATTTTAGTTTTGTTGGTTGAGTTTCTAAACCATGTTTTTTATATGATGAGTTGTGTATCTGCCATGCCAACCTTCAATTAAATTTAAGATTAGCTAACTTATCTTTGATTGATCTTGATGTTAAGCATCTAGAGTTTAGAACTATCTTAGACTCGTGCATTTATCATTTCCATTGTTTTTCTGCATCACGCATGTATTGACTAGGACATATGCCATGCTTAGTTTTTGCAACTTGATGAACAATTCATGTAGTATGCCACTCATAAATTAGGTTTAGGGGAATCATAATCTAGATACATATGCCATGGTCTAGGTTGATAAATGTCACCAATAATTCTGATCTTTTATTAAGGGATAATAAGGGACATACTTAGGATAGGTTAGGGGAGTAGATGAAACCCTAGTTCATTCATTCTCATTGTTTTCAATCCTACTAGTAGTTTTTTGTGTTAGGTTACTTTCCATTAAGCTTTTGATTTATTTTAATAGTTTAATTTACTGTTTTTAGTAGTTTCATTCAACCAATCAGCATTCAATAACTTTTTCATTCGTTTAATATTCTGAATTTTTAGTTATTTTTTTACATTGTTTTATCACAAGTCTTCGTGGGACCAACCTCGTACTTACAATTCATTATAGTACATAGTGATCTTGTGCGCTTGCGAGTTTTAGGTTGTGTGCATATTAAGTAGCTTATTTCTAAGTTACTTGGTGCATACCACATACTCGACAGCTAAACAAAGTTAAAGGCAATGCCAAAAGTAAAATTAAAATTCTAATCCCCACTACTTAACGCTGAGCAGATGCTTACTATGCACCTTCCAAAAGGAAAAGGAAGTCCAAGCAGCGAGGCCATTGTTACTGAGAAATCAAGCTGGAAGAAGTAGAACAGTTTGTTAGATAAGTGTTGCCAAAAGTTGTAAAAAAAAATGTCAAAATTTATATGAATGGATAAAAATCCACTAGAGCCGCTATCTTGGGGAAAAAAATCCTGATCTAACCTGTTGAAGAGAGCTGATGCATATCTTTCTTCCATCCTGAATAATAAAAAAAATTAAAAATAAATAGCAGGTGACCATTTTAATAGTTTATGCTAATGATGGGGAAAAAAAAAGTTTATGCAGGAAACTTATGAGCGAACATATTCAAAATTAATTCCCATGCAGCTCAACAATATTCAAGTGACTTTTGAAAGGAACAAAGTGACAAGTGTCCAAAACAAGTATTCGTAATGCGTAAATGTATAACAGTTTAGGTGCTGAAAATTCTAAAATTATTTTTACTGTACAATCAATTAAATTCCACAACGATGGTTTTGTATCTTCATGCCCACCTTATGAATTATCCACACATTACATAAATGAAGCCTTTTTTTAACTATTATGTGCTGATTATTGTATTTGCTAATGCTAGTTGTGAGTTTAAGTACACTGATGCAGTTGCCAAATATGAATTGCACAGTCATGTTATTAAGTTGCATGAGGTCAGTTTCAATAGAATAGAAATTAAGTTGCATGAGGTCAGTTTCAATTGAATAGAAGCCAGATGCATCAAGCTCTAGATCAAGCAGAACTAGCAAAGGCTGTTTGCAAGTGAAATATATGTTAAAATGTTCGAGCTATGTTTTACAAGAAGCAATGCATATCTAGATAATTTCAAACAAAAAATGGATGGTGAGGTAGCACAATGTATGGGCATGGAGAGAATATATATATATATATATATATATCTGTATCAGGCAGTGATCAAAATTAACCATGTTCATGAGAGGAACAAATGCTTATAGTTTTGATGTTCGTTGAGTTTCTTGTCTATCAATATAGACATTGCAAAGAACCAGTCATTTCTACAACAATCTGAGCTCATAACCAAGTCATAGATTATGTAAAAAAATAAAAAATAAAAATAATAATAAATAATAAATAATAAAAAACAGCAGTCTGCAAGGGAAAGAAATACCATATCTAATTTGCAAGAAGAGGTGTCAAGTTCAGAAGGCATGGAAGCAGGGGATTTCTTCAAACTCATTGCAAAAAGGGATGTTTCAACCTGCATAATAAATCATCTGTATCAGTTCTAGAAAAACACATTATTGACCAAAATTGCAAGGAAATTAATTGCGATACTAAACCTCTTCAGCAGTCCCTCCACCATGATCGCCGTTTAAAGTTTGGCCATGATCACCCATCACAATAACAAAAGTATTCTCATGCAAACCTCCAGGTGCAGACTGGTTCTTCAGAATTTCAATGACTTTCTGACAAGAGATAAAAAATAATGGTTTTTCATTCAAAAGAAATACATTCAAGAAAATAGTTCATTACTTTATATAGATTATGAAGGATAGCAACAGTTACAGAAATGTTATTACAAGTAGTGACTTTAATATAGTTTCAATGTCAACAATTTCTGGGAAAACATTGATATTATATACATCATCATCATCATCCATTATGCCATCAGTTCGGGGCTGGCTTTATGAATAATACTGTTAAAAGAAGGTAGTTATAAAACAAATGAGCACTCATCTCGTCCACAGAGCGAGCTCCAGATGTGGACATGATTCTTTAGCATTACAACATGATGCACAACTAATTTAATGATAAAAAAGTCTACACAGCAACATAAATTAAGAAATCAATGTAAAGTTCAAGAAACTAACCTCTAGAATGTCATTGTATTGCTCCAGCTTTTCTATCATTGGAGTAGAATCAACTCCAAATATATGCCCAGCATGGTCCTACACACAATAGTAATGAAAAATACAATCCAACTTGCATAATTCCAACAATGAACAAAAAGATGTGGACAAGAACAAAGGTACATATATTGTCTTAGTAAAGGACTAACAATGATCCAACTAATATTATTAGTGATTCCATTGTAGTGGATCTATGAAGTAAATCCAGTCTATTAATGGTTAGGATCCACAATGACATATTGAAAATATGTTGATCGAGTCAACTTGGAAACAATTTTATCTAACATATTAAAACAACAAATGAATGAGAACTACAAATAAGCTTCACATCAACAAAATGGTATAAGTTAAAGCATGATTAAATAATGCCTGAGAAATGGCGATAGCATTCAAATGAATATCATGTAATTTTTCAAGAAAATTTACACTATTTGTTTTTTTCTTTTCATTTTTACATATTTTTATATATTTTAATTAGGAGAAATTTTCAAAAATGGACAGGCCATTCCTAGCTTCGAAATGCTCCAAGCCTTTGGGCCCACCTGGCCCCCCATGATCAATCTAAGCCCTTCAAAACATTACCCCTTCATGAATTGTTTCTACCAGCCCAAGTTTCACAATCATCCATATTTGTAGATCCCCCCAATTAGATGGGTCAAAATCTTAGTTGATGTTGCATTTTGAGACCTTGAGTCGGGGTCCATAGATGGACTTGGGTCCACTCATAAAAACTAAATTGGGTTCGAGTCCGGGTTCAGGCTGTTTACATCCCTATTGGGAACCTACTATTAAACTTTTTGAAACATGATAGGGGGCTAGGATTTCTATGTTTAACATTATAAAATATATATTCACAGACCTGTCATGATGGCCTCAGGTATTCAGATAAGAAACCAAATGGAACGGATCTAAACATGATTTTTGTTTTTTTGTTTTTGGCAGAGTACTCGACTACAAACATATGTTAGGTAGGTAGACAGCCAACATAAAACATTTGTCACAACCCAAACATGAATTCTGAGAAATGGAGAAACAAAATTCATGTAGCCGACACCAACATAGTTGGGATAGGGCTTTGATGACGATTATGACGACTCAACTACAAACACGAATCTCGATTAAGCCCAAATTCAAGGCCCCTCTATGTTTTTTTTTTTTTAATCAACAAATCGAGTAGTAATTGCCATCCTTTGCGGGCCCCACAATCCAATTTTCAAAACATTCAAAAGGGGGTATATGACACTATAAATATATATATATATAGAGAGAGAGAGAGAATGAGGTTACTTGATCATTTTGCTTTATATAAAACGAACTAGTTTGAAAATAGAGAATGGATAATAGCCAACAGAAACATCAGTTCAATTCAAGTAATGCAAGTTTTGTTCCTGTACATAAGTAGAATTTGATCATACCACTCCAAGGAAGTGAGAGATCAGAACATCCCAATCGTCTTGATACAAAGATGGGAACAAGTGATCAATACAACCATTATCTACCTGTACAAGAAATCTACAATAAATATCAACACTAAGTTGAAAGGAAAAAAAAGTAGTACAAATTTAATAGGTAAAGAAAACATGGATTTTATAGCTCATGCGCATACAGTATCAAGATCTTTCACGTTGAAGGAAGGAAAAGGGTAAGATTTTTTAAAATGATCTGGAAACACTTGTAGCCACGTATCATCTCCCATCATCAGCACACGCTTTCCATTTTTAACTAACTGCATATGTCAAGAAAAGAAATCCAGGGAGCATATATGAGGCTTAAATAAAATTACAACTATTCAGGCTCAAGACCATGTGAAAGTAACACCATTAACTAATATACTATAATACACAAACCCAAATCAGTGAAGAAGGGGAAAAACCTGATGTATAAAATTATCTTCAACAATTGCTGGGGCACCAAAGCTATTCCCAACATCAATAAATGTTGGAAGTCCACCAGTTGTCAAACCCTAGGGGAAAAAAGAAGGCTACACAAGATCAGAAACCCAATTCACCAATGAATATATGACACTGATACAATCAGAGGAAAATGGATTGCAATATCAAAAGAACATATATAAGTTATATAAACTTATTATCAGGAATTCAGGATACACACACACACACAATTATCAGCAAATATATATATATATAGACAGTATATACTTGAATACATACATATATCATACGGATGCATGTATATGAATCAATAAACAAAGTTATTGCAGTATAAAAGCTGCCTATCAAGAAAAAAAAAACTACACATAGCCACACTATGTATCAAAAGCAAAATAAATATAGTTACGACTAAGGAGCAACAGAAATAAAAAAAAAAAACATGTTACATCCACTTTGATAATTGGAGATAGAGTACACCAAGTTATTACATAAACATTATTAATGCGCGTTTGCTAAATTAGCTACAATGATGTGGAAAACCGATGATGGATCAAATAAAGTATAGAATTGAACTTATAGCTTATGCTAACTGTAGTACCACACTGTTTAAAGATAAAATGCATTTACAAATTGACTCTCCAATTTACTTCACCCACTTTAGTAAACATTCCAATACTGACAGGCCCTTCACTAAATATTTAGTCCAACTCATGTCAATGCAAGCTCCATCGATCTAAAACCTACTGCACATCATTGGTCAAACCAATAGAAAGAAATATATATATATATATATATATATAAGTCAGCCACTTGAGGTCCAAAATAGCACAAGAAATGAAGAATACCAATACAAGTTTACCGTTTTTCATTGACAGACGGAAAAAAAAAAAAAAAAAGTTTCAATTTAGTGAACCACATTGGGACTATGTAGAATTGCTTGGAGCAAACATCAGTTTTTGTTAGTTTTTAGGATAACCATATGAATGAAGATAAAAAGACCAAAATGGTACTTAAAAAGAGATTTTATTGGTCATTAATTTATTTTTTGTATATTAGCAAGGGAAAAATGAAATGGTGCATAAAATTCACAATCACAGATATCATACAACCATTACCATTGATAAATTAGGAAAATTTAGAAAGACAGTATTCTAAGAAGAAACTGCAGTTTGGAGAGGATAGATGTTACCCCCGGACAATACAACGAAACAAAAATAATGATAATAAAGATAGAAATAGCAAGCACCTTGAGACGTTGTAAACTGGTTGTTGGTGGATCGGCAATGGCCTTGAAAATCCTAGCAGATGAAGGTTCATCCGAAGCCAGCTTTTGCAGCACTTGTAACTTGTCCATCCATGGCTTCACCTCTGGAAGAAAATATGTGGATGATCTCCCATCCTATGAGATGTTCTTAAGGCAATCAACTCAACTTGTGCAGAAGTTTAAACCATACAATGATGTAATCGTCATTTTTAGGCTCAACCCGAATGGGGAAAAAAAGAAGAAGAAAGGAGGGAGGGGGAGATTGCTAACCCTCAAAGAAGGTACTGGGTGCAACAAAATCAAACCTACAAAAGAAAAGAATAAAAGTTAAGTCAATTGATGTAACAACATGGAACCAATACCACATCATGAAAATTCTATCCAATGATACAAATTCCTACTGATGTCAGTGACTAAAAACCATCTGCCTGCCCACCCATGTAGTAACCCAGCTATAAACGTAATAACCCAGACTAGTTGAGAAATAACAATCACCCAAGTTACTCAGCTAATTAAGTAAAATTGCCACTCGACCCAATCCCCATCCAGCTTCCGCTTATTAGGAGATTTTCAAGGAAGCATTCACATTGCAGAAAGAAAAGTCATTTCCATATATAAATTTCTAAATTTCCCAAAATCAATCAATATCAATGAAGGAAGGAAATTGGGGAGGATGATGAGTGTGAGTGACCTCAAGGCGTCTAGAACAATGATGACTACACGATCTACAGCCGGTTTCGTCCAACAATGATGATGATGAAGGCTGAGATTATTATTATTGTTATTGTTATTGGTGGTGGTGGTGGTGGTGGTGTCGGATTGTGGTGGTGGAGGAGGAGAGCAAGGAGAGAGGGAAATGTCGGAGCATTGGCTGAAAGCGGAGAGCTCGGTTCGGGTGAGGAGGAATCCTCTGGTGAAGAGGAGGATGGCTACGGAGTGGAGGAAGAGGATGAAGAAGAAGGGCCATATCAGACGCCACTTCTCATCACCGCCAAAACGCCATCCTCCTCGCATCGCTCCCTCTCTCTCTCTCTCTCTCTCTCTCTCTCTCTATTTCTGTCTTTCTCCGCTCTGCTCCGCTCGTTGGAAGGAGATTGCCGCTGTCAGCAGCCCGCATGAAACAAACCGCGAGGTAGTGGCGGGGGGGTGGTGGCGGTGCCGTTAAAAGTGGATTTTAGATGCTCTCTCCCTGGCCCTAATCCTGCCGCCGCGACTCCAATCTCTCCCAAGTCCCAATGATATGAACCTAAATTTGGAGGAGTTTTTTCTTTTCTTTTCTCTTTTTTTTTTTTTTTTTTTTTTTTTGCAGAATGTAAATACGGCGGGCCCCATTTTTTTTTTTTTTTTTTCAGCCCTATCCTCATCTATGGCTCTATACGAGGCCACTTTGGGCTTGCCTTCGATCACTGCATCACCTTTTGATGTTCTTCCCATCCTATCCCATGATCTCACATCAGGCTCTATTTTACATTTTATCTTTTATCTTATTTTAGAAGCCCTTTCTATCTGTCTTTAATCCATCGAAACTCCTAAAGTGTAAAGTGGGTTCCATTAGCTAAATGGAGTTATATATATATAAGTTCACTTGTTAGTGATCAACATAGTGTTAATTACACACATATATATATATATATATGTAATTCGGACTAATTTTTTTAAAGATAAACACGAGGGTGTCTATGTGGGAAGGGATGGGTATTAACTTTTAGATAGAATCCAAAGCATCTTTATGATTGAGGAATTTATAAATTTGAGGAGTCCTTATTTTTCATGGATTAGAGATTCCTCAAGGAAGATTTGGACAGCAAAAAAGTTTCATTAACATTAGTTGAGGGAAATTGACAACTAGCGCATTAATAGAATAGAGGGAAAAATAGAATTTCCATAACCTATATCCTTTTGGATGTAAGGGAGAGGCATGACCCTCAAACAATTAAATAAATAAAAAGAAAAAAAAGAAAGAATTCATCAACCAAAGACATGAAATTTTTTATATGACTCCCCAGAAAGAAATGGTGAGGGAGAGCCTTGCCAAAAGCGTGAACAAAGAGAGAGCCTTCTCTCATCACATCTGTCCTGCCTGGACCTCAAAACGAACCCCCAAATCTACTCACTACTCAGCCATGCGCCATTTTTAAGGTGGGCCCCACTAAAGAGGGCCCGGGCGGGCATTTTCCATTTACGGAGGCTTCCATCTTGAACATTGATTGATACACTGACCCAACCCGACCCCCATTCATGAAGAAGGCGGGAAAAGGGCAAGATACGATACAATACTGCCCGCCCCGAAATCCTTAAAAATCTTGCCCTCTCGCTCTCTCTTGTTTGCTCGGCTCGCTCAAGCTCAAGGGTGTTTCATTCTTCTTCTTCATTCCATCTAGACATCTAGTGTGTGTGTGTGAGAGAGACAGAGAGAGAGAGTATCTGATTGATTTGATTGATAGATAAAGAGGCAGCTGCGTCTTGAGTTTTTCAATGGGAATCAAGGTTAGGTTTCAGCTGCACTACTCTCCCATCCACACTAAAATCCCTAAATCCACATATATGTATGCATGTATCCACTAACAGTCGCCTGCAATTCTTTTTTCCTTCTTTGATCTAGGGTTTAATGAAGTTGCTCTCCGACAATGCTCCCAAGTCCATGAAGGAGCAGAAATTCGAGAGCTATTTCGGCCGCAAGATAGCCATCGATGCCAGCATGAGCATTTATCAGTTCCTCGTCAGTAAATTCCTCCCTCTCCCCCTCTGTTGCAATCCATTTCTAGTTTTCTTAAAATATATATATATATATATATATTTATATCTCATCTGTTTGATTTTGGATGTGCAGATTGTGGTGGGAAGGAGTGGAATGGAAACGCTGACAAATGAGGCTGGAGAAGTAACAAGGTAGGGAGTGCTGGGTTTTTTCTTTTTCTCTTTCTCTCAAGGAGAGGTATGGTGATGAAGATTAATGAATTGGGTCGAGTCGATTGGTTATTGTTTTGTTGGGGTGGTTTTTTGTTTTTTGTTTTTTGTTTTTTTTTTTACTGATTTTAGACGCATTTCTTTTTATGTGTTTGATGTTCTTCTGCAGTCACTTGCAAGGAATGTTCTCTCGGACAATAAGACTGTTAGAAGCTGGGTTGAAGCCCGTGTAATATGCCTCGTTTGGTTTTCGTTTCATCTTGCCATTATATGTGTGTGTCTATATATATATATATATATTCTATGTTTCTTTGGGTGGTCGGTAAGTTTAATGTGTCCATGTCTGTATCAGATATGTTTTTGATGGGCAGCCTCCAGATTTAAAGAAAGAAGAGCTTGCAAAACGGCATGTTTTCAAACTAGAACCATCTGCACCTTTTTTTTCATACATATATTATTTCTTTTTTACCCCCTCCATTTCCATGGCTATAGTTTTGATTCATGGTTATCTTTTTATGCAGCTCCACAAAAAGGGCAGATGCTGCTGAGGATTTGGCAGCAGCAATAGAGGTAAATGATCAGTTTCCTTTTTTTTTTTTTTTTTTTTTTTACAGGAGGCATTATAGTAAGGTTTGCTCTTTTGAGATCCCTTTCCCCCTGTTGTCCTTCTAATTGTTTTTTTTTTTTTTTCAATCTACATTGCAGACTGGAGTTAAGGAAGACATTGAAAAGTTCAGCAAAAGGACAGTAAAGGTGGGTCTTTTTTTCTTCGATGCCATGTTTAGACGATGCAAAACACATCCCGAGTTCAGACAACTTACCATTACCATTATTTTATTTTTATTTTTCTTTCAAGGGTAGTAAAGAAATCATGACACTGAATCTTTTCTTATCCTTGTTTCGGCCTGAAATTTTTGTTCTATACCCAGGCTGGGCTGTTTTATTTATTGGAATTGTAAATATGTATCTCATATTCTCATTAAAGGATAACAAAATTTTTTTAAAATGTTAGTTCAGCAACACTAATACATATAAATCAGATTAATGAGTTATAGTAGACAACTCATGATGTTGAATCTTTTATTGCTTTTGATTAGGCATGCGAATTTATTTTATACTCAAGATGGGTTATCTACACAGCCTGCACTCTAGGAAGCAAAGAGAGTCGTATTATTAGACTCTACTCCTCTACTCTTTAGTGTGTGCTGGATGCCTTACTTCTTTGGGAATGGTGCTATCTATATACTTTCTTCAGGTGGGGTCCACGATGGTTTTAGAGGGCTTCTTCTTCTTGGATAGACCGCAAAACTTTTGAGTGGGATATTTTGGGATCAGTCACCCTTATTGCCATTTTAACCCCGTGCCTTTTTCTCGCGTCTACACAAGGAATATGCAATACCCTGTTTTGTACCAACAATCATTTGCATTCTCTGCCCAATGTGCATTAGGGTAACCAAGAAACTTTGGAGCACATGGGATAGTAACTAGTAAGAACAGGCCCCATGAGATGGTACACACAAAGAATGCAAGGAATTGCTGCATAATAAACTGCTTGTGTGGAGAGATAGAAACCATGTCTCTGTATGGACAACATATGCGCGGACCAAACTGCCCACTCTATATGGCATGGGTTACCAATAGAGCTTCTATCTGTGTTAAGTTTTTAGGTGGAAGCAGAAGCCATCGCCCTCCTTTCTCACCCTACCATTTATGACAGGTTCCCATCCTTAAGATTCATAATGAAGTTCCTCCTAAAAAAATTTTTGTTGCTTTTAAACCGCACTGAGCTAGCAATGCCTTTTTTTCTGTAGGGGGAATGGTAAACTATCCTAGGCGCTCCACTTTAGTGCTCCGCCACAGGAAATCTGTTCATGCTCTGCCAACGTATGCCTATGCCCCTTGTTGTACTCTGTGCCATGGGACACTCCACCTCTATGCTCTACTACCAGTGCCAGGGGTTGATCTTTGGCACTGTTAGTGACATGAGACGCCCATTACCACTTGGGCTGTCTCATGGTTCTCGCCTTAATTCTTTTTCATGTCCCATCTTATGAATGAGCACATTTATTCTGGTCATTGATGCAGGATTGACTCTCTAATTTCACTTCAGGCTTCTTTGGCGTTTGGGCAGGGCTTCAAAGTTATCACTTATGGTTCTTGCAGATTCGTCACCAGTGAATGCCTTTGGATCTGCAAAACCAAGTGATCCTACAAGTAATAGTGGGAAAAAGAATTTTACCGACTTCTCAAGATTCTGAAGATCAATTTTTTAAGGCTTGAAACACTTCTGCCACAAGACATTACCTTTCCCAATTTTTGATACATTCCACCACCTCTCTTTACAGATGTTTCTAGAAGCAATTTTAGGTACACCTAAACTTGAACTGAATAGCACCCATTATAGGAAAATCTGAACTGGGAATTTTTCAAATATGGGATGATTTGGATGAGGTCTCTGAAGCAGTCAAGGGGAAGGGGGCGGTATCCAACAGGCTGTTCTCCAAGCCAAATGGCTTATGGATAGGGATCCTTCCGGATCAAGTGTCTTGGTCTCACACCACAGACAAGAACAATGCAAGGGAACACTCAAATTCTATTCATTTTTCAATGTCTCCATTGGAGAAGATGACATCTCCTTATACAGACAAGCAATCACTGTTTTATCCTAGCCTGCTAACCAAAACTAGGGAACACTCCACATAACATAGGAAGGAGTATTATAGGGCGGTGCCGATTTCTTCTTTTAGAAGTTAGTTTTATCAGCTGGAAATGTGGGCTTCCAGTTTGAAAGATCAGCTGGAAATATGGACTTACTACTCCTTTGTGGCCTTGGACCTTTGGGTATAAACTTGAGAGGGGCCCATTAGTTTGGCCTGCATCAACTCTCCCCCTCTTTGAGGGAACTCGACCTCGAGTTCAGTAGGTTGCCTCTTGGGTTGAAAGCCAACCATACAAACCTTCGATGTGCTACTTGATCTTCGTCTTTTGTGCATAGTGTGAAGGCTTCATGATATCTGTTCTTCCAACTCGAAATCGATCGGAGGCATTGCTTCTTCTGGTTTTCGAATTCAGCTTGGATGTGAAATTGAACCATTAGATGCATCAAACTCTGAATTTGAATTGACCGAACACAATCTTTAGGCAGGAACAACCGATCTCCTAAGATGAAATCGATATCGGTATGTGGAATTGCAATGACTTGACCATCATTCGGGACTTCCAAAGTAATAGTCTTTTCATCTGATGATTTAACTTGAGCTTCTAGAGGTGGACTTACAATGGGACCCATTAGATGATCAGACTCCTTGATGTTTTCTTCAGTGTTTGTTTCTTCTTGTTCTTCAACATCAATCCTAGCCTTCTCCATGACTAGTTCCACAACAAGGAATTTTGTGGTTTGCGAAGACTTTTCTTGCATCTTAGCTTTTCGGAGGCGATAAGGTTTTATCGAATGTTAAACACTGATTGCTTCCCAAAATGCCTCATGAATATCTTCGCATTCTTTTTTCATATTTTTCAATATGCTCGGGTGCAAACCTTTGAGAAACTGATGAGAATCAAGTGTCTTTCCCAAGTCACATAAATAGTGTAGCCTTTCAAATTCATCGGCATATTGTTTGACAGAAAACTTTCCTTGTGTCAAACTAAGATACTGCGCAAAATGGCCAATGGGTTTGAAATTGGTTTCCACTAGTGGGGAGAATGGATCTCTTCCATGTATGTACTTGTCATCCAATAACAATTTCATTTCCTTCCATGTCGATGGATGTTGATGCAATTGACATTGTACTTCTTTCCACCATGCTTGTGCATCTCCTAGAGGCTTTCTTTTTGCATAATCCTTACAGGAATTACCTCTTACTCGGTGCAACTGAAAATACTCTTCAAGATTCTGAATCCAATATAAGAAGACATCTGGATTACTGTTCCCATAAAAATATGGAACTTCTAGAGCTTCTTGCATACTGGAATTCAATGAGAGGGAGATGGAAGGAGGGAGCTCTAGCTCTGCAGACTTCGATGGAGTTGCAGTGGAGAGAGGGGCGATGGGCGGTCGGTGCAGATGGGCGACGAAGATGATGCCTATGGTGATGCTCACATGGTCAGGGACTTAGGTGCACGGTATGCTTTTGGTTCTCAGTGCCTCTTCCTCTATTCTTCTTCTTCTTCTTCTTTTTCTCTCTGAGTTGGGGCTGGGCCTGCCGACAGATTTTTTTTTTGTTAAGTGTTTGGGAATGTAGACAGATACTTGAGGGGGCGGTGGGTTTGGTTTGGGGTGAGGGTGCCGATGGGCTTAGAGGTTCGTGGCTGCTAGGGTCTAGGGATTTGGGGATTTTGTGGATTGGGGATTTTTTTTTTGGCAATTTAGGGTTTGGGGAAACTGAGTTTCAATGATTTAGAGGTATCGGTGGGGCTGTTTGGCATTAGGGTTATCAGTGGGGTTGTTTGGCATTGGGGTTATTTGGATTTGGAGAAGGTGTTTTGGGGTTAGGCTAGCGTTCTGGGAGCATTTTTTTGTCTTTGTTTTTCAAATTTTTTTCCACTTCTCTCTCTCTCTCTCTCTCTCTCTCTCTCTCTCTCTCTCTCTCTCTCTCTCTCTCTCTCTCTCTCTCTCTCTCTTACTCTCTCTCTCTCTCTCTGGTTTGGGCAGAGGGCCTGGCTTTTTTTTTATTTGTTGGCTGTGATGGGTGAATGGAAGGGCTTGGATGTGATGATAGAAGATGGATGGTGGTGAAGGATGATGATGATGATCGGTGGGGATGATAATGGATGGACAGAAAATAAACAAAAAGATGGGATACGGGGTTTCCTCGAAACGGCGATCCAAAATGGTGAAACGGTGATCCGAGATGGATCGTCGTCTCTGATACCAATTGAAGCAGTCAAGGGGAAGGGGTAGGTAGCCAACAGGCTGTTCTCCAAGACAAATGGCTTATGGATAGGGATCCTTCCGGATCAAGTGTCTTGATCTCACACCACAGACAAGAACAATGTAGGGGAACACTCAAATTCTATTCATTTTTCAATGTCTCCATTGGAGAAGATTACATCGCCTTACATAGGCAAGCAATTACTGTTTAATGCTAGCCTGCTAACCAAAACTAGGGAACACTCCACATAGCATAGGATGGTGGAGTATAGGGCAGTGCTGATTTCTTCCTTTAGAAGTTAGTTTGATCAGCTGGTTCCAGTTTGAAAGATCAGCTGGAAATATCGACTTACTGCTCGTTTGTGGGCTCGGACCTTTGGGTATAAACTTGAGAGGGGACCATTAGTCTGGCCTGCATCAGTCTCCAACTCCTATGCATGTCGATCACATGTGGGTCCATATTTGATCTTGAGCCCGGGCCTCTGACTCATGGGCCTCCTTTTGGGTTCTTCCAGGCTCTCAGCGTGTTTTAATGCATACCATTAGGTTATGTCCTCCTCTAGCTGCTAAAAAACCTGAAGCGTGCATTGTTTTGGTAGGTGACAAAGCAACATAATGAAGACTGCAAACGACTTCTAAGACTCATGGGAGTCCCTGTTATTGAGGTGATGCTATTCCTTTCTTTGTTATATATGATTACTTGTGCATGTGTTTGTTTCAGTTTTATTAGGCTTACTAAATATTTACCAAGTTCATCTAAAATTATGACTTGTGTCTATTTTTTTGTTTTCCAGGCTCCATGTGAAGCAGAGGCAGAGTGTGCATCACTTTGCAAAAGTGGCAAGGCATGCTCTAAAATAGTTTGTTCTTTATTTTTCCATGGGGTTCAACCTCAACTTCCAATATTTGTTTGAATTACATTGTATCATGTAGGTATATGCTGTAGCTTCTGAAGATATGGATTCGTTAACTTTTGGGGCTCCAAGATTTCTTCGTCATTTAATGGATCCAAGCTCCAGAAAAGTCCCAGTAATGGAATTTGAAGTGGCAAAGGTTACTATTTGTAGAAAAACATAGCTTTTATTTAATGATTTGGTATTTGATGTATCCAATAGCGCTTTTCTTTCAGATTTTGGAGGAGCTAAACCTCACTATGGACCAGTTCATTGACTTGTGCATCCTTTGTGGGTGCGACTACTGTGATAGCATTCGAGGTAACATTACTTGAATATCCTTTTTTACCTGTATTTTTTTTTATAACTCGTAATAAATCTTGGTGAATCAAAACCGCTCACACTCACACCTACCCTACTTGTGTATTGTCTGTCTCAAATAAATTTGATCATGATTGGAGTGATACTCAAGTGCAGATATCCCGCATGAGAGACCATGCGGGACAACCTGGGCCCCATCAATCATGGATTAGGTGGGGGATCAAAAGATCCAAATTGGACCAGCCTATTTATGAAAGTTTCAAGTCAATCCCATCATCTTAACTTCTTAATCTGTGGCCCCAAGTTTAATGATTTTAGAATGCACAAAATTTTTTTATTGGAATCCAACGGTCAAGTCTGTGTGTGTTGCAATTGTCCTTGAAATTAGCTTCTAATGGTTTGAGCCAGTGATCTCTTTAGAGGAAACAAAAACTCTTATCATTTCGTTATATTTTCATTTACTAATATTTTTTTAGAAATATATCAATCTCTGATATTATAAATTGAAGTAAAATTAAATCTAATAAAATTGCTGTCTATTTCTTCTTTTGGAGAATCATTTTTTTTATCATATATATGAAAAATTACAAATTAAAATTCGCACCTCTAAATTCGGACTTGACAGTTATTATTTCAATTGTATGCCATGAGCACCATTTATTGTACTCATTTTCTGGCTACTACCCCTGTAAAATAGGAATCGGTGGACAGACAGCTCTGAAGCTCATTCGTCAGCATGGTTCCATAGAAAATATTCTGGAGAACATAAACAGAGAGAGGTGATTTTCTTGTGATAATTTTGTTTTTCTTGCGTAAACATAGAGGTGCTTTTCCTGTGGTAATTTTGTTCTCATTCTCGGTAATTTTATTCACTCTCTCTCTCTCTCTCTCTCTCTCTCTCTCTCTCTCTCTCCAGTTGTGTTTTCGTTTTGGGACTTGTAGAGGGTGGTGATAAAATTTCAGCCAATCTTCAGTCTATTTCCCATGGAAAAGCTCATATCATTTATGCAATTTCTTAGATTTATTCAGGCAACTTTGTTATGCCTGTGGATCCTTAGATGGTTGGTGATGTCTTATTTGGCTGTCTAACACTGATAATTGATGCAGTAGCCCTATCTGTCCGTTGGGGCAAGACTCATGGTCCAATTGTGGGACCCAAGCAAGTTTAGGAATTTCTTATTAATTGTTATTAGTTTCTAAATTTTATTTTTAGAAGTTGCAATTAGGATTAGTTTCTAATTTGAATAGGATTATTATTTGATTTCTTAGCCCTTAAGTTTCTTTTCTTATAAATATGACATTGTAGAGATTGGTAATCTCAGTTAATTGAGTTAATAAAATTTCCCCTGTTGTGGGTTTCGTTGGAGAGTGTCTTCTTCATTGTGATTGTTCCTGTGGAAACCCTAATTGTGCTTCGGCACTTGCATCCTAACCCTAGGTTGCATCAATTGGTATCAGAGCCGCACGATCCTCATGATCGTCGGCGTGATTATCCCTATCAGTCCATCCCAGTACCAGCATCACCCTTCCCGAACTCTGTTCATCCATTCCATAACCATCTCCATCGCCAGTCCCTTCGACAGTCCCCTGCGACAAACATTCACCTCACGCCTAACCCATTCCCACCTCTTCCCAAAACCCTGTACACTCACAAAAACCCACAAATCCCCAATCGTCCCCCATCCCGTTACCATCATCACCGCTGCCCAGATCCATCCCAACCAGATCCCTCAAAACCACTGCTTCCCCATCATTCGAAGCTCCTTTGTCCATCGCATCTTTCGTCCACTGCCTCCCGTAAACCTCCACAAACCAAATCTCAACCCTTTCGTCCAACCCCTTTCTCCATATCGCAAAAAAATCCCAGCAAAACCCCCAAATCGTCATCTCCCAGACCGTTCCAATCTCCAACCGAAGAAACCACCTTTCGTCAATAGCCATCACCATTCCCCAATTCCCGCCCCCACACCAAACCAAAAAGCAGATCTGAGAAGAAGAGACAAAAAGTAGAAGAAAGAAACCAGAGGAGAAGGAAGAAGCATCCAAAAAAAAAAAAAATAGAGAAGGTGTGTACCTAAAACTTGATCTCCAGCAGCCTGACCCTCGCCAAGCATTGCCAGCACCGCCGCCGACCTCCAGCAGCATCTTCTCCATCCCCTTCATCGCACCAGCACAAGGCCATCATCATCATCATCATCATCACGGCTTGGGGTCAACACCATCTCGCCAATCTCAGCCGCCATTGCCCGCCCTCTTCTCTGATTGAATCAAACAGCAGCAAGAGAGAGAGAGAGAGAGAGAGAGAGAGAGAGAGAGAGAGAGAGAGAGAGAGAGGAAAGAGACGAGTACCGTGCACCAAGATTGTCCAGCAGCAAGCGCCTCTTCGTCGCTGGTCCTCTCCCTCCTCTTCTCTTCGTCAAAGCAATTGCAGGGCATGATGCTTCTTGTTCAAGACAGAAAACAAAAGGGGGCTTTTAGCTTCATTCACATGTGTGTCTCTACAAGGTCAAATTGAGTTTGGGCCCAATTCCAGGTCACTGCTAGGTTCAGTTCAGGTGGATATGGCCCATTGAAGAAGTTCAGGTTCACTTCCGGTCAATTTTGACTAGGCCAACACCACTTATAATATCAACAGAGAAATCAAGGGCCCAAATTTGACCACATTCAACGGCCGAGCCTTTTTTTTACGATATCAGGCACATCCACCGTCAGAATTCATATCCGTTTCGGCCATCGTGATCGTGAAGCGCAGATCTACAGTTAAGGTCAGTCCATTGTCAAGCCAATATGAAATTCTATATCAATAAGTTCTACAATGCACTTCAAGGAGTCATATATGCGTGTCAATATGGATTACGGTATGCTATCAATAAAAATTATTTCCAACGATTTCTTGATTTGAAACAAGAAGAATTGTCCGTTCTTGAATATTCTGACCAATTTTCAAGGTTCCAAGATGCATGTGGTATGGAGGATGATGAGGAACATGATTTCATTAGTTTTGTAAGAGGCTTGAGACCGGACATAGTGGAGAGAATGTTTGACTGCAAGACCATCCATGAGGCCTTTTGGGAAGCAATTCGTGTGGAGCGGATACTTAAAAGGTCTCATCTAGTGGAAGTTCCTCCTCAAGAAGAGAAATCATCTCATGTAGCAGACCATGTTGAGGAACCAGTGCTAGCGGATATGCAGACCGATTAACCAGAGTTAGACACAGAAGATTCTACATCTACAGTTGGCCTTGAAAATTCTCCTATGAGTACAAATAATCCCCAAGTGCAAACCCCAAGTGATGAAGAGCAAGTTGTTGATACTCCCCATATAAGCTCTCAAATTGATTTTGTCTTTATGGATCACCACTGGCAATCGGGAGATCAAGAACGGCTACTCAAAGATTGCAGTTTGATGGTGCGAATTCCACATGTGACATCCCCAATGGATCACGTGTACCTCCAAGCACACTTCAACCATCAAATCAAAGGATTTGCCAGGTTCAACATTTTCAAGATCTATGTACAAGCTCAAGATCAGTTAACTAATAGAAAGTTCGTTCGATTGATTTTCAATCCAGGCGGACACTTACTGAACTCGAGGTCGAGTTCTTTCCAACCCGGGGAGAATGATGCAGTGTAGACCTCATGGCCACGTGTAGGGCCCATGTAGATATAGGAATTTATTTATTTCTTATGTCATTAGTTTCTTTAAATATTGTAAGTAGGATTAGGTTTCCATTTTATTTAGTTTCCTAGATTAATTAGATTTCTTAGGCCTTAAGTTATCTTTCTTATTTATATGGCATTGTAGTAAAGAATTATTCAGAGTTGATTAATGAAATTGGGTTTTCCCAGTGAGGTGCGTCCTCGTTTATTGTCTCTTCGGAGATTGATTGTGTCTTCGGACACGTGCTTCGGCACCCATTGTGCTTTTAGCACTTCCCACGCAAACCCTAACCCTAGGGTCTGCATCAATAATTAGTCAGATTTTGCTTGGCTAGTCATTAAGATGTATCGTGATTGTTGATAGTATTTGTTTTTATTAACATGCACTTTGGTAAGCTGTTAAGCAGATGAGGTGAAGAGTCATTTGGCTAAAGAGGGGACCATTCAACTCCTTTTTTGTGTGATACATTAATGACCTTTTTCTTGACTGATATAACTACATTTGTCTTCCATAATAGATTTATTCGCCATCCCATTGAAAAATGGTATTAATAAATTTATTCATTGATAGTTAAGGTTGTTGATGGTATCAAATTGTGTTTTCTTATGGAGTCTCTGAAGGGAATATGATTAAGAGCTAACTTTATAAGATGTTGACACTTGACAGGCGAATAGGGCGTTTTCTGTATTTTTTTTTACAAATTTCAGGTAGTGTTCTGTAGTTTTGTAAAATTTAAAAGTCATACTGAAGTTACTGAATCATTATAAATGTATATGCTTAGTCGGCCAACCTAATTGGAACACCAGTGACTTCTTTTTCTTCCAGTGTCTTTCCCCTCTCTAAAACCCTACTTTCCTTCTTTCGTATCTTTACCTTTCTTCTTCTGTCTTCCACATTAATTAGATTTAAAGTGGAAGAATTAGATAGCTTGTTTTTGTCTACTGTGCTTCTCTCAGTTATGACTTATGAATTATGATAGATGGTGGGAAACGATGGACCTGATGTTTAGTCAAAGCATAATTCCAAAAGCTGCTGCATTACAAGCATTTATAAGCATATCTAGTTTATGAATCTTTATCTAAGTCATTCTTTTTTTAACAAACAGAACACATGGTAGAATGGTACAAACAAAGATAAAATACAACAATTACAACACACCCTCAAACCAGTCAAAGGCTTCTTACTACTACTTCTGTTACTAATTATTGAGGACGGTCTAGCACATTTTGAAATGTGATATGCATATATGTTACTTCTCTCCCGTCTTATTCTTCAGGTTGCATTATTTCCCAATGTAGGTATCCGGTGCCTGAGAATTGGCCATATGAACGAGCTAGAATTCTTTTCAAGGAGCCTCTAGTCTTGGATATTGAAGGGCTGCCAGATCTGAAGTGGACTGCTCCAGATGAAGCGGTAATTTTTCACATTATCTTTTATTGGTAACTTACCAATCCACTTAAATAATGACACCCACAAAAAGAAGCACTCTCTAAACCCCCCATGGCAATTTTTCACATTATAGACTCAAGCACTTTTATATCAATTCTTTCTTGTTTTTGCTTGTATAAAGTTGTAATATGTTTTGTCTGTAGGGACTAGTGACTTTTCTTGTGAATGAAAATGGATTCAATCATGACCGAGTGACCAAGGTATGCCCCCTTTCCACATTCTTATAAATTTCTAGATGATATCGACTTTGACACCTTTCAACTTTTTCAACACATTACTAATTAGAAAATTGGTACACGTGTTTCCTACAGGCAGTAGAAAAGATCAAAGCAGCCAAGAATAAATCATCCCAAGGACGGTAAGTGATATGCATGTATCATTGAAAAAATGTACCACAATTTGTCTATACAAGATTTATAACCATTTCATTTTCTTCTTTTTCTTCTTTTCAGATTAGAATCCTTCTTTAAGCCAGTTGCGAGTGCAACAACACCCACACCCATTAAGAGGAAGGTGTGCTTTTATTCGGAGGAGATAAGCTTTTATCATTAGCTTTTCTTTTCTTTTTTCTTTATTGAAAGTTAACAATGATTTTATTAAAGATGATTAAAAAAACAAACAAACAAAGGGAGAAGTGAAGGTCTTGTCCGGAGTCATGAAACGATTTGAACAAGGATAACATAAACAGGTCACAAGAGATGCAACAAACACATAACAGATTAAACATCAATATCACTAACGATACTACCCTTAACAAAGACACCAACTCTGAGTTAGCACCTCCCAGCACATGGAAGAAAACAACCTTGGGACCCTCCATAAGGTCCGTGGGCTCATCCAGCAATTTTATCCAATTTTCCAAGGATCCATGCCACTTCCCTCTGTTCACCTGATTTGATAGCACAAGCTGAACCTTTTCCTTTTTTCCACAGGGAAGAGATCCAAATTGCATGCCTCTTCAATCCCAATTAGCAAAGCATCAATTCAGCTTCATTAATACTTTTGAACACACCTCAGACCAGAGAATTCTTTCCAAGACTTCCTATTTAGTCTTGAATCAAACCCTCAATACCAGCTTCTCTTAGCATCAAAAGTGAGTTCCATCAACCTAGCATTGGTGGCACCTATGGAGGGAGAAGCTGAAGATGGGCACTTGCATTCTCTTTCACCTCAATCTAACTCCAATATGGAAAACTGTAGACATTCCCACTAAATAATGCGGAGTTGGTGCCAAGGAAATGACCTGCCACATCATTTGTTCCTCTCCCTCCCAGGAGACCAAATGATTGCCACAAAAAAATAGCACCCAAAGGAGCTTTTTTTAATGGAACTGCAATCCATATAGCCATGAATGAGGTGGATGGCAATATTTTTAGGAAGCATCCAAGAAACCAAAACCATGACAGCATAGATACCAACCCACGTTGGCCATTTCACAATTGAGTAGGAGATTATTAACAGATTTCTCACATCTTAGGCGAACAATGCGCTCATTGACAACAATGTTCTGTTTTCTTTGAAAGTGGTCTGTAGTCAAGATGCAATCTTGTATTATTATCCAACAGCTGTGACTTTAAGAAGGTTGTTAATGGACCACATTTCCATTAACATTGACAGTTATATTTTCCACTACATGCTGGGAGTAGGAGGATGCAAGATTGACAGTGCTAGAAACTTTCCTTGGTTACACCCTGCAATCCTCCCTAAATTGAGGCACATAAACTTCCTGGAGCAAGTGGGGGGTTGAGTGGATTGACCGATCTGTTAGTTTCCTTCGAAGTAGAGACTATCACACCTCAGTACCCACTGGAACCTTCCACATAATTTGAGATCTTAGCCACCAGATTGGAAGCAAAACAGATAAGACCTGGAAGCCTATCAGTGAAGCATTGTTCCCCTAGGCTAACTTCAATAAAAGCATAGTCTCTCTTATCCTATTTGAAGAAAATGGAATGCTCAAATGATGTTCTGGCCTTCATGACGTACCGCCAAATACTTGATTCTGTTTGAGATCCTTGCAAATTTTGTGCCAACCACTCCCTTGACTTTGTATTCTGAGGAAATCTCTATTTTCCATAAACCGTCTGATTTATCCCTCAATCAGCATAACCATTTCCCAAGGTGAGCTTTATTTACCTACTTTAGAGATCTAATACCCAAACCATGTTGGTGCATGGTGCAAACTACCTGCCAAGTGCCAAGCACCCGGTGATACTACTTTTCTCCTCCATTCCTTGCCTAATGAAGTCTCTTTGCAATCATTCAATTTTCTCCACTATGGCAACCAGGGACCAGAAAGGGGACATAAAGCAGACTGGAAAGCTGGCCTGAACTTCTTTCGAGAGTGTGCTTCTTCCCCTAAAGGAGAGATACTTCGACTCCCAGACACCCGGTGTTCCAATTTCATTACAACAGAGTCTAGAAGGATTTTAGATGTCATACCAACAGAGTGACATGCCTAAATGTAAGGATTTCTGGGCCCCCATTATTTGTACCCCGTGATATTGGCGAGCTCCGACAATTGATCATTGCTGACTCTTAACACCTATCATCAAATCATTCTTCGTAAAATTGATTTTTAAACCCGAGATATCTTCAAAGCACCTCAATTGTCTTTATATCATGAGCTTGAGATTTGTTGGATTTTCTTACTGTAGAACTACTGTGGTCTGCTCTGTAAAATCTTTTTACTTGGTTACCCAACTGTTTTTCTTTCAGTGTATTATGATTGTCGTATATTATTAGTCATTTTAATTTCTTTCATTAGAATTCCTGTTGATTGACCATTCAAAAAAAAAAAAAAAATGGAAAAAGAAGGAAAAAGAGTCCCTGTTGACTGTCTGTCTCAGAAATAACATAATTATTATTGTTGTGTGTATATTTTGCTTGGTGCTTTTATTTTCTTACTCCATGCTTGTGTGAAATAAACATGCTACCCCAAGTTCCTGTTGATCGTCTTTTGCAGACTTAACATGATTAATATTAATTATAAATCAAATATTTAAATGTATTTTAGGATTATAGGGTCAGTTAATGATATTGTCTCGTATATTTTGCTTGAACCTTTTATTTCCTCACTCTGCTTGTGTGAAAAAACATCTGGTCACAGCCCCCGCCCCACCACGCCCCCCCCACCCCCCAACCCCACACACACACAAAAATAACTCTTGAATTCAAAGCCCCTCACCACCCAGACATGCGAAGGAAAGGCATTGGCAATGCATGGCTCAGATTCAAGAATAGTGGGCCTGTGCACCAGATTGGGCAATTATCATAATAATATTTTCTAACTCCACCTAATAAAAGAACATAAATATATTTGCTAGAAGCTATTTGAGACAAGTCAGAAATATTTGATCTGATCCTTTGCCATCCCCTGGATTACAGGAGAATAGATGCATGATCAGATTCCCTGGACCTGCTGCACTCAAGTTTAAGATGTTTTCTTTGCAAGTTTCCGTCCACTCACAGCCAAAGGTCATTGGCAGCTTAAACCTGCCAATTCCGTTGCTGGGTTCCAAACATGGGGGGACATTTTTGGACTGCATTTGTTTCAGATCATGAAGCTAAAATCTTGGGGGTAACTCTTCTGAAAGAGAAAATGATGCCTATCAGCAATTATTCCTACTGACATGTACCGGGACATCTAAAAGGCTAAATTGCAATTTCCTTCTTAGGGCATGCATTTATCTAATACCCAAACATTGAGTTGGCTATAATTTTTCATGATGCTGTGGATAGACATTGCTTGTAGATTGCAGTATATTTAGGATGACCATTCAAAAGAAGGGTCAGGTGCTTGCATTTGTCATCATTGAGGTCATGGGAATCCAACCACGCTTTTGCCTTGAACATATTTTTTTAGTGGAATTCTTGGTGATTTTTATTTTTGTAATAATGAATTTTAGGGACACCAGATACTCTTAAGAAACACTTGAGGTGCAGTTTATTTGGGTTTTTTTTTTTTTTTTTTTTCATCTTGACTTGGAGACAATTCCATAGAAATTAAATAGGAGAGGTTTGAGGCAGGTATAGTTGACTCGTCTAAAAATAAGGGAGTGGAACGTCAAGTGCATTACCTTGTGCTGCCAATCTTGAGTGTGAATCTCTTTAGTAATTCTTAATCTAACAAAATCATCTTGATGCTACCATTGAGACTTATATTTTGAGACCAGTGCGTATGTTTTACCACCCCATCTGACATTTGTACTAATTGACCTGTGTTGATATTAGGTGCCTTTTGTAGTCATCAAAAGTTCCCTTCTGTTGTAGAATTTTTATATTTTTTTTACTCAATGTTGTTTACATGTTATGTAGCAATAATTCTGCATGTGTTTATGTGTTTTGGTTGCTACTTGTATTCATGCTTTCTAATGCTTTCTCGCTACTTTTTTTTTTTTTTTCACTATTTTCTTAATCCAGGAAACTCCTAAGGTGACAAAGGAAACTTCAAACAAGAAATCAAAGCCTAGTGGCCGCAAGAAATAGTTGAAATTAATGCCTGGAAGTTTGAAGTGGTCTATTGCAATGGCTTTTTTACTTGAATGCCCTTCACACTCTATAATGTTGTGCCTTTGTACTAACTTTTAACAAGACCAGAGTCCCACCCTCATCTCTCCAGGTGGTGTCTGAAATTTTGAGGAAGAGACTCTATGGTCTGATGTATCTAATCTCTACTTTTAATGCTTCATTGTATGATGTTGGGATGGGCATGATTGAAACCAGAGTCTGGTTAATTCATAAGAGGATCCTAAAATCAAGGACTGAATCACACCCACACGAGATTAAGGTTTTTGTGACTAATTCAGGATTCTTCAGTTTCTGGACCTTTGCTGCGCACAAACCGGAGAGGGATAAAGTCAATAAAGATTCAAAAGCTATCTTTTCCACAGGACTTTTCTGTTACTTGTACGTTCTCATTGTCAAAGGGATAATCAAACAAAAAAATAAAATAAAATCTAAGAGAATTCTAATGATTACAAGAGATAGTTAATATTATCTCAGATGCTAATATGAAATGATCTATACAATAGTACTTGCTTTAAAAAAAATTAAAATATATGTATATATATTTCCAAATGTGGCACCAAAAGCCATCCAGCTGAACATGTTAGGAGAAAAGAATGTTCAGACAACAAAACAGCAGGAGCCTTATCTCTTATTATTTGGAGTTAAGAGTCAACAAGAAAGTTTACAGAAAGAGAAGAAATAAAGTGACTTCTTATCAATGACTGGATTGATTTTGAACAAACGGCAATTACACAGGAGAATGTGGTTTAGACTATAGAGCCCAAAAGAAAGCCAATGCGATGGAAACTTTTTTTTATTTTTTATTTTTATTAAGTCTTAGATGATAGATGAAGGGTGGTTAATATTTCCTAGTTGGTATCGGCCCTGGCACCCATTCTGGGCTCTTGGGTATGGCGATACCAAGAGCCATGTGCAGGATAAAAGGTCTGGACTCTGATTCGATTCGTATGCCATATTGCTATGTGCACTGGGTCTGTGAGAGCCGGGAGGGGTGGGTCTCCGACCGAATCAGTTATTCGTTGGCGTGGCCTCTTTTGTTTTAGCAATCCAATCTGCTAATCCGGCGAAGGGGAAGTGGGTGGGCGTGGACGCATCCAAATTCCAAATTGATTCTTTCTAAATCCAGGGTCTGTCTGTTGCCACTGTCCCGGTGGCTATCTATGTATGTCTCTTCCCTTCCGATGCCAGTCCAGTGATGAGGGTGAGTGACCTTTTTTTGTATTATTGCTTGTTGCCCATCTAGTAGGCCCCCATTCCATCCATGTGGCCTGCTGGATTGGACACCACCACAATATATTATGGGTCCGAAATCTGGACTCTGGACTCTGGACTCAGTTTGTTGTTTCATCTGATACAACGCAAGTGTCCCAAAAAAGCGTTGGGACTAGGCAAGGCATGTATCATGTATCAGTTTGTTGTTTTTATCTGATACAACGGTTTTTTGAATTTGTTTGTTTGTTCCTCTCGAGTAGTAGTAGAGTAGTGCTGCTGTCTTTCACCCAATTCCCATCATCATCATCAGCAGCAGCAGCAATGCAATGGTACCTGCCAGTGTTGGTAGTAGTGGCAGTAGTGCTTTTAAAGGAAAAGCCTGAACAGTAGTTAAGTTGTAGATGATTGGATGATATTCATATGACGAAGAAGAAGAAGAAGTGCTTTTAAAGAAAAAGAGCAGGCATGCTAAACCCTGAACGAATCCTCACACTGTTACAGGGCTGCAACAGCATGCAAAGGCTTCGAAAGATCCACGCCCAGGTCCTCGTCAACGGCTACCAGGATCACCCTTCTCTCTCCCTCAAGCTCCTCTCGTTCTGCTCAATCTCAGTCTCGGGAGATCTCACTTACGCCCGCCTCCTGTTCGACCGAATGCCCAACCCACAAACCCCTGCTTGGAACTCCATCATCAGAGGCTCCTCTCAGAGGAGCCCTTTCCCTCTCGACGCCATCTTCCTCTACAACAGGATGATGATGGTGCTCGACGACCAAAGCGCCTCACGACCTGATACCATCACCTTCTCCTTCCTCCTCAGGGCCTGCGAGCGGGCCAGGGCCGACCAGAAATGCAGAGAGGCCCACGGGTCCATAATTCGAACTGGGCATGCCTCCGATGTTGCCCTCTCCACCAATCTCGTCAGAGCGTACGCGGGGAACGGCGACATTGACAATGCGAGAAGGGTGTTCGACGAGATGCCTCGCAGAGACCTGGTCGCCTGGAATGCCATGATTTCCTGCTACTCTCAGGCGGGCCTGCACGAAGCCGCGCTCAACCTTTACGAGCTGATGAGGGTCTTGGGCGTGGGCCTTGATGAGTTCACCGTCGTCGGATTGCTTTCGTCCTGCGCCCATGTGGGGGCATTGAATCTGGGGGTGGAGATGCATAGGTTTGCCGACCAGAATAGATTCTTGGGCAATGTCTTTGTGTGCAATGCTCTGATAGACATGTACGCAAAATGTGGAAATCTGGATGGGGCACGTCTGGTTTTTAACCATATGAGGAGGCGAGACGTTCTCACGTGGAATTCGATGATTGTTGGCCTGGGAATTCATGGTCGAGGCAGCGAGGCAATGTCCTTCTTCAGGCGGATGTCAAGTGAGGGCTTCCTACCAGATCCTGTCACCTTCCTGGGCTTGCTATGTGGTTGTAGTCACCAAGGCCTGGTCGAGGAAGGTGTCGAGTGTTTTCAGATGATGAGCTCTGAATTCAATCTCACGCCAGGTGTAAAGCATTATGGGTGCATGGTGGATCTGTTTGGACGTGCCGGCAAACTTGAAAGTGCACTCAAAATCATCTCAACTTCGCCTCCTGGCAATGATCCGGTCCTATGGCGTACCTTGCTAAGTGCCTCCAAGATTCATAGGAATGTGAAAATGGGTGAAGTTGCCATGGGGAATCTGGTTCGCATTGAGGCTTGTAATGCAGGGGACTGTGTTCTTCTTTCTGGAATCTATGCCGAAGCAGGAGACCGACAAGGTGTGGCTAGAATGAGAAAAATGATTAGGTATCAAGGAATCAAGACCACACCTGGTTGGAGCTGGATTGAGATTGGCAGTATTGTTCATAGGTTTGTTGTGGGCGATAAGTCGCACCCTGACACTAAAGAAATTCACCAGAAACTGAAGGAGATGATACATAGAGCATCTATGATTGGTTATGTGGAAGACAAATGCCTGATGCCACTGCTTGAGTCTACTGAGGAGTGGTCAGAGGAATGGTCTGAAAACACTGGTCATTATCATAGTGAGAAGTTGGCAATTGCTTTTGGGTTGTTGAGAGCTGATGAAGCCACAAGTCTTCGTCTAGTGAAGAATTTGAGGATTTGTAGAGATTGCCATTCCTTGACAAAATTCATCTCGAAGGTTTTCAATCGTGAAATAATTGTTAGAGATCGAGTTCGGTTCCATCACTTCAGAGATGGATTGTGTTCTTGCAAGGATTATTGGTGAAAGCTTCTGCAGTGTTTATAACCATTGTCTCATGACTCTCATCTTGGCAAATGTGACGAGAGTCATGAGAATTGGTTTTTAAAGAAGGCATTTTTGTTTACAGAAGCATGATTTTTCGACTCAAGGTTCTGATTGTTGAGGCACTTTTTGAATGCGCCATTCTGAGACACTACTGTTGCTCTTAGGTTTTGAGTCCAGAAACATCATCCTGGTGTTGCCTTTTCCTTTAAGCTACTTGGGAGATTGATGAAAAGAAGAAATGCCCCATATCTCTCATTCAGAGAATGTTGAAACAGGAATGTGGTTTTGGAGGTATTTTGGTGAGCCTCAATTCTCTTTCGTCATTCAGGTGAAGAATTTTGAAGTGAGTTTACCTCTAATTGATGTATTTTGTAGGAAAACTGCATCACTTTACTTTTGAAAGAAAGATATCCAACATAAGTGCAGCCATATAATTTCTTTCTAGAATGTCGAATGACATCTCGAGATTGTGTCACCCAATGCTTCTTTGTGGGGTTTGGAAATGACAATTAGATTTCAGGAAGTCCGTATCTCAGATGCATCATAAAGATGGGACTGGATCTTATGTTCTCCTCTCTTAGATGGTCAATGCAGGATTGTAACATAGAACCACATCCTTAGAAAATAAAGTGATTGTGTTCAAATGGACATTCAGTTCTCTTTGATGCGGGTGTTGGAGAAGTCGGCACCTGGTGGAAATCTTGAAGGAGATAATAAGAATTGTCTTTTGGGTGATTTCATGGGGGCCAATCTCCTTAAGCACAAGGCTGAGATATACGTATCATAAAGTCCAGGACTCTGCCCAAGGACAATGTTTTACTAGCTTTAACATCTTGTATTACAAGGCCCCGGTTTGAGTAAAGTTCGCTTGACTTTATCAGCCAGATATCAAGCTGTCCTGGAAGCTTCATCATCTGTCAAGTAACAAAATGATAGCTGATTCTTCTAGTATAATTGTCTGTTCCTAAACCCCAAATGCCTTGGAAGATGATAAGATGCGATGGCATGGATCATATCATCTTCTTGTCCAAATTTTCTTACAATCCTATTACCAAACAAAAATATAGTCTTTCTTTTTAATCTTTTATCAACTCAAGATTCATTCAGAATTATGGAACTCCACTGATGGAATTGTTGAGTTGTCGCCGTGGAACCCAAGATTCTTTTTTTCCTTTTCTGTTTGAGCGACCACGACAGCAGAAGTTTCTGATGAGATAGGCTTAGCTTCCTTAACTAGACATGATCCAAGTGAAATCTTATGTGGCAAGCTGTTTAGATTAAATAGAAACTACTCTTTCAAGGGGTAATGATACAACTGGCTTTAGTCAACGTCAACTGAATTTACTCTTGGTTTTACAAGGAGCAGCAGGATCTGGGAAATGGAACAGTTGCAGTTTCGGATGACCCTTGTATTCCAAAGCCAGAAGAGCACACTGAGTTGAAGTTTTTTGCCTAACTAGAAGTTCATTCACAAAGAAAACGAAAGACTGCATTTTTAACAGATGAAATGTTAACAAATGAGATGTTTCTCTAAATGTCTTCAAATCATCAACAATCCCGCAAGACCTTTACACCCATGTGACAAGGTAACTGATCAGTGCTCTTGTCCCTTCTGAAATGGGCTAATGATGGGTGTTATCAAGCAATGCCCATGAACTCTGCGACCTTTTTTCTTTTTTTTCTTTTCTTTTCTTCTTCTTTTGTGCCATTGCTGAATATGATATGCTTGGCAATTGTTACTGTTGGTTTCTGTTTTCTGAATTTCACTTATTCCAATTCGATAGATGTGACCTATATTCATTTACGTGCCATTCTTGTTATAGTAGTTACTTGAAATGAGTAGTATTGTTTGTATGTCCGTCACTTCAAATATTTTGTTTGAATGTAAGTCTGCCCTTGTCAGGGTAGTTTGGCACTGTGTTGATATTGTTACCCATAATCTTACTCGCTTGTATATTCAGAGCAGTTGAAATGGATGTCGTATCTCCCCAGTTGTATCATGTCCATTTTGCCTAATTAACCCTTTTTAATTTAAATATAAAAGTTGTAATAGCCGCAATAATATTCACTGTCAATGTATCTATCGTGTCTGACCACCGCAACTTAAATTGGAGATTTTGTGTCCATGGGTTTGCATGTGCATCAAAATTGAAATTCCATCTCTTCACATGGCTTGAAAAGTGTTTGGGTTCATCAACTACTCCCTTTCTCTTTCGAATTTTCTTGTTTTCTTACAGTTAATAATACAAGAGACACGATGATAATGATGTTTTATGATATATTATTAACCATTGTTTGGCTAGAGCAAGCTACCGACTCTTATTTTTAAATGTCCAATGACGGGCTCTTTAGTTCTTTACCTGTTGGAGAGTTTCCAATTTAATACGATCCATTAGTTCAATGTGGCTAAAAAGTACATTAATGGCCCCTAACCTATTTTCATCCAGTCAAATAAACTAAGCTATACCCAGATAGAACCAAATCTACTATAGTATTAATGGACTAATTTCAGCAGTGATGGCTGTTTGGCAAATTCTGCCTCGACATTTATGCATCTAAAGGTACGTTGCCTCATACATACACATTGGCTCCTGCAGAAAATGTGACTTCTTATGTAGTATTGATAGTGTATAACTTCAATAAATTACAGCAAAAAAAAAATTCTTCAGTCAATGTTGTATGCTCGTCATCATCAAATTATCTCAGCTATATTAGATCAGCTACATGAATTATATTTCGACATTTGAATCCATCCTCCTCTTTGTCCTATCTCTCTTTGTCCTATCTCTCTTTCTTGATAGTCATCAACCCCGCTGAAGGTTTTTTTTTTTTTTCTTTTTTCACCCCCAGTCATGGTTGGAATGTGTTGAAAATGTCTTTGTTACCTCTTGCAGGAGGCCTTGTGGTTAATGTGAATTAGTTTCCAATTTCCACCCTTAACATGCACAGCATGTACAGTTTGTGCTCCTTGAGTCTTGACAGTTTGTGATCTTCTTCAATGTGGAAGCGGCACGTGGAAATGGAGAGAAGACAAAGTTGGGGTTAGACAGAATCTGATGTGACATATAATCTGGAGATGTCCAATGGTCAAAACCCAAGACCTATCTAAACAATAACAATCCACAGAAAGAGCCGAAATTCAAAACAGAAACGGCTCTCTAATCTCCATAAGCATGTTTGGTGCATCCCCATCTCAATCAGTCCACCTCCACCCCAAGACCCAAAGGAAAAAAAAAAAAAAGAAAACTTGTATTCAAACAAGATGCCAGGTGACCTAGCTAGAAGGGAATCAATTAGACTTTGCGGTCATTTTATAATTTTTTCTATACCTGACTTTGGATTTTGTCGTGCTGGGTTCGAAGCAATAGGGACTGAGTTTTGAGTCACTCTAGTGCCTGGCCACTGGCGAGTGGCGAGGAACTTTGGTTGGTTGGAGGGTGCCCACTTCAACAACTTTTGAAATGTGATATATACATGCCTTTGTTTATGTTTTTGGTTTTTGTCCGCAAACACTTGGAAATTGGTTGCTTGAGATAGAAAATATGAAATGTGTTGAAAAGAGAACATGGGCTCTCGGGTCGTCGTCCTTTAGTGGATCTGATTAGTCAAAAAAAAAAAAAAAATTACCAAAAAAAGAAAGATTAGTCAAAATTTGATGGGGTTGGTGCTCGTGGAGTAGGCCTCACACATAGGCCCCAATGGCCCTTTCTATTATTTGCATGACTTGGGTTTTGTATGCCCGTGCCCATGCCCATGTGGGAGTCATGTATGTGGAATGGAATGCATGCATCTACTCTGTGTATCGATGCGGTTTTGTTGCCCTATGCTATGTAGACTACTGGAAGAGTCAGCCGTAACTTACATGGATGGATGGTTGCATGGGGTGAGTTGTCGTCATGCTCACATGGATGATGGCTCTTTGTATGTGCCAGCGTTCATTCATTTCATGGATAGGATTTGGAGGAGCCTCTCATTCGTTTTTTTTTTTCTCTTTTTTTCTTTTTTTCTTATTATGGACCAATATTCCCTGTGTACAGGTAGGGGGCCTGCCCTTTATTTTTATTTTTCTATGATAAAAGCAATGGAAGAAATAGATCTCCTCTCCTCCTTTGAGTAGTAGTAGTACTAGTACTACTACGTAGTATAGTACAGTGGTTCGATCAATTAATATTATAAAAGTACTATGGGTGAGACCCAACTCAACCCATGACCTGTATACATACCTGAACTTAAATTAAAGACTGGAATTCAGAGCGGACTGCAATAAATAAAAGATTGGTCACTCAGGCGAGTCGATTCACTTCACTTGTCCATGCGAATGGCATGGCTTGGGCCAATCCGAGCCTTATCTCCTTCTGAGCCCGGGGGGCTGTCATTGGGCTATATTCTAGCTCTAATTTTAAGCCAGCCCGGGCCTGGTTGAGCTTTGGCCCAGTCAACCGGGCCCAGGAATGCCCCCCACATGCACATGCGAAGGTCTGGCGCCATGGCATCAAGTCAAGAAATGCATACATGATGATGGCAAGCACTGTTGGATGATGCATGCATGCATGCATGGATCATAGGTCCCATGCATGTGAAGGAAAGCTCTGTAAAGCTTGGTTTGTCGTTTTCACACCTTTGCATCTAGATAGATATGTATAGCATGATGGTCACAGTCATTCACTCCATGTGAGAGGAATTCCAACCAAAACCAGTAACATTTTCTCAATGTCAATGGGAATCTTGACTTGTGTCACATGACACCAACGACAAGAGAAAATTAAAAGCCCCCTTTTTCCCTTTGTTCTCTCACAAAACAGACACGGAATTTCTATCCGTCAACATTCGGAGATAGAGGATTTTATCCATATATATATATATATATATATATGGAGGTATTTTTATAAAAGGCATTCTCATCAAGTTGGTTAGAGATGGATTGGAGCTCTCACTTCCATATCCACTCTCACCAACTTAAATACAAGGACCCCTAACTTAAAAGTGAGGGCCCCAACTCATCTCTCACCAATTTAGTGAGAGTGCCTCTCATAAGAGCACCTATCATATATATATATATATATATATATGTATATGAGAATATTCATATACATCTTTTCTTCACCATAAAGTGAGGAATACTTTCACTTTTTGGTATTTTCAAGTGCATCAAGTACATGGGTAGGGTCTTTTGTACTTGAGAAGACCCCAAAATGGAAGTAGGGTGAGGAAAAGATGCATATGATCATTCCCTCTGTATATATTTATATATATATATATACTTTGTTTTGGCATTTAGCTCGCCTGGGGCTCGATCAATGGCCGTGTGCACTCCTCTGAGCACACCTGGGGCTAGGGCCACGTCAAATTCACCGAAAAAGGTGATAATCAAAAGATCTTGGTGAGACCTAATTAATTATGTGCAAAATTCCAACTTCATTAAATCATTTTGACATTTGAATCCATAACAATCAAATTTAATAATTCTAGAAGATCATTTTTTTTTAGGAGTACTTCAATCAAACATTGAGTAATAATTGGATTACTGTCAAAATTGTGCCTGTACCAATACATTCGAGGATAGTGAGTGTATGGTGGTTGGGTTGATCATACTGGTCCTGTGCACAACAAAAAAAAAAAAAAAAAAGAAAGAAAGAGTGCTCAGTTGAGGATTTTCCAATGCACCACAACAAAACCCTTTAGTTTCTCCTCTTCTTCTAATCAATCAAACCCAGAACAAAGCTACTATAGAAGTGATGGAAACTTAATTATTGTAAATCTGTAATGTATTAGACTTCCCTCCCAGGATGGAGTGATGGCCTGTCGATCAGTTGGTTTGGGTTGATGAATAGTTGACTGAGCATAGAAACAAGTGGCTTTGTAAATTAATGATGCATTTATGCTGTGGGGTCTACTTTGATGCACGACAAATATTGGAAGGAGCAACCAAGAAATTTATCTACATTCTATATCTTATGTGCATGAGAAACGAGAGCCATTTGATCATTCTAACTCTTGATTTAAGGACTTTAATTAAATTTAAAGATCATCTAATACATCATATATATAAAATGTGAGTTCTTGTGTTTTTTACATCTATCAAGATTCAATCCATTCGTAAATAACGAGTGTGAGGACGAGGGGATATTCATATATGGTTGGTCAAAGATCGCCCCAAGCGGGGCTGCCATAACCAGGCAATTAATTATTATTGGCAGCCTCAGAACAATTTCTCTTCTAAAAGTCTTTATATTACTTCTTAAACTAAGATTAGTATTTGAATAAGACAATGTCAAACTTAGAGGCGTAATCTGTTGAGACTTGAGAGCCATTAGAATATGTGTATATATGTGTGTATGTCAAATAAAATACAATCCAGGATCCAAATTGCCTCTTTGGTCGATCGCATTGCGTTGGGAGAAGTAAACAAACAAAACCCTTGTAAAAATAATAATAAACACAAAATGTCTACTAATAATTTATTAATAGATTTGTTAGTATCTGTTGTCAAGGCAAAAGTAAGTGACTAGAGAACCAAGCAGGAAATCCAGTTTGCACATGGATCTCTTAAAACAAGATTAGTGATTTTGACCAAGGGTTGGGTCAGTGGATACTCTTGTTAGTTGCATTTTCTTTTGACACTTTCACTTGTCTAATGTTCTTTGATCTTGATTAAACTTAATTGTCACTATTTAGTTCCACCAAGAAAGAGAAGTTATCATTAGTTTATGTTTAAGCTAAGGATTCTTTTCTCCTTCCCATTTCCTTCTCATTTATATATGCTAATAAACTTCTTTGTGCGTCTCCAAGAGAAAAATCTTTCTGACGTTCATCTACCTCACATACTGCATGTTGCAACCACATTTTGAAATCTTGAGATTGAAAATCCTCGTTCTTAATGATTTATAACAAATATATATATATATATATATATATCAACAGTGCTCCTATGCAGATGTCTCACAGAGGAAACAGTGCGAGATAGTCTGTGGGGGCATACTTAAGAGCCCAACCAATCAAGGATGAATTGGAGATGATTGGAAGGAGCCCAATATGAAGAGTTGTTAAGTATTCTTGCTAGCACACCTTTTTTTTTTTTGGTAGGCATTTTAAGGACTGTTAGATTTGAAGGCCTTCCACTTCAAGGGAGTTCGCCAATACGGCTTTCTACTTGGCCTTGGAGGGAACTCATTCACATAGGGCCACTTCTTCACTTGTATGGTTGAGTTTGGCTCCTCCCGAGTCAAGGCTTTTTTGTTGGTTGGCGGTTGTAAGAAAAGTCTCCACTGCTGGTAATCTAAGAATGAGAGGATTGATGTGTGACCATATTTCAAATACATGTGTGATGTGTGGTAAGGAAAGAGGAGGAGTCTATAGGCCTTTAGAGTTCAGAGCAATTTTGCTGGCAGGTGCGTTTTGGCATGGTGCTACTCGAACAGTTTTGTTGATGTGGCATAGTCTTGGTTGGGTGGGTGCTTTGTGGGGTGTGGTCAAATCTCATGGAGCATGATACCATTTGATATATATCTTATGGTCAATTTGGAAGGAAATGAATGATAGGGTCTTTAGGGTTCTTCGTCATCAACAATAGATTTGATTTCCAAAATCACCTTAAAGATTACAAAATGGGCTTTGGTTAGCAAGGAGTTCTCTAATTTTACCCTTAACGATATTATTTCTAGTTGGGAAACTTGCATGGGGTGTGGCCCTTTTAAAGAGAGGAGAACAAACCCTTGGTGTTCCCCTCCTTCTGGGGTCTTAAAGTTTAATGTAGATGGTCATTCGAGGGGTAAACCAGGTCCGACTAGGATTGGAGGGGTACTTCGCAATTGTAAGGGACATGTGCTAATTATGTTTTTCAAATGTGTGGGTGCATGTGATTCCAATGAAGCAGAAGTGCTAGCCATTCTCAAAGGTCTTCGTTTGTTTTCAAGTAGATATGGTGGTATGCTTATTATGGAAAGTGATTTTTCTAATACGATCGCATGGGTGTATAAGTGGAAGACTAATCCTGAAAAGTTTCATTTCCACCTTAATGAAATTAGAGAATTATCAGTTGGAATCACTGTTTTCTTTTGTCATGTAGTTAGATCAGCCAACTCTATGGCAGATGTATTAGCCAAGTAAGGGGTTAATAGAGCGCTTCCTTGGGTGGGTGTAATTATGTAAGTGGGGTCGGAAGTGGTGCATTTCTCCTACACTTCCTCCTTCCTTTTTTCATTGGTTTTCATTGGTTTTCTATTCTTTGTAACTTCGTTTTTCTTTTAATGAAATCTTTCGTTACCGTTTAAATAAAAAAGAATAGCCAAAACAAGTGGCACAGTCGATCCAAAGATGTATATATAGCCCATTCCGAAGGGTGCTAAACCCCCGACTATAAGGAGGCTTTTGGGTGGTCCACTTGATGTGCCAAAGGTGGTCCCCACACATGGGAGCAAACAGAGTAACCCACATTGGCATGAGATGAGAAAAGGGAGCGCCTATATATATACATATGCATATACATATATAAAGTCAGTCTTAAAATATAATAAATGGTGGTGGAGCTGGGAGAACCTGAGACAATCTAAGGTAGCGCTTAGTTCGCTGGAATGGTTTTAGATAGGAATAGAATGGAGAGTGGAATGAGTTTGGAATGGAATAAGGTAGGTATGGTTAGGAGTGTAAAAAAAAAAAATCGAAAAACCGTCTAACCGAACCAAACCGCGGTTAATAACCATGTTTCTCGGTTCGGTTACAGTTATGGTTAATGAAATCCAAAAACAGCATAGTTCGCTTTGGTAATGGTTTCCCGTAATAATTCATGGTTATTAACCGAACCGAACTGTAAAACACAGTTCGGTTAACCGCAAACGATTAATCGTACCGTTTACAAATAAAACAATAATATGGGGGCTAAATGAAATTTTACTTACCTTATGTATAAGTAGCAAAACAAAACCCTACCCCTTTCTCCCCTCTTTGTCTCAACTCACAGCCGGCCGCCCCTTTCTCGCCTCTCTCACTCGACGCACAAAGAGGAAGAAGACGCCACAAACGAAGAAGAAGAGTACGCCTCTCTCTCTCTCTCTCTCTCTCTCTCTCTCGCCTCATTATTCCATCACAGTTGATGATGTGGAAAGAGACAGAAAAAGAGAGAAGGTGACTTTCCCTTTGTCGGTAAGCAATTCCTAAGTGTTCTGTAGGGTTTTCGTTGGATTTATGGATTTTGAATTAGAGGACTTGGGATTCCAAATTTTTTTCGTTTGCAGTATAATTTTTGTGGGTGCTGGTGAAATGGGTTTATCTTGGATCAAGATGTCTGTCTGCCAGTGGGGGGTCAGAGTCGGAATGGTGACACAGATGACGGATTTCTAGGCTACAAAAATATGAGCCGTTGAAAGTGCAAGCCTGCAAGCTCTTGCTGGAATGTGCTCAAATCATACTCTCCAATAAGAGTTGGTCCACTGTATGATTTATTAGCTGGAGATATAGGTTAGATTTGGGTTTCTAAAAATGAAACTTGAGCCCAAACTGAATACCATTAGTGTTTCAAAATGACGGCTTAACCGCTTACGCCTAATGTGAATTTCTGTTTGTTTTGTTTAAGCAAGCCCATGTAGATTCCAGTTTGGCTTGGCAATGGTTACGTTCATAATACATACTGAAAGACAAATGTCCACATCTAGGATTATCAATATATGGCTCTTCACCTAATCTTTTGAAATATGAGACTTGAGAATTTTGTATAGACACCTTTTCTTTGGATTCATTTAATTACCGTAGTTGGTATCCAGTTTATGCTCTGGGGTTTGCAAGTCATGACTGTCATCTACTTTTGATAATGCTTACATTACCAAAACTGCATTTATCACTTAGAAATAGATGTGCATCCAACTCTTGGACATTGAGTGTTCCTCAATCAGCTTCTCCTCTTGCAAGGTGGTAGAGGCTTTCCACAAAGGCATTGGTTGTGTGCATAAGCAACTGCAAGAAAGACGTTTTGTGTCCGCATTGTGTTGTATTTTTTTCTATGATTGTTGATTGTGTAGATCTGTGGCTTAGTTCATATTTCTAGGAATCTTTTGTAGGTGGGTGGAGTTTAATTGTCGGAATTAGTGGTTCCATCTAGATCTATATCCCTGACCTATTAGTAATTCATATGAACTCAGTAGGTGTTTGGCAAAATGGGTTCTTTTTAATCTCTCTCTCGACACTATTGAGATTTTTCCACGGTTATTAACTGTAACCGAACCATTTAATATGGTTAACTGCGGTCACGGTTTTCCACGGTTTTTGTGGATACGGTTACGATTACGGTTTTAAAAGATAAAAAACCGCGATTACAGTTCGGCTAATGGTTTTCCCAAATTGACCAGTTAACCGAACCGTTACACCCCTAGGCATGGTCATTTGCATTCCAACATTTGATTTTACTGAAGAATCAATCCAGTAATGGAATGGTCATTCATGTTCTTGCATTTGGCACGCTGGAATGATGCTCGGAATGGAATAAAATTTACATAAAACTGACCAAAATACCCCCCCTCCTCTTCCTCCTCATCTTCTCAATCGCCAACTTGGAAGGAGACCATCCGGCAGGCCTAGGCAGCAACAACTGGGCCAGCCTACCTTTGCCCCCCCCCTCTCTTGCTCCCTCCTCCACCATTCCTTTTCCTTTCTTCTTCTTCTTCTTCTTCCTCTCTCCCCTTTGACCTGTCACTCCTCCGAACCGAGGCCTTGATAATCAAGTCCTTAATCCGAGGTCACAAGGCGGCAAGCTAGAAAATTCCGCCCGCACGTGCCAATTATTTTCCCACAGGATTCTGCGGTGAGGACTCCTGACGATCCATCACAACTATTTCACAACATATATCCATATGCGGAAGCATGTAGCAAAATAAAGTCCAACAAATCATCATGATAAATAAATAAGCTTGCATCAAAAGGAGAAATATGATAATAGCATAAACCCAGAGTTAGATTAGAGTTGTGAGAATCACAAAAGTATGTTAAAGTTATACATCCTAGAAAAAGCCAACAAATGCTAATAACAAGTTTGCAAATTAAACATCATTTCCCAAAAAAAAAAAAAAAAAAAATGTTATCGGACCTCATTACCCAACACAACGTCTACATGACATCATTTGGCTGCCACTCATGCTCAACGGGCGGCTCTACCGCCTCAAACGCGCGCTCCGCCTCAATATCTGCGGGTCCGACATCTAACACTAAACAAAAGAGTATCAGATACGACGGTCGGCAGGTGAATAAAATATATAAGATATACATGTTTTATCAACATTATATTTAAAATCATAAAGTGCATTTAAAACAAAGCATAAATATAGATGTGTCAAACCAAGAAGTTTCTATACAAAAGAGTAATACATATTAGAACATTTCAAACTGATTGATAAATAATCAAAACATTGGCAACCCACATTTAGCTATATTCTCTTATTACCGAAGTAACAAGAGCAAATAGACAGAGACCGTTTCCGTACAAAATGGCCGGAACAGATACCATACAAAATGGCCAAACAGAAACCGTTGCCATATGAAATGGTCGGAACAGATAGAAACCGTTGCCATGGCCGGAGCAAACAAACAGAGGTCCATATTGCAGTTGGCAAATTATTTTAAGATCCTAAGTCGGATGATCAGTCCGACAAAATAACCCAAGCTTAGTGGTGCCGATTCAAATCCAAAATAATACAATTCAAATCACAAAGCATAACTCAAACTAATGAAAGGACTACTCTAAATCAAAATAATCTGATAATTCCAAAAACAAATCAGATGAGTAGCATTTCTGATGTGTTTCAAATGTGGCGAACCACTCAATTCCATCTCAAAGTGATTTATAAGAATGCATATATAAACCTGTTAATCATGGAATGAGGTGACACACAGTGGTTGATTGATCTCCCGAGGGTTGTCTTATTACACACTTAATGCCACAGCATCGGTTTATAAAACATGGTTTGGTGCCTCTGAAGATCTCTGATGTCTGAGACACAAAGTGCATAGTGAGGCTTATCTACATTTCTCATCTGAATTTCATATGATAACATAGTTCGACTGTCTTATTTCACTTCCATGAAGCCTTAGAGAAACAATACTCCATAAAAAGTTACCAACAGGTTGCAGGAAAACACCCTAGAACAGTGCCCAGGTTCGCTCGAGCGAAGGGGAAGTTCGCTCGAGCAAAGCCTCCCAGAACCTCGTTCGCTCGAGCCAACAAGAAGTTCGCACGAGTGGACGAGCTTCTGTCTCCCATTTTCGCCAGACAGTACCAGGTTTGCTCGAGCAGACCAATCCAGAAGCTTCTTCGCTCGAGTTGACACAAAGTTTGCTCGAGCGGAGGGGTTTCTGCCTTGCATTTCAACAAACAGTGGCCTGTTCGCTCGAGTGACCACCAGTGCATAATTTATGCATTTCCTGATACTCCCTTTTCTCCATTCATTTCAATCTTCATTCTAGTACAATCTGAACTTAATATAGTTCCATCCAAACTCCAATCAACCACAAAGGATCAACCTCATTCTAATAACCATCACAAACAAAATTTAAAAAAAAAAATGACTATATTGCAAATGCAGGAATTTAGAAAATCAATCTTCAACATTGTAAACAACACACATTCATGATTTTTCCTATGCTACAATAGTAATAAATCCTTGCACGAAATCCTAGAGGAACTGATCCAGAAATCCCTGAGAAATACAGCCTTACATAAACCAAAAGAATAATTTGCTCAACCAACAACTTTAAGAAGAAAAACCAATTCATTTGCATGCATTCCAATCTTATTTATTCTCTTGCTTCAAGCTCCCAACAGATTCTAATCACTCCAATGGTTCTCTTCCACATCCCTCTCCAATCTACACCAAAAAGTCCCATGGAAAACCCATTCAAAATCCACAAAAATCTAGAAAACAAGGGAGTTCTCCATGAAAACCCTTGCATGCATGATAAAAGGCTTCTAAAGACTTAAATAATCTCATTGGTGAAAGGGGGAAGCCATTGGTTACCTTGAGAAGTCCTAAACAAGAAGAAGAGCTTAGAGAAGAAGATGGGTTCGGCTCAATTCCTCCAAAAACAGTATGGTTGGAAAGCTTGAGAGATGGGGAAAACAATGGCGTGGTTTGTTCTTCACTTGGAGCACCCTAGGTGGGACATGCAAAGGAGAGAAGTTGAGAGGAAGAGAAGAAAATCATCTGGCTTGGTTGCAGAAAAACAAAGAAGAAGAATGAAGAAGAACGTTGGGTTTTCTTATATAAATGAGTGAGTTGTGGGCCCCATTGGCCCCTAAAGTCTCAAGGGCTTAAAACTCCTGCTTGTGGGTCCTGGATGAAGTTGACGAGGAAGAGAAAAATGATTGTCGAAAAATCTAGTTTTCAAAAAGTATATTTTCCTCATGATTTTCAAATTTCAAAATTTATGCAGAGGTTTGGGTGTGAAAAGACTGTTTTTCCCCTTTTTCTTGAAAAACGTGATTTCTGGGGTTTGAATACAAATGGAACAAACATGAAAGTTGTTGGGATCAAAATAACAAATCCAAAAAGATCAAAACCAATATTTTTTGAAATCAAGATCAAATTCTCACGCTAACACGTGCCATACAAGTCACCCCGAACCCGGTCAAACCAAACTCAACGCGCTAAAAATCTCCCAAGGCTATTCAAAATTCTAATCTAACTAAAAAAAATCCAAGATAATCGTCCTCTAATCCCACTTAAAGACTAATGACGGTTAGAATAATAATTAATTACACTAAACCTGGGTCGGGGTCTGACACTCCCCTTCTGTTTACTCTCTTCCTCCTCTTCCTTCATCATCTCCTAATCATCTTCTCCATCAAATTCCCATAAAAAAAAAAGTCTTTGTGGGGTTTGCATATATGTAAACCAGATTTCTACTAATAACAAGACAGTTAATGTTACAGCTCCAAATTCAACATTCCCTCTCTTGATAATAATAAAATGGCAGAAGCAGGGTTTCCAACTACTGCAAAAAAACCAACCTCCCTAATAAAGCATAAATCATCGCATATGCACTACTTCCTTTATCCAAAATAAAAAACAAATCACACAAAATCCCTCCACGAAACCTAATTCTGATTCATTCAACAAATCCAAAAAATAAAAATAAAGATGCAGAGCAAAAATCAAAATCGGCTTTTGAGGATACACTACAGAATCGTCCCTTCCAATCAAAGAAACAAAATAAAAGAAAGAAAGAAGCAAATAAAAATCACTTATCCAAATAAGGAGAAAAAAAAGGTACCTGGATTCGAGCCAAATTCATCAACAGTTTGAGATTGACGGTAGATAAGTCCAGGAAGATGTGTAGACACCTCATTTGGCCCCTATGATAGCCTTAAATACCTATCATATATAGCGATGCCCCCATTTCACCCATAATTGAATGATTAATGAAATAATTCAAATTAATTAACGACGATGAAGATGCTTGTTGTTAATTTTAGACTTAGTCCAACGATTTCTAGAAGTTCGTGAGAGAGAAGCCGAGTCGCGTCAAGATCTTGAGCCCAACCCACTACTCACACAAGGAGTGAACCATGACACCACTCAAACCCTTTCCGGACCACTTAAGACATGCTTAGGCCAATCCCTCCAAAGACCATACTTAGTTTGCCAAAATATCACCCGAGTAGCCTAAGTTAGGAAATCGAATTCATTGGTCCAGAGATCCCCCCATATTTTTCAGCTCCTATTTGTCAAGAAATTTAGACCATTGAATTCCTCACTTCGAGAGCTTTCCGGTGGTATGTAGAACGTCCAAATCCGATAAGCGAGTCAAAAGTTATGAGCTTCCGAAGTTTGTCTTAAGAAGAGATCACCTAGGCACCACTCATGTGGCGCCCACCCTATGGAAAACCATATAGGCGCCCCATGGTGGGCGCCCACACAGCCCGGGACTACCTAGGCGCCCCATGGTGGGCACCCAACCTCCAAATTTCACTAGTTAGCCTAAAAGTAGCCCGGGACCACTCAACGTAGGGGCCGAACTCCGAAAATGAATCGACTCCACCTAGGCACCACCCATGTGGCGCCTACCCTACTAAGTTCCACATGGGCACCAATCCTGTGGCGCCCACATAGCCCAGGACCACCTAGGCACCCCATGGTGGGCGCCCACCTTAAAATTTATTTGTTTGGTTCGAGATTAGACCGGGACCACTCATACGTAGGACCAAGCATCGAAGACGAACCGAACCACCTAGGCACCACCCATGTGGCGCCCAGCCTTGAAATCCATCTAGGCACCACCCATGTGGTGCCCAACCTATTAAGCGCTAATGTAGGTCCCCCCCCAGGTGAAGACATATCCGTTCAGTCTCGACTCCAAATGGGACCAAGGACCAAAAGCGAAGCACGAACCAGCTGGGCACCACCCTGTGGGCGCCCACTCTCTCCAGGATCACCTGGGTGCCACCCTGTGGGCGCCCAGCCTGCGCAGGCCATGTGGGCGCCACCCCATGGGCGCCCATCCTCCCACCAAACCCTAGTTCACCCTGAAACAACTTAAGCCGCCTAGGGATGCGTGAGACCTTCTAGAAACCTGGAATAGTGAAGCCCTAGCCCTTCTGAAATTCGTCCCAAACCTATATAATCTCTCTTAACTTCATTTACAAGGGAGGCTACCCAAAAACCCTAAGAAAAGAGGCAAAAGGAGAGAATAGAAAAAGAAGAAGAAAGGTAGCCACCATTGGAGAAGAACTTCAGATCTATAGTAGAAGAAGGAGAAAGAGAGGAGGAGGCTTCCATATCTTCAACTGGAGCTATGGATCTTTGCAAAAGCTTCGTTTTAGGAACTTGAGGAACGCGTCGTATACCGGTATTCCTAGATCTCTTCTTTCTTTTTCTATATTCCATTACCATTCATTCTTAGAAATATGCGTAGGATCATTTGAGCATCATAGATCTACATTAGCTTGTGATAAAAATAGTATTAGTGCATCATCATGTTAGTAACATGTTTAGGTTCATTCTAATATAGTAGATTCGTTTTCATTTAGTAGTTTTAATTGGATAGTTAGATCAGATCTCGCATTAGCATCATCACCATCATCATTTATATTGAAAAGATCGCGAACAGCCTTTGGCAGAAAGGCTGGGCGCCCATCCTTCCACAGCCACCTGGGCGCCACCCTCTGGGCGCCCACCCTATTCATTCTCCAAAACACCCCGATTAAAGCTTAAGATAATTGGTTAAGACCTTAAACCAATTTGAATCAACACAGTAAAACATTTTAAACCTGAAATAATTGAAACCTTAATCAACTTAATCTCTAATTAACTCAAAAAACTCAAAACCAATAAACTCTAAAAAGTCCACCTGGGCGCCACCCTCTGGGTGCCCAACCTGCACTGTCACCTAGGCACCACCCTCTCGGCGCCCATCCTATCCCGTTTCTAAAGAACCCCTAATTAAAATTTCTAATTAAACACAACCCAAATTTAATCCTAGTTAACATAACAAAACACTTTTAAATTTAAGAAATCTAAAACCTCAATCAACTTAGACTTGAACCAACCTAAAAACGCAAAAGCCACCCGAAACCACAAAACAGACACCTGGGCGCCACCCCCTGGGCACCCGGCTTGCCTTTACACTTGGGCACCACCCTCCTGGCGCCTATCTTATCCCATTCCCTTAGAAACCACCACTTAATTAAACTTAATTGATTAAACCCGAATTAACACCTTAAAACACTATTAACCTAAAAGACTCGAAACCTTAATCAATTTGGACTCAAACCAACTTAGAAAGTATAAAACGAATAAACCACAAAACATCCACTTGAGCGCCACCCCCTTGGTGCCTATCCTGCCGCATCCACTTGGGCGCCACCCCCTTGGTGTCTATCCTTCCGCATCCACTTGGGCACCACCCTCCCGGCGCCCATCCTACCCAATCACTAGGAAACTCTACTTGAAATTAAATTCGAAGTCAATCACGATCAACACACCAGAACACCCTTGAATTCTAAAACAATCGAACCATAAACCCGAATAGACTTAAAACATTGAACCAACTCGGACACACAAGACAGACACTTGGGCGCCACCCCCTGGGCGCCCATCTTGTCACCTCCACCTGGGCACCGCTCTCTGGGCGCCCAACCTCTCCCGTCACTAAAGCCAAGTTAATTGAAACGAAATTTAATCGTAATCATCGCAACATGACATTTCTAATTTAAAATACATCAAACCATAAAGCTCAACTGCAAATCAACCTAAAAAATACTGAATCGACCCGAACCACAGAATAATTCACCTGGGCGCCACACCCTTGGCACCCATCTGTCAAAGTCCCCCTAGGCACCACACCCTAGGCGCCCAGCTTCCCTGTTTTCGGAAAAACCCGATTCACAACTTAGCCCAATTAATTGGCGTTTAAATAAATCCCAATTGAATACGAATAGCATCCCACACCCAAACACACTAAGCCCTTAAACCAATTTAAACTTAAATTGACCTAAAAAATACCGAACCGACCAAACCTTAGCACAGTCACCTGGGCGCCCATCCTTCCAAATCCACCTGGGCGCCACACCCTGGACGCCCAGCCTACCTGTTTTCATAGAGAACCCCTAGCGAACAACTTAATACAATTAATTAACATTCAAACCAATCCCAATCAACATATTAAAACACTTTTAACTTAAAACGTTTGAAACTTTAATCGATTCGGGTCTAGCTCCCAAAGCCTTTACGAACAAACAAACAACCACCTAGGCACCACCCCTGTGGCGCCTATCCTACACTCTAACCTTGATTCACAATTTCAATTTAAAACAAATAGCTAAACACCTTACCATTTAAATTAATTAAAACCAGAACCTAAAATAGTCTCTAGATCCGAAAACCTATATCGAATTCCATCCAGAATACCTGAAAATCTCAAACCATCCACCTGGGCGCCACCCCCCTGGCGCCCATCCTCTCATTTGCACTAAAACGCAAACTCTTGGTTTCATCTAAAAATCTGGATCCGAATCCCTTTGACATTTGAACATCAGAGAATTAGAACAATTTGAAACATTAAAATTCACCAAGTAAGAACTCCTTGGATTCCGAAAATAACATCGATACCATCGTCGCTAGCCAAACCACCCAGAAACAACCACTTAGGCGCCACTGTCCGGGCGCCCAAGTCACCAGAATATCCTCGGCGCCACCTCCCTGGCGCCCAAGTCTTCTGCCAGCCCCGTTTCACGGATTTCGACATCATTTCACGTTTTAAAACCATAAATTCCAGAACCTTAAACAACTTAAACAGAACCCCAAAATACATTTAATCCACTTCTTAATCAATCTTCAACTCAAAACAAACTGAACCAATTAAAAATCACAATTAATAAGTTGCTTAGGCGCTGAACCATCAAACTCAGGCTACTCATTACCCTAGGATTAGATCGGATTTCCCCATTAGATAGATTAAAGCATTAGGCTTCGCCCCATCACTTTTCCTATTCCGTTAGGGGACTGGGAGAGCTGATATGGGCGGTCTAGGACCTTAGGTTAGGGTTAATCCGATGATCAGTAGTAAAGCACTAATCACGTAAATCCAAGTAAAATCCCTTAGTTAGGCCCTTCTAGCCCCCATATTGAAAAGCCATAAAAACCATAAAACCAACAAAATAAAATCAAAAAGATTTTCCTTTTATTTCTTCCTCCACCTCAGGTGTTAGATATTTAATCGAACTTAATGATAAAGGGAATAAAGAACTGATTTCTAAAATTGAATAAATGAGAATAACGAGATGAGATGAGTGATTTCGCACACACTTTTAATCAATCACGGCCCATCGGCCACACTAAAACAAACACTGGCCCATCGGCCATTTTCAATCAATCCTGGCCCATCGGCCACCTTCAATTAATTTCGACCCATCGGCCTTTTACTTTTATCACTCGTGTATCGCACACGAAAAACACAGAAATCACAAGTCAAAGTCTCATTTGCATCATCATTTTGGTTTGAAAAATCAGCCTTTAAACCCTATTTTGCCAAGGGATCAGAAGGGGGTACCCGGGAACGGGGCCGATCCTCTTCTTAAATATTTGGCACCTCCCCCCTTTTATTTTCTTTATTTTAGTTATTTTGTCTTACTTGGATATACTACGATTATGTTATGTGAGGATTAACCTTTATTCAGACTTTAACTCATGACCCTTAATTGACCCAAAATTAAAGAGACCCAAATTAATGTGACAGGACAACCGTCGTGTGTTGCCGGCAGCACATCAGACGAGAGGAAGAACCCACCTTATTATTTTTCTCCCCATATTTCTTCGACTTTTGTCGAAGAACGGTGTTACGGCCGTACCGTAGCTGGCGATCGTGATCCATCGATTTTGAGGGTAGTCGGAATCCTCATTTTCGATGTAAAATTTAAATAGCATATATATAGATGAATGGAGATTTCCCCAAACCATGTCTCTCTTGGAGAGGGAAATTTGGGGGGGTCGAAATTCACATCCGACAAGATGTAATTAGACATGTTAAGGTTTGGGGATAGAAAGGAATTGGGACATACCTCAAACGATTTTGTTGTTTGATTGCGAAAAATGAGATTAGGGTTTGGGAAAAGCAAGCTTTGTTATGTTTTGTGCAGAGAAAATGTGGAAAAGGAGGATTAGAGGGAGGAGGAGAATAAAGAGGGCGAATAAGACAAAAAGCTTTTCTCTGTCGTGATCTGCTTCAAAGAAAGAAAACCAGACACTGCAACTCTCTCTCTCTCTCTCATTTTATTGTTTGGTGATGCATTGTAGGTAGCAGAGAAGACGATTATCGACATCTCCGTCTCATTCCCAAACATGGATTCCATGAGCGAGTTCCTTAACGAGGAATCCAGAAACAAGAGTTGAAATCCAAGAGAAGAATCATCTGGACGGTTTCTTGTTGGTGCTTTTTAAATAAGAGAAAGGGCATTTTGGTCTCAGAAAAAATTTATAAAGGAATGGAATGATCATTCATTCCCCTCTCAGTGGAATGATGATTCCCTTACACAAAGAAAGAGTGATTCGAGATTAATCATTTTTTTTTTGAAATAATCATTTCATTTTGATATACATTACAGCAATCCAAACCCTATCTAATATATCTTGAGTGTCTCGTCTTACCCAAAGCATAGACGGGGCATACTTGGGCAGGGAGCACAAATTTCGTGGTTGAGTAGGAGAACAAAGGAAGCCAGCACATGGATCAATCCCAAGTACTAACCGGCTAATAGATTAGTACATGTAGGCTGTTTTTTTCTTTTTTTTCTTTTCTTTTTCTTTATATTACATCATTAATCTGTGCAAGACTCACAGAGGAATGTAGCCCCTCTGATTCCTTTACATCTTTTATTTTATAATTGCTTTTGACTTCGTGTTCGTTGATAAAACATCAAAGTGGAGTGAGCTCAGCGACTCAGCCCCATTCCATCCATTTCATTTCATGGGATTGCTGTGTTGATGAAGATGAGGATCATGAGGATGATGATCATGGTAATGATGTGATGATAATGAACATGAGGTTGGTAATGTTGGTGATGAATTGATGACCACCATCACTATGGGTTGGGGCAGCAGTGGGGATTTGTTTGCAAGCCCAGGAGCATCAGCACCACCTCCACCAATCATGCAAAGACCAAAAGCTTGTTGTAACTGTTCCAACTTTCAACTCAATTTCATTCCCTTTTACCCTCCCAAACCATTTGAAAACCCCAAGAAAGGGACCTCCTTTGATCCCCTTACAAAGGTTCGTCTCCATCTCCACACCAAAACCAAACAAACAACCCCATTTCCCCATCAGGGTTCCCTCCCATCTACTCTATGCTAGCTGTTTTCCCTTTTTATTTTTATTTTTATTTCCTTTTTCCTTCTTTTTTTTTCACTTTTCCCCCATAGAAATCTCTTCTTGGAATTGTTTGTTTGTTTGTTGTTTTTCTTTAGCTAATTGCCTAATACCCCATTTGGATTTTTTTGCTTCTCCCTCTCGACATGGTTTTCTCCTCTATCTTCTTCTGTTCAATCTCAGCATGTCTCCATAGTCATCATCTGGGTAATCTCCACTTTCCGCAGATTCTCCTTGATTTTCTTGTTCTGGGTATTGTATTTATTCTCTCTCAGACCTTCAGATCTACTCTCTTGGGTGTCTAATCCATAGCTTGATACTGCGAGTGTGGAGTTTCTTCAGAAAGGTCAGATGATGGATTCCTTTTGTTTCTTTGCTTTCTTTTGAAGTTGTAGAAGATTTTCTAGAGCTGATGATAGATGTGGGGGGTACTTTATCCTAATTTATATTAGTTGTAATGGGAAATATCTGGGTTTACTTCCCTTGTTGGGATTTTTGATGCCTTAGTTTAAGATAGGTTCATGATGCATAGTTACCAGAAAGTCCATTGGGTTGAGGGGTTTCTGGGACCGGCGTATCGATTTAGTTCTTTCCTTAGGTGGTACCTGCTCATGGTGCAACACCACAGAAATCCTCCATTGCAGAGGTCTTTTAGCAGCATAGCTCTAATCCACCCACCACCTGTGTTTATTATCTAGCGCAAGCGGTTATGGGGAACAGCACTTCTCGCGTTGTTGGCTGTTTTGTACCATTAGGCAGTGGAAAACATGGGGTTGATTTAGACTTCTTAGAGCCTTTAGATGAGGGATTAGGACATTCATTCTGTTATGTTCGGCCTGTGATTACCGAGTCTCCAGCTATAACCCCGTCCAACTCCGAGAGGTTTACCGTTGATTCAAGTACATTAGATTCAGAAACACAGAGTGGTTCATTCAGGCGAGAGATAGTCGAAGATTCACTGGGTTTACAAAGACCCAACAAGAATTTTCCTGAAACCACTTTTAGAACGATATCGGGGGCCTCTGTAAGTGCCAATGTGTCTACTGCTAGGACTGGGAATCAGACTGTACTGTTTGCAAGTGATGCCCAAGAGCCTGCAGCTTCATTTGAGAGCACCTCGTCATTCGCTGCAATCCCCCTGCAGCCGGTGCCTCGTGGGTCTGGACCATTGAATGGGTTTATGTCAGGGCCTCTCGAGAGAGGTTTTGCTTCGGGGCCTCTGGAAAGGGGTGGCGGCTTCATGTCTGGGCCTATAGAAAAGGGCGCTTTCATGTCTGGTCCTCTGGATAGCACAGACAAAACCAACTTCTCGGCACCCCTTGTGTACACTCGAAAGAGAGCAGGTTTGGGACGCCTGATGAGGAGTATGAGTCGACCCATGAGAAACGCGATCTCTCAAACCTTTGCAAGGCGTTCTTTGGGAACAAGTTGGATGCAACGCTTCTTTTTGCATCCGATGACCCAGTTTGCATGGCACCCCAAGGAGTCAAAGTTCCGACCAGAGGCTCCACGAAACTGTTTTGATGTTGGGCCATCCTTGGGTGAGTATGGCAACAGCCGCAACTTGCAATGGGCTCATGGCAAGGCTGGTGAGGACAGGGTTCATGTTGTGCTCTCTGAAGAACAGGGATGGTTATTTGTTGGGATATATGATGGATTCAGTGGACCTGATGCACCTGATTTTCTCATGGGCAATCTTTATAGGACTATAGACAAGGAGTTGGAAGGCTTGCTTTGGGACTATGATGATAGGCCTCCACGAAATCCATCTGGAACCATGCCTGAGAGTGCTGGTGTCCAGAATCTGTCAGAGTGCGCAAAAGATGATACTTTGATTTCCCAGTCAAATGAAGGGGTCGCATATGAGGGTTTAGAAGAACCATGCACTACCAAAGATGGGGACTTGCAGTCGAATCTGGCTGGAAGCGACAAACAATTGGAGAGGGCTTCTGCCAATGAATCATTAGAAGTTGATGAGATAGTTGAGGAGAAAGAAGATGTTGTGGATGGGATATTATTAAGGACAGCCGATGAAATAAACCAGGACCTTAGCATAAACCCGAGCATTCGGAGTGCAGATTTCGCAGGGCCTAGTGGCAACTCGAAGCAATTAGCTTTTCATGTTTCAATAGAAAAGTTGGCCGGCCAAGGAAGGAAAAGCAGGCGTCTTTATGAGCTGCTTCAGATGGAGGACATGGAGTTACAAGAGACACCCTCAGTTTCAGAGTTTGATAATGGCAGAAGAGCTTCTCGGGATGTACATCCAAGTGGGGAAACCTCAATTTCCACAGAAAGATTACCAGCGTCACAGCCCTTGCCCTCCTCAGCGAGCACTAAAGGAGACAATTCGATTCACATGGTGGAGGATGTCAGATTACGAGAACAGGAGGGAATTATTGACGAAGAATCCAAGCATGGTGTTTCGGCTTCTTTATCTGTTGTGGAGCACAAGGAGATGCGAAAATCAATAATTGGATCAAAGCTTAGAAAAATGTACAGGAGACAAAAATCCTTGCGTAAAAAGCTGTTTCCATGGAGTTATGATTGGCACAGGGAACAGACTAATGTTGTTGAGAGTATAATAGACTCATCAGCACCCATAAGGAGATGCAAGTCGGGGCCAGTTGATCATGCAGCAGTCTTGAATGCAATGTCACGCGCACTTGAATTGACAGAAGAGGCTTACATGGAGATGGTGGAAGAGGCACTCGACAAAAACCCAGAGCTTGCTCTGATGGGTTCATGTGTTTTGGTGATGTTGATGAAGGATCAAGATGTGTATGTCATGAATCTTGGTGATAGCCGGGTTATCTTGGCACAAGAAAGACCCAATGCGAATCCAAATGCTTCAAAAGATGATGTACGACATCGGAACAGGTCTAGGGAGTCGCTTGTTCGCGTTGAACTGGACAGAATATCCGAAGAGTCCCCAATGCACCACCAGACAATCGGGGTGAGCAAGATTAACAAAAGCCGAGAGATCTCTATTTGCAAATTGAAGATGAGGGCCATTCAGCTGTCCACTGATCACAGCACTAGTGTTGAGGAGGTAACATTGAGAAAGTCACGTGTATAATTGTTTTTTTGTTTAATGTATTTATTCTCAATATGCAGGCTTGATTTTTATCATTTCTTCCTTAACTTCTGAACACGGTTTCCATTAACCCATTGTTTAACATATATATCACAACAATGCTGCTAATCAGTCACATTATAAATAAACCTTCAAGTATAATACACGTAGTCATCTAATATATTGTACAGTGTTGTATCAAAATGAATCAAATCCTTAATAAAATAATGTAAATTGAATTATGTCACTTTTTTTTTTCTTTCCTTCTGCTGTTGAAAATTGTTTATTTGGTTGATTTAGCATCATGTGTAATGGTCAGTACCATTGAAAGCTAAGATGCAAAGGGTTAGGCTGTGTTGTATTGGAGCCCTGTGGATTTAGGTGGTTGAACTTTGAAGTATCAAATGAGGGGACACCTCTCATTGGTTTGATTTGGTATCAACAAACCTGCATGTCGTTTATTAATTTTTTATGGTGGAAAATAGACCTTACAAGCATGTCTGCACAGTTCCAATTCATTTGTCCCTTATTTTTCTTCTTCTTGCATGGTCATTATAAAAATCTTGTAGATTTCACAGAAGCAGCTCCTATAATTACAATTTAGGGTTCTCTGAGTATTGCTAAAACTCTGGCTATTCTATATAGCTGTCAATCCCAATGGTTCATCAACCTTATGAATTTGAGGCTGGTGTTATAATTTACACTCGCGGTTTTACTTTAACTAAGTCTGGGCATTGGTGCTCAACTTTTCTTTTCAATGTTTTATAAGGCCTGTGTCTTATATGGCCAACCTTTGGCATCATTGTTCTTAATAACAACAATTACTAGACCATTTCTGGAGAACATTTGTTCTATGATGCCCAGATACTGCTGGGGCTTGCCATGGACATGGCAAGGGCACTGATTTTACATATGAAAAGTGAAGTATCGGATACAATACGATATGATACGTTGCCCATTTGAAGTATCCGTGCATCATAGCATTTGTTGCACTAGTGCAGACAAATTTTGGAAATTACTGTCAGAATATAAAAGAGGATCATTTTCAAGTTTGGATTTGAATTCATATGTTGTAAGTTGTGGACTGTATAAGCTATTTGGTACTGGGTAGATTTGGAGTTTGTTTTTACTATTGCCACAGGACTGTAGATTTTGTTCTAGCAAGTGATTTCATCAGAGCAGTAAATGGGACTAAGGTATTTGTTTACATCAGTATTCATGGCACTTAGAGAAGGGAACAATGCTCTTAGTCTGGTATAAATTAAATATAGCGAGCTATTTTTCCCAAAGGAGGGATCTAGATATTTGCACTTCCCAACTGGAAGCTGATGCATGTTCCTAGTGATTAATTTGTTTCTTCTGTTATGTGGTTACGTATAGTTCTTCTGCTTAGTAAACTTAAATCCCTAAATCAAAAAATGAAAATTAACCTCTGATTTGAGCAATGTACTTGTCCCTCAAGCTCTTACTAACCCCTAAATTGCCTTGAACAAATCAACCTTAAAAAGAGATTGCAAGAAAAGACAGCACTCTGTATAACTTGAAGGCTTCCAAATCAGATTATATGGACAATGGAATTGCCATTGTTCTTCTGAGTAAGGATGGATTCGCATGACTGTAGCAATCGTCAGCACTGAATAATTGTTTCTTCCCTCCAGCAAGGTTCACAAAATCCATAAGTCAAGCAATGCAGAAGGTTGGTAAGTCGCCACCAACTAGAAAACTAGATCCCTCTGCTGTTGTGGAGGCTTTATAGGGGACCGGACTCAGTAATGTATGCACCAAAACAAACTCTCAGAATTTTTTTCAAAGAACAAACTTGGAATCCCTCCTTAAAGCTGACTGACTGATCTTAAAATCTCCTAGCCTCTGATTTGAACAATAGACCCCATTTTAATTTGACTCAAACTTTTAACTTGATAAACCCTCTATTCCTAATTAACAGAAACTACAGAAACTTAAAAATACCATTAAAAAAAAAGAAACTTAAAAAATAAATTTCAAGAACCAGAACTCTTTCCCAGGCTGAAATTACAGTCATTTAAAAATCACATCATATGTTAATAATGTGGACCCTATGCTGTGGCTCTAGAAGGACCCCACTGGAGTCAACTAAGCCCCCCAGGGACCTGGCCTTGTGTATCAGCCCTGCGGAGGGCCTGCAGGGTTCGGCTGAGCATGGCTGGTGTGGCTTGGGTCTGGCTTTACCTGGCAGGCTTGAGCAGGCTCAGTGGTGTCTGGTGTGATCCAGCTGGGCCTGGCTGGGGCCTATTGACCCTAGATTGCTCCTAGCCCACTGAGCGAGGATGCATCAACAATGCTTGGCAAGAAGCAGTCTATGTAGCAATCGCCCATCACCTTAAAGGGGTATGTTACTAATATGGGTACCATTTGACCAGGCATGCCCAAGTCATCTAGAAGGAGATTAGCCAAATTGTCCGAGTGTGAGTTGCAGAAGCGGGTTTAGTGCCCTTTTTTTCTAAACGTGAGATGCCTTTGGTTGGTTCATTTTTTTTTGTAATGGTGACTTTTTTACTATAAGAAAACCTTATTAAGTGACTGTCAGCTGGAAAGTGGATGGAAGATACACTGTTATTTGGTTGTTTCTTAGTTATGTGTCTGCTGCCAGCTTTATCACTTTTGCGTTGGCTTCCTTGGTGATGGCATAAACTAAGCTATGATGGGAACAACATAGGTGGCAATGGCTTTATGGCGTGACAAATACAACTGCCTAGAAATTGCCTTTTAGGGCACGTATGACATAGGCTTCTTGATGAACTCATTACTTGTCTTGACCGCTTCTGTACATGGCTTGACTACTTGAAGGAGTTCAAGTTTTAGCATACTTCCTACAAAATATAAGGTGAAAAGCATTAAATTCGTTCATGCTACACTTAATTGGGACTATAAATGGAGATGCAGGTCAGAGATTAAATAGGTGTACAGCAGTCTGAAGCCTTTGACACATTGCTTATCAGTGCTACTGTCTTTGGAAAGTTCATAGTGTAAGCATTGAGAGATATGTGATTCAGGATGACAAGTTTTGGAATGTTTTTTAGGATGCTGCCAAGGAGAAGTCTGGTTCACAGATGCAACATAGTTGTGCTGCACCCTAGGGAGACATGACTCATACTTATATCCCATTTATAGGAAAATTCTGTCAATGGATATAGTTCTGCAAATTAAGTCATGTATTATCGACCAATTTTGAGGATATTTTAGCCTTCAATCATCTATTGCAATGTACTTGACAGAAATACATATCTTCCTTGATTTTTAAAAAAAATAACTTATGAGTGCTGATAGATTAAAAACAAGTGCCACTTGAAAAGGCTTGCTGAAATAAATTGAACTATATGGATATCATCGCTCTTAAGCTGTTGTTGTTCCTGAAGTAAATTGCACTATACGAACTATTGTTTGCTTTTGAGTGTTGTTTTGATATTGGAGATGAGTCTAGGTTATTTTCGAATAAGAACAAGTTAGGTTGATCCATGAATTCCAAGTGTTGATGCAGTTGTGGTCCCTGGTGGCCCACATAAATCATTAGCATTACTTGGCTATCTTTCCATCATTGGGATTGCAGCAGCTTACGTTTCTCATTCAGGATGGGAAGCTAAAAACGTTCTTGTTGGAGTCCAGAATGAGATTGGGACTCTTTTTTTTTTTTTTTTTGAATGGTATGAAATTGGGACTGCTATACTCTTAATTGTAGACTAAGCACAGTGGACGTAGTTATTAATTCAATGTTCAGAAGAATGACCTTGTATTTTTTTGATTGATTTGATGCAGGAAGTTTTGAGGATAAAAGCAGAACATGCTGATGAAAACCAAGCAATTTTGAATGATAGAGTGAAAGGACAGCTGAAAGTAACGCGAGCTTTTGGTGCTGGGTTTCTCAAGAAGGTTAGTTAGGATATAGTTCTCATTTTTTTTCTTTTTCAACTAGTTTCCAGCGAATTTCTTTTATTGCTGATTTTCTTTTATTTGGTTAGAACTTTTTGACAGACTTGACATTCATCATCATCATCATCATCAAAGTCTTGTCCCAACTATGTTGGGGCCGGCTACATGAATTATGTTTCTCCATTCCGATCTATCCCGGGCCAAATCCTTAGACTTGACAGACTTGACATTCTCTGCCCAAAAGTGTTGGCATACACATTAGGAAAGGAGATGAGGGGAACCTTCAAGTTAAATATATTCTAGAATGATTGTACTATTAAGGTATCCTGCAAGCCAGGACCAGCATATTTTTTCTTCTTTCAAACATCTTATTGGTGATGGTTGGCATGTACTTTTGCACACTTATTGTGTGCTAGTTGGAGAGGAAATGAACCTGGACATGAATGCACAAGTTTTATCTTTGTTTGTTGTATTCATTTTCTTCTGATCTATGGATATAAACACATTGGTTGAAAATTACGGAACTTTCTTCCTTCTACTTCTGAATTTATGGATATAAAAATTTTAATTGAAAATTACAGAACCTTAATTACTATAGTCTATAGGTAAGAAAAAGGAGTGAATATTCATCAAAGCAAGCATATCCCTAATGGTCTGACCACGGTTAAAAAAACCGGACTCGGGACCTGACTCGGCCATGGCCGAGTCCGAGTCGACTCGGCTGAGTCGGGTTCAGCTCCATGTTAAGCCCAGAAAAATATTTTAAAAAAAAGGGAAAAATAGAGAAAAAGAAACACAGTCAACTAGTAAGTGAAGAAGAAGAGAGGTGCTCTCTGTGGGTGGAAGAGAGAGAGAGAGAGAGAGAGAGAGAGAGAGAGAGAGAGAGAGAGAGAGAGAGAGGTGGGTTGGCTGGGCAAAGGAAAGAAAAGAAAAGAAAATGGAAGGAGGAGGAGAGCATACCTGGCATCCAGCAGCAGCCTATCAGCAATGACAATTTGCAGTAGGCAGCAACAACGACATTGTTGCTACAACAGGCAGTAGGCTGTAGGCCTGCAGGAATAGGCAATAGGCTGCACAGCAACAGCAGTGGGCAACAATAGGCCAAGCAGTAGGCAGTACAGCAACAACAGTGGGTAGCAGTTGGTAGTACAGCAACAGCAGTAGGCAGCACTGTGCAAAAGTAGCAGCAAGAGACAGCACTGCAAAGAACAGACCCAGGTTGCCCGCGCCCCACACCACCCCCCCCACCCCCACCCCTAACCACCTTTTTTTTTTGTCTGAGTCGACTCGTGGGACTTGAAACAAGTCCCGTGGGATTTGCTTGAGTCCCGTATGACTCGCCATTTCTTTAAACCATGGGTTTGACACACTCAAATCCTATTAGAATGTAGCAAAAAAAAAAAAGCGTGACCAAAGTTGGTAAGAGTTATGTCCTTGTGTAGTGTTCTTCGGCTAACAATGGGAACTTTGTTTAGATCTTCTAGTGTCATTTTTAAGCCCCTTAGCCTCTAGTTTGTTTGCATACTGCTGAGGAATTGCAACCCGTCCGAGGATTTGGCTTAGGATAGATCAAAATGGAGAAACAAAATTCATCTAGTCCAACATAGTTGGGACAAAGCTTTGTGATGATGAATTTGTCTGCGAACTAGCAAGCCAGTCTGCAGATTGAATTGGAACTTGTAAGTGAGTGTTTTGACCCAAACGTGCTGGGAGAGAATTTTGATCCGGTACTATGATGCAGGATAGACCTCAAAGGCCACATATGTTCCTATTTTATTTAATTAATTGTTATTAGTTATTATTTTTATTTTAATGATCTGTAATTAGGATAGGATTCTAGTTTGTTTAGTTTCCTAGTTTGTTTACGTTTCTCGGCCCCTAAGATTTCTTTTTCCTATTTATATGCACATTGTAAACATTAGAATTCAGAGTTGAGGATTAACATATTTTAGGTTTATCCCTTTTGAAGTGTGTCCTCGTGTTATCGTCTTTGCGGAGACTCCTTATTCTGTTTGCGGATACTTGGTTCAACGCCCTTACTGTGCTTCGCAGATGTGGTGCTTCCATGCAAGCCCTAACTCTAGGGCTTGCATCAATTGGTATTAGAGCCGAATATCCATCACCAGATCATTTGGGTTTTACCCCATTCCATCCCATTCCCAAACCCTTGTTGATCCATTCGAAACCATCTTCCACACAAGCCCTAAACCCTAGGGCCCACATCAAACCACCTGGTGGTAATTTCTAGTGTACTGGATGTCGGGTGGTAGTGTCTCCAACGGTCTGATTTTTGGCATTTCAGCTGGTTTTCATAATCATTTCTATGCTTACGAGTTTTGAGAATTTTTTACATGAACGAAAACAGACACCTACATAAGCAAAATTAATAAATAAATTAAAGACAAAACTAGTGCATGTGAAGCTCAACCATTAAGGGTATTCTTTCAGTTTTCATTTTCTTTGTTTAGCATGTACTTCTATGAGTACTTTTGATAACTTCTGCGGGTATGCTTTATTTTCTTTGATGATCAATCTGGCTGTATTCCATTTGTTTCATGCAGCCAAAATGCAATGAAGCTTTGCTAGAGATGTTTCGAATTGACTATATTGGAACCTCTTCATATGTCAGCTGCATCCCTTCTGTCCTTCACCACCGACTATTTTCAAATGACCGCTTCTTGGTCCTTTCTTCCGATGGGCTTTATCAATACTTCACCAATGAAGAAGTCGTTTCTCATGTTGCGTGGTTTATGGAAAATGTCCCTGAAGGCGACCCTGCACAGTATCTTATTGCAGAGCTTCTGTTTCGTGCTGCCAAGAAAAATGGTCAGTTAATTTAGTTTGCTTACAGATTGAATCTCTTCACAGCCAAGGTTGTGATTGGATGTACGCTAATCTGCATCTGGTTAGAAACTGCAAATCTTTTTGTAGAGCAGACCCACTCCACTGTTTGCCATAGTAGAAGGGCAACATTAAGTGGGGTATTGCTCTTAAGCCATTTCTAAATATTGCTATTAATTTACTTCTTTAATATTGGTTTAGGTGCATAGTTCTCTGTTTCGTTCTGAACCTCGTTTCAGCTTACTTTGCATTCAAAGGTTTCGGTCGGTTCGAAATCTGTGTTTATTTCAAAGTTCCGTATCAGAAAAAAATAAATAGAAACAATAGTAAACATGGAGGTAACATAAATACATGTTATTTAGTTCATTCCACTAAGCAACATGATATGTTATTTCTTCATGCGAAATAAAAAATTTATAAGCTATACGTGCATAACAATGTGAAAGTGTGAGGGAGGGGGCTGTAGCACAGTTGGAAGGTGCTCGTTGTCGCAACCACAAGGTTGTGAAATTGTTATATGCATTCTTAACTGTTAGCTCCAATTAACAATGCCACAATCTAAAATAACAGTGGAATTTTTTTCCAAAGATGGAAAATAAAAGGGATTACTGAAATCACCAAATTAGATGAATTCATTTTCAGCTTGTTTGGCCGAAACTACCAAAATGGTTGGTTCTGGCGAACGGGACTGAATGCCGGCCAAAAGTTCTTGGTTGACACTTCGGTTTGGATTCATCATTGAACCAAAAAGTTTTGGTCAAACATATCAAACTCAAACTGAATCTGGCAACTTAGCTGCCCCTCGCCCCAAAAGGAAAAAGAGAAAAATGGAAAAAAGAAAAAAAAAGGAACAGAAAATGGGATGACTACTAGAAACAGTCTCAAATATCTGAAAACCATCAAAACACTCCTACAAGCCAGGAAATCTCCAAAGTCGTCCTCGTGCAACTTTTCGTACAACCGTTTTTTTTTTTTTTTTTTTTTTAATTTTTATACCGTACTCATGCGCACATGTACAGGTCAAAAAATCGTGTGCACCTGCACCCTAATCATTGTACATGTTGACAAGTCGTGAGCACAAGTACGAACAAAAAGATTTGTATGAGGATGACTTTGGAGGTTTCTCGTTTTGTAGGACTCTTTTGGTGGTTCCGGATATGCTAGGCCTTTTTTGGTAATTGTCCCAAATAAAATTAAAAAGAAGAAGTAGAAGAAAAGAAAAGGACAAAAATAAGGAACCCCAAAGTTATTTTTTGAGTTCATCACTGTTAAAGCATTACTGTAGGTGGGGGCAAACAAATTCAAAACCTTTTGAGAAGGACACTGAATGCATGGGTTATGAGGAGATGTAGAATGAAAGGCTTTTTTTTTTTTTAATGGTAACTTTTATTAGAAGAAAAAAGCAAGCAGTACAAGAGGGCTATACCGGCAAGCTAACAGCTACGAAGAAACCCAAAAAAACAGTACTCCACACCAAACAAGAACCATGGACTACAAAGGAGACAAGAACAACAAAAGGACTAAAACCACAAAAAACAAAAGAGACTAGTAGCTTCTATTGATGAGGCATAGAGAGAGCTACTTCCTTCCAGTTCCTCACAATTTGTTCTAATGAATATCCGTTAAATTGGTGATTGATTGACACCCAAGAAGCGACCGTGAACTTTATTTTTTCCAATAAAGGATCCCCACTCTCGCATCTCCCTTCAAAGCACCTTGAGTTTCTCTCCTTCCGTAAGTTCCAGATCACTTCCATAAAGACAATCTCCACATCTTCTTCTCCCTTGGATAGCCAGTTGGGGGTTTCCAAGCTAAGAACAGATCCAAAATGCAATTCGGAAAAACCCAGCTACACCCAAACCAGCTAATCACAGAGCTCCAAATTCTTTTGGCCGTCTTATAATTCAAAAACAAGTGGTCCACGGATTCCTCTTCGCTCAAGCACATGGGACATCCATTTACTATTACCATACCTCTGTCTTAAATTATCCATACTGAGAATTTTGTTCCAAAGAGCAAGCCAACCGAAGGTGGAGCCTTTTAACTTCCAGATGAGATGGAGAGAACTTCCTACCTTCCTCCTCGTTATAGCCAAGGAGGAGGACACCAAGAAAGAACCATCTCCCCCTCCCCCCCCGCCACCCCCCCACCCCTTCCCCGCGAGAAAAAAAAATCCTGTATTTCTCCACTTGAGAGACCTCCCACCTCGCTGGTTTTTTTTTTTTCTTTGTATAGTTCTCCACTGAAGATTTTCTCTCTTTTGGTTCGTTGACTGTTATCATTTTGCATAGTAGCACAGTGAACATTTCCTATAGTGTGTATTGGCTTGTTTTGTGCCTTTTAGGAAAAATAGTTTTTGAGATTTCCAAAAAAAAAAAAAAAAAAAAGGTGGTTATGCTCTGTATGTAGTTTGTGCATTGTTGACTGTATGTATGCTACACCCAGCACATAACAAGCACTTAAACTCGGCTGGAGTGTGGAGGTATTTAATAGTCGAAAAACACTGTTAAGCAAACTATTAGTTTTACAATTTATAAAGTGAAGCCAAATATCTGAAATTTGAGTTTCAAGTACTTGATTTTATCAAGTAACTGGGGGTGTGATTTTGTCGTTGTGCTGCCTTTGTTCGGTCTAAGCAATGACAGGATCTGTTCTACTGTTCTTGTTTTTTTTTTTTGCTTGAGGAAGAATGCTGAGAGTATTGTTTTACCTTAACCATTGAAAGCAAGCCACTGTGAGAATATGATAAGGATTATGTCACATTCCATGCAAAGCCTTGTTATTAATTTGATGTAATTATCTTTTAGCATGTCGGCATTGTGCTGAGCTTTGTTGCAATGCTGAACTTTCTACAAAATGAAAGCTACATCACCACTGTCTTCTCTGTTGCAAAGACCTCTGTTGGCTTATGCGTTCTGGTTTATTTATTTATTTAAATCTATGTCCTGATGGACTAACATGTTTTTGTTGTATTGCAGGGATGGATTTTCATGAGTTGTTGGATATCCCCCACGGTGACCGGCGGAAATACCATGATGATGTATCGGTTATGGTCATTTCCCTTGAAGGAAGGATCTGGCGTTCATCAGGATAATTATTGATTCCAATTGTGGTTGTCTTGCCTTCATACTGTAACAATTTTCAGCAATGAGAAAAGCAACCCTGTTTTTCTGCTCCTCCTAAGGCTCTCTCTTTCTTTCTCATGATTTCGAGCAAAGCATCCATATATATATATATATATATTTATTTATTTTTCTCTGTGTGTGTGGGGTCTTTGTAGTAGGAAAGTTATAGTAACTATATATGGAAAATGTTCTCCTACGAGTGCATTGGATCTGCAGTCCTGCTCTATGGGGCCACTTGGGCCCACCTTTGATCATTACAGACCCTTTTGATAATCTTGTCATCTTATGATTTGGCATTAGCTCAAATTTTACGCTCATTGAATTTTGGCTTACCCTTGGATTGAATAAAAAAAAATCTACCATTGAGATACCATTAAACTTTAATGTTGTTAAGTCAAGGGCTAGGATAAAAACTTGACTGTTTATAAAAATTAAATGAGTTTATTCTAAATATGCCCTTGAGGTTTTTAAGATTTAGAAATGGGCTATTGTGGTTTCAATGTTTAATGATACATCTATGCTTTATCATTCCGACACCTTTTATATCCCAAAATCAGTCACCTTGATGGTGATGAGAAACCACCATTAGGTTTATGCTATTATTATATATGAAATCTAAAAGGAGTTTTCTTTTAAAGAGTTCAATCTTCTACGTTCTCTAATCAATCAATACATATTTAGATTTTCTTATTTAATGTCATAAGTGAACAAATCTTATTTGATGCCACATTAAAGAGTCTATCATTTGAACATTTCATTGCGCCCGAGTATGCTTAATTCCGGAGTTCTTATGGGATCCGGGGCCGCATAGCTTTAAAACTCATCATGTTGAGTAATATGGGGTTTTGACTTATAAACAAAGGATCAACACTTTAGACATTTCCGATGTGGGACTTATGGAGTCCCTTGCTTCTCGGGTGTTCTTCGGTTAGTGATAGGCAACTGGATTTCAATAGGATTTCACAATTTTTTTTATAATGACATTATTCTTATAATTTGAAAAGAAATATCTTTTGTTATTATTGTAGATTTTAATTTTGATTGCAATTTTACCGTCTCAATATAATTTAGACTAAATGTTATTAAAAAAATAACTTTTAGCCGTGTTGTCTTCCTCTTCATCTCCTTCTACACTGGCCATATTTAGGAGACTTGGCTGAGCTTCTATTTTCGAAGGATCTGATTGTCCTTTGATCATAGATTCTAATTCATCAAAATCCTTAGCATTTTCAAAATTCATCATATTGAGTTGAATAGATGGGTTTGATTCTAAGGATCCGAGACTAGAAGAAGAAGCGGTTTTTTGTAATTTAATAACTGGCTTCTTGTTATTGGGAGGTTTTCCCAAGGGTTTTCCTGAATAGCTTCTCCGAGAAGTTGCAGGATCATTGAAGATGCATTTAGGAATTGGTGTCCTAAAGTTGTCTTCTAATTCTTGGTTTGTCTCCTGGTAAACCAAGCTGGGTTAGCCAAATTTTAAAGATACATTGTTATCTTCCTGGTGTATGAATTCCAAGAGGTCATATCTTTTTTTGGCTGGTTGGATTTGTGGAAAGTTCCACATTTGCACATTTGCATCAGTAAGGATTCTTCCTGTGCGAACCTTTTTAAAGGTGTAATTTGCCATTTGTCTGGAAGTTCTAACTAGAATTTCCTTGTTTACTCTTCCATGTTGAAGATGGTTTAGCAATCCATCCTGAGCAAAGCTAGTGATCATCACTCTACTTCGGTGTTGTACTGATAATATCCCTTCATGGATTATGTATTTCTCATAGCCTTGAGATCTTATTATCAGTTTGATAAATTTGGTTGACGTTAGTGGTAAGACAAATCTTGGGATGACATTGAAGTAGGCTACATTTTGGTCGAATTCCAGTTGTCCTATTCCAATTATACTTTTTTTGAATTCTTGTATTCTTTCGTCTATAAGAATAGCACATATCCTGACATTAGGGTTAGAACTATGTAAGCCTTGTATCCTACATTGGAATAAACCATGGGAAATATATTCATATTTCTTCTGGATTACCATATTTATCCAGTCATGACTAAATACGTCAAACTTTTGACTTATCTAGGTTACGGTAACTAAATCTCCCCATTTAGTTAGCTCGTAATTTTTTCCTTTTGGGTTATCTCCTCTAAGGAAAAGATATTCATATCTTACGGGAGGTAATGTTTGGTCCTTCATGGCTTGTTCTACAACTTGTCATTCATTTTCACCAAACTCATTCTAGTTCATTTTGGATTTTTCTCCAAGGTATTTATCCTTGACAGCTTTCCCAAATCTCTTGATATGGATCATATTCGGGCCTATCGTTCCTAACGGAGGATTAGGAGGTTTTAGTTGGCTCGTCTGGGCTTTAGGTTGTCTTTCTATAGTTTGAGAAAGACTGGAGAGAATCTTTTCATTCTTATATGTTCTTTTTACTAGAATATTAATTTTCTCTTCCTGAGCCTTAGTGGATTGTTCTATCCTGGTTCGATTGCCTTGTATGTTGACAATCAACTCATATATTTGCTTAATCATAGTAACTTGTATATTTGAGTTACTTTGATTTTCATGCGTCATATTATTAGGTAAATTCTTTAATTGTAGAATTTCCAATAATATGGTTGAGCAAGCATCTTCCATGAGTATGATATTTCTATCAAAGTTATTTAATACTTCTATTTTGATGTTCTCTGCCATTTGTTGTATTTTTCTTTCAGCAGCGTTATAGCATCCTGAATCCCTTGATGAGTATAAGTATGCTCTAAGGTTGCTAGGTGAATTCTTACGTCTTCTACCCCTTTTTCCAACTGGGATAGGTCGTAACTCATCTTGTTTCCTATGTTTTTTAATAAGACATATATATTAGAGATATTATGGTGATTACTATCTCCAATATCTGATTGTTTTGATCTGAGCACCTAGTGTTTCTAGGCTTTTGCAGAGGTTGAGCTGATATTCTGTGAAGACCTGAAAAAATCTTTCCAAACCTTTTCTTAGGTTTTCTTGGTTATTTTCAGTAGTCTTTTCACATGTTATCATTTCTTCTTTGAGTTGCACTAATCCTAAGGCAAGAAAATTCTGAGAGTTTCCTATAGCTTGGGTTAGCTGGAGGTTAGTGAATTTTTCTAACTGGGTTCTCTGGATGAGGAAGTCATGACCTCCTCTAAGGATTATACCTTGAATCCGTTGTAAGAATTCATCTAAAGAAGTAATTGTTGCTTCTCTAGTAGGTATATGATTTTCATAAGGGACAACATTCATTATGAATTATTTAGATCTGCGCCTGTAACCTTTTCTAGGCTAAGAGTCTCTAGGAGAGAGAATGTACTTCTCGAGATATTTGTTCTGTCTGTTTGAACAATCTATCTTGGGTATTCCTGATTTCACAAGATACCTCATATAGATGGGTAAATGCTTCGCTAAAATTGACTGGGATTTGTTCATCAATTCTTGTTAATGCATTATCAGCTAAATCCATCTTTAGATTTAGCTCATTGGCAATCTCACTTTGTGTTAGGAAAATTTTCCCAATACTTCGAATAGCCGATTTATCTTGTCACTGAGATAGTTTCCTAAGGAAGCTATATGTATTAATTCAGGATTTCTTTCTAAGATGTGGGACGCATATTCAAATGGCTCATTATGCCAACATTCAGATCTGGGTATATGATCTCTTTCAAGGGGAACATAGTTATTTTCTCTATTATATCCGTATATCCATGTATATATACGGGTTATGATAAAGGGTCTTTGTTCACTCATTGGATATGTGGTGATCCTCTGTACAGATAATTTTTTGTCTCTGGGCAAGTTCTGTCAGAAGCTACTGGATTACAGTTTGATAAGTCTCTTGGAAGTCTTTCAAGTTGTGAAAGACTACTGAGAAATATTCATGGGGAGTTTGTCTGTACCCCTTTACAAACCATTCCCAAAGGAATAATTTATTATAGGACTTTATTTTATTAATAGTCCAAAGGACAAAGCATATTCTTTGTCTATTTTCCACGAATATAGAATTCTGGGAATGAAGACTGGGATAGTTCTTCTAATCCCTGATTATTGATTCCAGAATTTATTATTTCTAAAATCTCTAAAAGCATTTCTGAGGACTGAGGGTTAGCAGGAAATTTCTGCTGAAATAGTTTAATTCCTTCTAGATACCACTCAGGATCAAAGTTTTGTGGTGTTCTGTAGAAAGAACGCATTATGTGCTCTAGTTGGAGTTCTTCTATGAACTGAGCAAGCTTAGGGTCTGTTGGTATAGGCAATAGTTTGCTATACAAGAATGGATATTCTAGAAAAATCTGGGATAACTCTGGTGAGTTGAAATATATATTCCAGATATCACTCATGGAATACCCACGATTTTGCTAGGCCAGGAACCAAGTTCATTTGGTATGCATATACCATTGCTTCCTAAAATGTAGCTTGGTATTCTGGGATAGTTTCCATGAACTCATCATAGGCTTTGTAATACACCTGTAGATGGTCCTCTGCTTGGGTTTCAGCTGTTTGTTTATCGGCTTCGGTTGCCCATTTCATGGTGATGGATATGTTGTGTATTTTAGACAAATTTTTGTTTACACCTTTTATCCAAGCCATTATGTCAATAATGGATTTCCTGTGCTTCACAAAGATAAGATCTAAGTCTTGTTTTCTGTGCTGGGAGTAAAGGATATCTTCTAAAATAAGATCCTTTCTACGCTCTTTTGCAATGTCTAAATTAACATTAGCATTGAAGCTGAGTAATCCTAAACAAGGGTTTTGGATAATATGTCTGAGGTTGTGGATATGCCAATCAAGATGATTGATATATACATCAGAACGGGAGTTCAAGTATACTCTGTATACTTGATGCTGGGTGGAGTCCTCTATAGGATTCCTTTTCCTCTTGGAGGATGAAGGATCACCCATTTGAGTGAATTGTGCTAAATGTGTAGGCTGTGCCAAGTTCGAATGGCTCTGACACCAGACTAGGCTAGGTTATTTTTTAGGAAAATTTTTATTACATTTTTATTATATATTTTTTTTTTTTACAATTTTTTTAAAAACCCACAATTACAAAAGAGCACTGTAAGAGTACTCTGAAACTAAGCAGCAGCACTGTAAACAATAGGCCGTTTTTTGCAAAAAGGCGGGAAAATGAAAGGCATAATGTTATTTTACTTTTAGTAAAAAGGGGGAATAACCATCAAGGTTAAGCACATCCTTTTGTAACAGTTGTACATGTAAACAAATAATGCTAAAATAGAATAATATGTGGGTTATGGTCCACCTATGCTTCCAGTAATCTTAATTCTTCTCTAGGGTAGGACTGTAAACAATCTTTCTAAGGTGAACAGTAATGTACTGTTCCGGTAATATAGTGACAGGGCTCATCTTCTAACCACCCACAGTACTCGGACAATAGGACAAAATCGCCTCAACGCCTCCATGGCCAACGACAATAGTCCAAATATCCATACAAATGTATAGGTTATCACTATGGCCTGACTATATTGGCTGAGAAATGCAGATGAAGAAATAAGAAAACAAAAACATAATGATGGAAAATAACAACATATCATTACAAATTAACAGAACAGTTTACAAAATACAAGACTATTAAAAAGAAAGGCATCACCTAACCGGCTACTTCGGAAGGGGACTTAAACAGCCATACCTGTAAATGGCTTCTCTCTTTTCCCTAACCTTTTCACTCTAAAAAATAAAATAAAAAACTACCTTTTCTACCATCTACAAGGGTCTTTTTTATAGTAGATTTGGACCTTAGTTTTTGGAATAAAATAATTACAAGATAACACTCACATTTGGATGCGAGGGGGGGCCTTGCTGCTGAGAGAGTACCACCTAGGGCTGCTCTGAACCCTTCACATGGGTGCTTTCAACCCATCACGTGGGGTGCCTTCAATTAGTTGTGGGTTGCTGTACTGTTTTTTGCTGACTATATCTAGGTTTCTATGTTGCAAGAGTTATCTGCCTCAAGAACTGGGCCAGATTCGTCAGTTGGTGAGCTGGGTCTTTCTTTTGGGCTAAGCTGAAGAGCAGGGACGATCCGCTAGACTTCCTTGTAAACTTTTGGGTTGGCCATTCCTAGAGCAGTGACTTCTGGGAGTGAGCTAGGAAGCTCAGTGAGTATAGGAGCATGGTCCTTGCCTACCCTTTCTACTGTGCCGGTTCCTATGACTTCTTTGGCTTGGATCACCGTTGTGCATGAGATATACAAAGTATACCATTCTTCTCCTATTTGTCCGAGCTCGTAACTGATATGTTCAATGTTATAAGCTCATTGTTTGGAGATTTCATATTGGGAGAATGCCTATTTTATAGGCAAGTCTTCTGAGCTAATCCTTGTTAGAAGGGGCATTTCTTTAAGGATTCAAACAAAAGAGTAGGCTCCTTGGTTAAGTACAAATATTTGAATGCATATAAGAATTTTTTTTTTACGAATTTCCTTAATGTACTTATGATTTATGAGGAGAGGATGAGTAGGTTTTTTTCCTCATTAATTTCTATATATCTTACAAATCCTGTGTAGAGAAGAATCCTTTTTTGTTCTTCTCTGACTAAATTTCTGGGCGTACCAATCAATATTAGCTTTGGTATATAATGGGAGGTTCCTTCCGAAAGTTCTATGCCTTCGATCTCTTCTCCTCCAATTAGCTGAGTCATTAGAGTTGTTGCTCTGGTATTGTCATGAATAGTTTCATGGCTTTCTGTGCTTTCAATGGTGGGGATTGATAATGTCACCTTGAATATGAGCCTCCTATGTATGGGAGTTTGTAATTCTCTGGATATCTCTAAATAAGAGATCATGCCTGTGCTACTGGTTAATTCCTTAGCATATTGATCGACCTGCTGTTTCTCTTGTGATATGAGGGCCCTTTGTCCACTCATTGTTCTAAGGGCTGAAATTATGGCTTGCTTTAGCTCGACCCATTGGCCATGGGTAAAAGCTCTCCACAAGTTGTCAGCGATAACGAGTTCTGGTTTTGTAAACTCCTTCCTGAGGTTTCCTATCTGGAATTGCTCAGTAAATGAACATTCCTTAGGAACACTTTTCCTACCATATTTTTCTGGGCATATTCTTCCTTTGAAAATCCTGGAGGATAAAGAGCTTGCTCTATGTCTTCAAGGATTTTTGGTACTCCCTTTGGCTTGGGGAGGGCAGTAGTTTTACCTTTGATTTTAGTCCATTGCTTTTCTTCTTCGTCCTCTTCTATCTTAATAAGTTTTTAGGGAGGATCCGAATCACTGGACTCGGCTTCGCTGTCTTCTTGGATGCCGAGCTGGCTCCTATGTTGGTATTCTAGGAATTGCGGGCATAATCCAAGGTGGACTGGTTGCTTCTTCCTCTTCCCCTCTAGGGAAATCTTCCTCTGTTGCGCGGCTACATTTGGATCATGAAGCACTAGGAGAGATATGAATACTGTGTTTCCTTAGAGAACATGGTTTCTCTCGAAACTATGTCAGCAAGCTCATTACTTTTCCCTGATACATGTTTCACTTCATAATCAAATTCATTGAGGAAATGATGCCAGTTTATTAGCCTTTTATGAGAGAATTTGGTTAACTGGGCAGTTTTGAAATATTGGACAAAATTAGAGTTTGTTTCTACTAAGAATTTCTTAGGTATGAGGAATAAGGCATATTTTTCAACGCCTAGTACTATAGGCTGAGGAGAATGTTCTTGATTTGTAGCAGCAAATTTTTCTCCGTCTTTCCTTATCTTCAGGGTTGGTAGTCATATACACTACTCCCCATTGCAATTCTAAAGCATCCGTTTTTAGAATGAATGAATCTTCAGTACTAGGTAGGGCTAAGGGCTGAATAGTCTTTACTATTTCTCTTAGCTTTAGGATGATTTCATTGTCTCTTGGTGTCCATGAGAAAGGATTGGTTTCTTCTGTCTTCTTTAATTAAGATGACAGGCTACTGCGGTATTTTGCTAGGTTTTTGATAAAATCGCTAGCACAATTAAGGATTCCCAAATAGCTTTGAAGTTGCTTTCTGCTAGTTATGGGTTCTGGGAATTCAAGGATCTTCTTTACAATATGTTCTTGTAAAGCTATATGTCCTTGTTTTATATGTACTCCTAAGAAGTCAATTTCCTTTTTGCAGAGCTCATATTTGGTTTCTGAGATTACTATCCCATGTTTGGTGAATTCTCTGAGGATAGCCTTAACATGCTTTAAGTGTTCTTCTCTAGTATAAGAGGCAACTAGCACATCATCTAGACCATGCAGTAATCCAAATAGTCTTGAAAAATACCATCCATTCTTCTTTGGAAGAGCTGGGGTGTTATGCTTAGCCCAAAAGGCATAACAAGCCATTCATATTTTCCTCTAGGAACACTGAATGTTGTCCAAGGTATTGAGTCCTTGTGCATTTGTATCTGCCAAAATCCTAATTTGTAGTCAAACTTACTGAACCAGGTTTTGTTGTCTATAAGTTGGATAAGATTATTCTTATCAGGGATCTTATACGCATCTGGGATAAGATAATTGAGACTAGATGTTATTAAAAATATATATATTTTTTAATATTATAAATAATATTGTCCGTGCTAGCATGTTTTGCTAGATGAAAATGGCAGCTTTGCTCTTACCTTCATTAAGAAAATGTCATTTTTTAGCACAAGTCCCAATACCGTGTCTCTCTCTCATGCACATGAAACCTAATTTATCTCTTGAGAAACTCTTCAATCATACAGTTTGTTGTGCAAGGATTGGGGTCTGTTGTAACTAAACATAAGTATAGGTGTTAATTGTATTGTTATGCTCAGTTTGAATTTAATGAAATGACTATGTATTAATAAAAACGGATTTACATAGTTTATTCTCTCCCACCAAATATACTATAGTGACCGTCAATGTTAGAAACTTTAAGGAGAAAACGTCCAATAAAAAAATAATAATTGATAATGCTCACAAATCCAATCCATAAAAAAAAGGGGAATTTGACCGTACAAGATATAAAAGATTATGAATTCCTCAAAATGGTGTTGACCAAAACTATATCCCAAATATAGGTATTGTACATAGGGCCGTATATTCTTTTTCTAATTCTACACATTTTGTGCAATATCGCACAATCTGAAGGTGAAATCAAAAGGGGATTGCTTACCCTCTCATATTTCCCTCCTTTCTCATTTCTTAAAGCACTGAACCTCCATTTTTTGCTGCTACTTTCTCTGTTCCTACAACTTTCTCCATCATTCAAGAAGGTTTTTAAGAGAGTTTCTCCCCTGCTCTTGGATTTATCTAAAGGAATCTTAAGGACAACGAATAGATCCACAATATCAATACCTTGTGAAATTTTGCGGTCTATGTGCCCTTCTTGGGAGCTGCTTCTCATGAAACCATCATTAGGTGAAGAGAATGAAGACTGCACTTCTTGGCACACTAGCTAAGACTTTAATCAATTTCTTCCCAACCAAAACTTTTTTCTTATCGATAAGAAAAGCATGGAATAAGACCTCAGAAAAAATAACTAAAAACCCCACCAAATTTGAGAGTCCAATTCATTACTTCTTATACGATATCCCATAGTCACTTAGATAGTTCCCCAGAGAATGAGATTCCAGCAAGCTTCATTGCATTCTTAGGCACAACACCTGAGACTTTATTCAGTTTGTTCGTAACCAATTTTTTTTTTCTTCTTATCAACAAAAAAAACATGGAATAAGATTTCAGAAAAATAACTCAAAACACAACCAAATTTGGGAGTTTAATTCATTGCTTCTTGTGCGATATTGCACAGTCGCTTGACCAGTTCTCCAGATAATGATATTTCAGCAAGCTTTACTTCATTCCAGTTGATATCACACAATTGTTTAAAGTCTTAGTTCTTGTATCCAATGGAGGTTTAGTGCCTTAGGAGATTCGAACGGATGAAAATATGAGAGGAAAGACGATCCACATTTAATCTCACCTTCAATTTGTGTGATATAACACAAAAAGGGTAGAATTGGAGGAAAAAAATTGAGACACTGTACAATACTCACATTTTGGATATAGTTTTGGTCAACATTATTTTAAAGAATCCATGGTCTGTAATATCCTACATGGTCAAAACTTATGACCTGTAAAAGAATGTCACTCCTCGATCCTCACTACCATTAATTCTAATGCGGTCTTGTTTATAAGAATCACTGAGTAATACATAAATGAAAGGAAAATGGGCTACACTTGTTGTGCACAACAATAACTTGGAGCTTCCATGAATTTGACTTAGGTCAGATTCTAAAACACATACCCTCTAAATCCGACTAACCCATTACCAAACGCATCTCCAATTGGAGAGCTATTTAGACACAATCCATTGCCATCCCTAAAATCGAAATGCACTTCTTGATCCATAGCATAAAACCAACTTACTCATTAACAACTAATCCATATTAATAAAGGATATATGAGTACCATTGAATTCATATGTACCATGCATAATTGCCCAACTAGCGAGTTTTTTTTTTTTTTTTCCTCTGAATAATGCCCAACTAATGAGTTGCAACGATTGATAATAAACATTCAAACCATTTTCCACACACACACACATATAATACAGAGAATTTCTTAAAAACTCTCATATCTCAAAAGGAGAGTTTCTACCCCTATCTAAAGGCCAATAATTTATTAGTATTTTAAGAGAATTTATATGAGATCCACCTTTGTAGAATAATGTATACGAGAGAGTAGGAAATATGTACTATTAATGGCACGTGTTACGCTTTCATTGACTAAAACGGGGGGTTTTATTTTTGTGGAAAAACGCCCGTAGAGTTTTATAGTCACAAGGTGTGCATTTTAGCTTAAATACACATCTTAATGTGGGACCCACCCGGGATCCCACGTGGGGGTGGGACCTATATGGATCATGGGATGAAACTTGTTGGCAATTGATGAAGGGATTATGATGATTAAATGGAGCACATATTTTATATGCATGTGGGCCCCAAATAAGAGGAAAAGATTCCCTTAAGTCCCAACTCCAAGTGGGATTTGAGGTGGGCTCCACATTGAGGTGTGTGTTTAAGCTAAAATCCACACGATGTGTCCTGTATAACCATTCATTATATAAATATATATATATATATATATATATATTTATGGGTAATATTCAAGTGGGAATTGTTATCACATATTATGTGAGGACTTTTTTGTGGGCCCCAATTGTGGGCCTCATTTGGGGATGGGAACAGGGGGGATGGAAAGATCTATGTGAAACCACCCAAAGTACCAAGTTTGACCCCAAACCCATGCCCCTAACCCCTTCATCCGTGGCCCACAATTTTAATGGCTTCATATTCAAAAAAATATTCAACCTTCGATCCAACAGTTAAGTTTATTTGGATGTGTGTCATCAGGGGGTTCCATATTGGTTGCTAGGTTTGAATGGATTGCTAGTTAGGCCCCGCGAAAAAATTCTCATATAATAGGAGAGAACTAGTTCTCACTTGAATATTTTCCTATATATATATATATGATAATGGATATATGGTTTTCAAAATCAGCCGATACCGGTTCATATCGGCCAATATGAACTAGTATCGGCCAATATCGAACCGATATTTTGCCAATAAATCGGTATCGGCAAAATATCTCCAAAATCTCAATCAATCTCGGCCGAGATGAAGATTATATCAGTATTACCAATATCTCGGCCGATATTTTGAAAATATTGGCAGAGATATATTTAATTTGGTAAGAGAAAATCAACTTAACTCCCTTAATTTTACTATTATGTGTTTTTTATTTTATTTTTTAGATAAAGCATAGAAATGAATGTAAAGATCATTGGGTTTGTCACATATGTTGTGTTCTTCACTTAGAAGTTAGATCTATACACTTTCTTGCTAGATCTACTAATATATATCATATGATTTTTGGTGTAGAAAAAAATTTTTTTTTTTTTAGATCTTGAATTTCACAACTTATTTGCTGATTGAGTTAGTATCAAATGATGATTGATATATTATCTTTATTTTCTTATATTTTACACTAATAAATTGATCATGAGCATCAATAATGATTGAATTATATGAAATACTGGAGAAGACAGCAAACTGCGACACATACATGACTCATAACTTAAAGTTACCTATATTTTGATTTATTGTTGTTACTAATGAAAAAAAAATATATTGTTTTCCAACATTTTCTAGTATTCTGGATTTTTTGGATATTTTTGCGAATTTTTTTGGATTAAAAAAAATCCACATCTTGACGACTGCGACGGATGGATAACCGCGATCGATACCGATATCATATTGGTTTTTTGGCCCGGCAAATACCGCGACCGAAACCGATATTTTAAACCATGAATGGATGTATGCAAACAAATATCAAACAAATATAGGTCCAACTTTATTTTGTTCTGGTTGTATGTTCTATCAATGTCAAGAAAATTGTTTTGAGTCATTCTTAAATTAAGTTCGAAAAAACATAATAATAAAAAATTACATGCTGCTCATTTCAGAACTACGTATCAATTCTTTTATTATTATAGACAATACATAGTGCCAGTGCCAGTGCCGCCTCTCTCTCTCTCTCGCTCGCTCTCAGTAAGATTTCTTTCTTCCGTGGAATCTTGACGCGACCCAATGTAGGATTTCTCGACTCGGAGTCGTTGTTATTATAGGGTTTTGTGTTTGTGTTTGTTTTAAGTTAGCGTTGGATTTAAGCAGAAGTAGAAGGGGGGGTTGGGTTGGGTTGTTCTCTTCTTATAAGAAGAGATCTCATCGTCTTTCGTCGTTCTCATGAATGAATGAATGAGTGCTTGCTTCTCTTGGAAAACCCTACCATTCTTCCTGATTATTACAAAAATTCTCCCTTTTTCCCTTCTTCTTCTTGAAGAAGAAGAATCTGACTTTGGGGTCCGCTTCCGCTTTTTGAATTGGGCAATCGCAGCAGGCAGCAAGCAATGTTTGGTTCCACGAATCGTATGTTGATAATCTCATCTCTTTCTCTTTTCCTCTTCATTTGGTCTCTCTCTCTCTCTCTCTCTCTCTCTCTCTCTCTCTCTCTCTGTGTGTGTGTGTGTGTGTAAGTGTGTGTGTGTGTTTGATTTTGATGATTCGTTTTTATTCCTCTTTTATATCTATGTGGAAGTTTGCGTGAATATACTTGTGTCCATGTGTTTGGAGACGGGCAGTGAGAATCTTACTTGGGTATTTCACAAATTTCTCACGTTCGATTTCTCTCTCCCCCTTTTTTTCCCTTTTTCTTTTTGTTGTTGAAGTTATTGTCGTTTGAAAGCAATTTTATGGTTTTTTTTTTTTTTTTTTGACCACTCTACGGTCTTGGGATCAGATTTAGAAATCTCAGATGGAGTCACTGTAGGAGTTTCTCACTACTTGTATATTATTCCTTTGTTGGAGTTGCCTTGGGAGAGTGAGAATCTTGAGCTTCTGTTTCTCGAATTTCTCAATGTGAAATTATTTCTCTCTCTTTTTTTCCCCTTCTCTTTGTTTTGGACCTTAGCTATCTATGCCTGTAACGATTGATATTGATTTGTTTTTTATCCATCTCGAGCAGCTTTTGGGCAGTCTTCAAGTATCCCATTTGGGACCCAATCGGTTTTTGGGCAGACAAACAATGCTACAACCAATCCTTTTGCTCCCAAGCCCTTTGCTAGTACAAGCCCTTTTGGTTCCCAGACTGGCAGTTCTGTATTTGGTAGCACATCAACTGGTGTATTTGGAACACCACAATCTTCTACACCAGCATTTGGTGCTTCCACGGTACCCGCGGCTTTTGGAAGCTCGGCGCCTGGATTTGGGGCGTCATCAACTCCATCTTTTGGTAGTGCTTCGTCATCATTTTGGCGGTAATAACTCGTATGAATTCTATAAATTCATTATGCTTTGTCTACATTGGTTGCAATTCTCAACTTAAATCCTAACGAAGCCAAAAAAAAAGAAACAAGCTGTCATGTAACATGGCTTGACCAGCAATGCGAGGAGATGGTTTCCACTAGATTACTACTTAGAAGATCAAAAGCCTAAAGCCCATGACGGCAATACACCTATCAGAAAGTGGGCCATGAATTTTTTTCATTACTTGTTAGAATTTCACAAATTTGAGCCCACTGGCAAGATAATTAAGAGCCACCCATCTAATGCATTATAACACCCCGACCCAAGTTAAACATGTTTAACACTAATTAAGTATGATTTAGTTACTATAATTATGTTTAGATACTAAACAAACTACTTTTAATATAAATTAGTCTTATTCAATCTTTGAGTTAGATTATGAGTCATAGGAAAGTGATTGGAAACCGATTTGACTCGGTTGGGTAGAGTCAATGACTTTTTCGTAATTATCTATTTTTTTCCATTTTGCATCATATGCAAGTCATTTTGGTTTCATCGCGTGTATCTCATTGAGCATGTCGATTTTTGTATTAAGTTTTACTTCATTTGACCAAGGGTTGAAGAAGTGGACCTTCATTTGACTCAATTTGGAAATTGACAAAACTAAGTGGATTTAATTGCAAAAAGAACATCCTTATCCTTTAAGAACTACTTTACCATTTTTGCTTTTTTATTCCCTTTTCTCTCTACTCTTCTTCTTCTTCCTCTTCTTCGCATCCATCTATTGTGAATCAATGCTTGTGCAATTAGGGCAAGGAGTGGAAATCTCTTCATCTTGTCCATCTTCTCCACCCTCTTTTACTAGTTATTTAGAAAGACCCATCTCCATCATCTTCTACCTCTTCCAAATTCGAAATCCTTGTTAAAAGGTAAGAATCAAACCCTTTAGCTAGGTTCTTGAGTTACATTAGAGTCAAGAGACTCATGTTTAACCTTTTCATGCATGTTCATTAGCATTTTCATGATTATTGTGTTTAGGGTTTGATGTTGGGGATTTTCAGATTCATTTGAGCTCTTGAGCAAATATTAGAGAAAGAGAGCTTGGAAAGCTTGAAATATAGGCAAGTATAAGCTTAATTTGTACTTACATATTGTTTACCCATTGATTGCTTCACAAGTCTACTTCTTTGATAAATTTTAGTCACTAATATGCGATGTATGATTAGGTTGTTTTAGTGAGTTAATTGATGGAGGTGTGATTAGTAATGAATGTGTTGTATTGGGGGAGCAAGGAGGCTCATTTGATGCAGGTTATAGGTTGGAAGATGTTGAGAAAGGAAGGGAAGGAAGAAACAAGGAAGAATCCTGGAACCTGTAGTTCTGGAGTAGCTTTTGGCCAGGCCGCTAGTGACATCCTAACTAGATTCGCTCTCTTTTGAGAGGGTGAGCTTAATGTAATAGCCACATTAGTATGTTTTATTCTTCATATGATTCGCAAAGCATGAATTTATTCAATATTGCACAATTGCCTAGTTATTACTGAATATTGACAGCTTATAATCCATTGTCATTTAAATTCGATTTGATACATTATGTATTTGCTTATTAATGCTTATACTTGTCAATTCGTTATATTTGAGATACTACTCTTGTGTCACAGACGCATGTGCAGCTACCGATCCTGAGGAGGCCCAGGAGGGAGAGGAGGAAACCAAAGCGGTTCCTCCAGGATTAGAAGAATGGTCAGGCAATGAGCCTATGTAGTCTGGTCCATCATAGTGCGATTTTGGACTCCTTTTAAGAGCTCACTTGGAGAGTGCAACTGGCTCCTTTTTGTGTGGGTCACACTAGTTAGATTAGAAGTTAATGATGAAGATTCTTTTGTAATAGAATGTAGGGTGATTTTTTGTAACCCCTACTTTATTGATTGTGTAATTATGTTTTGTATAAACTTGACACTTAACTTTAAATAGGACTGTTCAATGAAATGGTGCATAGTGGCTTATTAATTGAGATGCTTCCGCTATTAAATGTGATTGACAGGTTAGTGAGCTAGACTCACAAGTGGAAAAGATGGATTTTCTCCTTCGTGAAGTTGTACTTGACTCGAGACAGGTATAATCTCACGGGAGTACGAGTGTTGCACCTTGCGTCTGGGATGTGACATGCATCCATATTCATGTCATTCAGACAGTGATTGGGAATCTAAGACATCCATATTCACATCATTCAGACATTGATGGAGAAATGAAACATAGCTATTATTAAAAATAAAAAAGAAGAAAATCTAAGATGGCACCACTCAACTAAAATTTGCTATCAATGGTTCAAATGGCAATCCCAAAGTTTTCACATTATGTGAGAAAACTCAACCTTGTGTTTGCTTTCTCCTTAATCTCCTTTCACTTTTGGTTTCACTATGCATTGCTTTTGTAGGTTTCAGTATTCATATAGGCTATGAGATGAGGAAGAAGAAACAAAACAAAGCTGAAATGTTCTCCTTTCCCTTTTTTTCATTTTTCATTTTTCATTTTTTTAACTGTGCAAATCAACCCTGCCTAAACTCTTATAAATGAACTGAGCTGGATCATAGTTGGAAGGTGGAAACTGTTGTGAACGAGAGGGGTTTTTTATTTTTCTAATAAAAATGAAAAATAATTAAAAACTAAAAAGAAAATAGTAATTATTCATAACCATCAATTTCCCCATTTATAGCAATATAAATATAATAAGTAAGTCTATCATACAATCATATCAAGAACATCATGACATATATTAATATATATATATATGAAATAAATAATATGTAAATAGTTAAATAAGTTTAAAGTATCAATATATCCTTTTTATTATCTTTAAATCAAAATATACAAATAAAAAATAAAATCAAAACCATCAATCTTACACAGTGGGATGTCTCTTGAAGTTAAATAAAGCGTTAATATTAACTTATTAGCTGTAACTATCTCGCTTAGATGAATTGCTTAAATCTAAGATTTGATGAAACGAGTATCTAATCGTAGGATTCACACTTGAATCCTAAGATTTATTTGTAAATATGATTCGTTGCATAGATACAAGTCGCTTTCCTTACGATTCGAGGTACAAATTGAGATTCGGGATACGAATCGTAGAATTCTGATAACTATGCATACAAGTACCCTACTGCCCAGTACACGTTGAGGTTTGAATAAAAATTGTAATGGGTAGCTGGAACTGTAATCTAACATGAATGCACTATAGTGAGTTTGCCTATACTTTCTTATTTTAAAGATGGTTTTCTTTGTAGTTTTTGTTGTTGTGAATTAAGATATCTTATCCACCCATTTTTAGTTCTTACCGCTCTCTTTATTGCCAAGTATGAGTTAACTAATTGTTTTATATAGGTTCTTCTCTATTTGGGCAGAAGCCTGCCTTTGGAAGTTTTGGGTCAAGCCCTAGTCAATCCAGTCCTTTTGGTAGTACATTTCAACACACACAACCAGCATTTGGAAGCTATTTGTTTGGCTCCAGCACTCCTTTTGGTGTATCCAGTGAACCAGCTTTTGGCGCCACAAGTACCCCAGCTTTTGGCGCAACAAGCACCCCAGTTTTTGGTGCGACAAATGCCTCAGCTTTTGGTGTGTCAAGCACCCCCACTTTTGGATCCACTACGATGCCAGCATTAGGTAGCACAGGCACAGCATTTGGGATGTCGAGTGCACCAGCCTTTGGATCTTCAAGTACACCGGCATTCGGTGCTTCTAGTACACCGGTTTTTGGATCTTCAAGCACTCCTGCATTTGGTGCTTCAAGTACGCCTGCATTTGGATCTTCTAGTACTGCTTTTGGTGCGTCAAGCGGTCCTCCATTTAGTTTTGGCTCCACTCTGGGTTTTGGCCAGACGACTTTGTCTACATTCAGTAGCACACCATTTGGAAGCACCCCTTCTCCTTTTGGTACCCAGAGCTCTCCCTTTGGTGAGCTTCTCTTCTTCCCTGCGACCATGGTGATACTTTTTGCTTAAGCTTAGAGTGTACATTCAGGAGAGAAGTTTGTATTGACTCAAAGCCGTGTGCTCTGCCTTTATTTTAAAGTTTTTTTTCCATTCTATAATGATTCTTTCAGTTCTGCATGATGGGTTAGTAAAGCCTGATCTAGACTTTATTCTATTATAGGGGTTTATCTGTAATTTGTTGGTTTAATCTGGGCCATATGTTATGAGGCCAGATCCGACGGTTGTGGGTGTCTAGAGATTTAGGGTTTCACGTATTTATACTGGGTGGTGAGAGCATTGTGAGTGTGGTGAAATTAAGAGAGAACAAGACAGACAGTGAGTGCTTGTACTCTTGTGGGAATCTCCAATAATAGTGAACGGTGTGAATCTCCCGTAGACGTAGGCAATCTTGCTGAACCACGTAAATCCGTGTCTCGTGAATTGACTATGTGATTGATTGATTGTTTCTCGTAGCTTGTGCGTGTGTCACGATCCCTAACCACTAGTATCAGAGACTAGGGTTTCTAGTGCTTGGTGTTGCGCCCAATCCAAGGTAGAGATCAGATTGGATCTCGGACAGGGGATCTATCCTTGATCTTCGTGAGACACACAGATCAGACGATCGAAGAAGACGGAGGATTCTGGTTTCTCATCTGATCGGATCTGAATCTCATTGGACCATCAAATTAGAGGACCTAGATTGAAGGGTTCTGTTACGCCACCTGCCCATCATTGTCGCCGCCATCCGTCACCGCCCAACATCGTCGGAGAAGAAGGAAGTCACAACTGCTGTCGTGGCCGGAAACGGTAGAGAATTCGGATTGACCCTGTCCGTCCATCACCGCCCACCGCCCCCTCTCCATCGCTGCTGCATGATTGCTGTCGCCGGAGTTTCGTCGCCGAGCCATCGTCGCCGCCTTGTAGTCCGGCTGCCCACCCGTCGTCGCGGCTGAAGACGAAGAGGGAGACTGGGCTGCAGTCTCTGTTCTAAAATAGATATCGTGAGGAAGACAACCCAGTTGGACCGTCCCAGGTCGTGGGTTAGTTCAAGTCGGGTTCGACCTGACTCACCTCGCAGAAGCCTAGCAGCATTCGGAATTCTGGGCTAGGCCAGATCCAGGTTAGGTCTGACCCGCCTGCCCGCTTCTGAAGCCCAACAGCAGTTGCAGGGCCAGTTCCAGGTCTTGGGTCAGGCTCTACCTGAGTCACTTCACAGAAGCCCAGCAGCCAGCCAGACGTTGACGTCATCCTGTCGTAGTAGTATGATCAATAGCCTAGTTTGACCAGATTCAAGTGCCAAAATTGTTTCTTGATTTCTGAAGCCATCCAGACTCAGAATTGCATTTCGTTTTTTTTGTTGGATTCGTATCAACGAGATCTACAAGGTAGATAGAATGGATTGACAGTTTGACACGCAAAGAATTCATCAAGTAGATAGAGCTTGGTTTGAGTGGGAGTAATGATGGACGACATGAAGCTCACGATTAAGAAGTTTAATGGCACAAACTTCGCGTATTGGAAGATGCAGATTGAGGATCTCCTCTACCAGAAGAATTTCTATTTTCCACTTGGGGGAAAAGCCAAGAAACCTTCGACAATGTCAGATGCAGAATGGGAGGTACTTGATAGGAAAGCCTTAGGTATGGTTCCTTTCTCTCTATCAAAGTCTGTTACATTCAATATATCAAAAGAAAAAACCACTAAAGATGTTATGGATGCCCTATCTCGGATGTATGAAAAACCTTCCTCCTCAAATAAAGTCTTCTTGATGAGAAAGTTGTTTAACAGGAAGATGGTTGAAGGTGGGGTTATTGCTGAACATCTGAACGAGTTTAACACGGTCATGAGCCAGTTATCCTTTGTTGACGTACAATTCGAAGATGAAATTTGGGCTTTGTTGGTTTTGTCTTCTTTACCAGACAGTTGGAATGGTTTTGTCACATCACTGAGTAATTCTTCAAGATCAACCAAACTGAAATTTGATGATGTTGTGAGTGTTATCCTTGATGAGGAAATTCGCAGGAAACCTTCAAGTGAATCATCAGGTAATGTGCTGAATGTGGGAAACAGAGGAAGGTCATCTAAGAGAGAGTCAAGTCGTGGAAGATCAAAATCAAGGAGCAAGTCAAGGTCTTCAAAAGGCAAAATCGAATGTTGGAATTGTGGTAAGAAATGACACTTGAAAAAGGACTGTAGAGCTCCACCAAAGAAAAACAAGCAAAAAAAAGGTAATAAGGACAACAAAGCTTCCGCAAATATCACAGGTGATGCTGTTCAAGATGCTTTAATTCTTGCTTTTGATTATAAGTCTGAATCTTAGGTTATAGATTCGGGTGTGTCCTTTCACGCCACTGTACATAAAGAATATCTCAAAAATTATGTACAAGGTGACTTTGGAAAAGTTTATCTTGGTGATGATGAACCTTGTGACATAATTGGCAAGGGAGATGTTCAGATTAAATTGCCAAACAGCAATATATGGCAATTGAATGATGTCAGGCATGTACCCAGCCTGAAAAGAAACCTCATATCAGTTGGTCAGCTTGCTAGCTCTGGTCACGTAACTGTTTTTGCAGATGATTTCTGGAAAGTTACAAAAGAAAGTATGGTTGTTGCTCGAAGTAAGAAAGAGTAAGAAAGAAGGAACTCTTTACTTGACTAATAGCTCTACAAGTTCCATTATAGTTGCAAATAAAAGCATTGACTCAAACACATGGCACTATAGACTCGGACACATGAGCGAAAGGGATGAAGATTCTTCACTCTAAAGGTAAGCTAGAAGGACTCAAGTCCTTAGACCTAAAGTTCTGTGAAGACTGTGTTTTTGGAAAGCAGAAGAAAGTTACATTCACTAAAGTAGGCAGGCCACCGAAGTCAGAAAGGTTGGAACTAGTACACACGGATGTGTGGGGACAAACTCAGGTACCTTCTCTTGGTGGATCTTCTTACTTTGTTACATTCATTGATGATGCTACCAGAAAATTAAGGGTATATCCTATGAAACACAAGTCTGACGTTTTTTATGTTGTCAAGAAGTGGAAAGCTTTGGTTGAAAATGAAACGGATTTAAAACTGAAATGCCTAAGATCTGATAATGGGGGAGAGTACTGCAGCAAAGAGTTTGAGGAGTATTGCGCCAAAAATGGCATTAAGCGAGAGAAGACCATTCCCAATACACCACAGCAAAATGGTGTGGCAGAACGCATGAACATGACAATTATTGAGCGTGCCAGAAGTATGAGGCTACATGCTGGATTGACCAAGCAGTTTTGGGTGGAAGCAGTGCATACTGCTGCATACGTGATCAATCGAGGGCCTTCAGTACCTTTGGATAGTGGACTACCAGAGGAAGCTTGGACCGAAAAAGAGGTAAACCTTTCACACTTAAAAGTATTGGGTAGTATCTCTTATGTTCATGTTGATGCGGAAAAAAGAGACAAACTAGATTCCAAATCTAGGAAATGCACTTTCATTGGATATAGTTCTGATGAGTTCGGTTACCGCTTCTGGGATGAAGAAAATAGAAAAATCATAAGAAGCAGAAACATTGTATTCAATGAGAAAGTGATGCATAAAAACAAAGACAATGTGCATGAGGACAACAATAAATATTTAGAACTGGATGACACTTCTGAAAATGATGTACCTGAAGTACATGAAAATGAAAACCCGCAGGTAGATCCTAAAACACCTGCCCCGGTAAGAAGGTCATCCAGGACTCCTAAGCCTACACAGCGCTATTCACCTTTTTTGTTTTACTTATTGTTAACTGATGGTGGTGAGCCAGAATGTTATGAAGAAACATTGCAGGTTGAAACTCGGGCAAGGTGGGAACAAGCCATGGAAGATGAGATGAAATCTTTATCATCAAACCAGACATGGGACTTAGTTCAGTTACCTGAGGGAAAGAAAGCATTGCACAACAAGTGGGTGTACAAATTGAAGGAAGAACATGACAGTAGCAAGAGATACAAAGCCATATTAGCTGCAAAAGGCTTCCAACAGAAGGCAGGTATTGATTACTCTAAGTTATTTTCTCCTGTGGTTAAATTGAACACAATTAAAAGTGTGTTGAGCATTGTGGCGGTAGAAGATTTATATCTTTAGCAATTAGATGTGAAAACTGTGTTTCTCCATGATGACTTGGAAGAAGACATCTATATGCATCAGCCACAAGGATATACTATGCCAGGGAAGGATGAAATGGTGTGTAAGCTCAAAAAGAGTTTATACGGTTTAAAGCAAGCCTCAAGACAATGGTAAATTAAATTTAACAGGTTTATGTGTAACACAGGTTATAAATGATGTCATGCAAACCATTGTTGTTATTTCAAAAGTTTTAATGACTGTTACATTATTCTACTCTTGTACATAGATGATATGCTCGTTGCAGGTGTCGGATGTGAATTTTGATCCCCCCGAGAGGGGAGTCGCCATTCAACAGTGTGAGATAAAAAAATACATCGAAAAAGAGGATTCCGACTACCCTCAAAATCGATGGATCACGATCGCCAGTTACGGATTCGGCCGTAACACTGTCCTCCGACGAAAGCCGAAAGAATGCGGGAGGAAAATGGGGTGGGTTCTTCTCTCGTCTAATGTGCCGCCGGCGACACACGACGGTTGTCTCGTCACTTAATTTGGGTCTTTCAATTCGGGTCGAACTTGGGTCAAGGGTCAAATTATGGGCTTCAAGATGGAACCATAATGAACTAGGCAAGGGAAATCAAATCCAGGGTTGAACAGACTAATTAAAGTTAAATCCAAGTATTCTAGGTGATAAGCGAATTAAAATGAAAATAAACTAAGAAAATAAGGGGAAAGGTGCCAAATATTTAGAAGATGATCAACCCCATTCCTGAGTACCCTCTTCAATGTCCTTTGACGACCTAGGGTTTAAAAGCTGATTCTTCGAATCGAAAGAATGATACAGACGAAACTTCGAGTTGTGATTTTTGTGGGTTTGCGTGCGATACACAGGTGATAAAAGTGCATGGCCGATGATGGGCCAGAAGTAAGATAAAAATGGCCGATGTTGGGCCGGGATTGATTGAAGGTGGTAGATGATGGGCCGGTAGTAAATAAACTGATATTGGGGTGTGTGAAATCACTCATCTTGTTTCGTCATTCTCATTAATTCAAATTCTCGGAATCAGCCTCTATTCCTTTTAATCATTGAGTTCAGATAAATATTTGGCACCGGAGGTGGAGGAAAATAGAAGAAAATATTTTTGGGATTGTTTAACCACCCATATCCACTCTCCCGGTCCCTTAGCAGGGCCCGGAGAGCGAGTGGGACCTAATCAGTTGGGATTATTGAAACTAGGGTAGTCTAAGCTGGCTAGGGGTAGACCTAGATCTAGGTCCGGAGTCTGACCTAATCAGTTAGGTTATAGTCTAATTTCTAACTCCAATTTATTAATATTTTTTAGAGTTTTTTATATCTTTTACTTTGTTTTTGGTCTTTTTGATTTTTATAGTTTTTATTTTATTTTTGAGTTTATTTATAGGGCCTAAGATCCTAAATTAATTTATCCTATTGAAATGGGAAGAAGAGGGGAGTGAATTTCTAATTTTTTTTATTAAGAATTTATTTGAAATTTCCTAAATAATATTTCCTAATCCTAATGAGAGGAGGGATGAAAAGAACTTAATTATTAAATTTAGCCTAATTATCCTAACTAATAGGGTAGCTAGAGTCCTATTTTTAATCTTTACTTTTTACTGCTATTTTTATTTTCTTTTGGTGTTTTTGGTTTTTATTTTAATTTTTGTATAGAAAATAACATGAATAGATAAAGGGAATGCAGTCTAAATTTTTATAAAGAGGATAAACTAAAAAAATAAGATGTAATACGATTATAATGCATGGGCATGTTAAATGCATGTTGACATACAGATTAAGGCTAATTTAAAAAAATAATAATAATAAAAATGGCCTACAACACTAATCTAAATGCATGGCATGTTAGATGCATGAAGAACAAAAAACGGACCACAGTGACTGAAGAATTGAATGCAAAAAATAGATAGTGGAGTGAAACCGGACTGTGCGTGCTTGGGCTGGATTGGTAGCTCCGATGATTGGCAATCCAAACGGGCAGGTTGGAGGTGAAGAAGGTGCAAGTGGTGCCAGCAGTGGGTGTGCGATGAAGGAGTGCAGGTGGGTGCACAGGTGTGATGCACGTGGTGCAAGTGGGCAGTGGCTCGGTTAGAGGAAATGGATGTGCAGAGGGGAGAAATGGAGAGGTGAGGGAAAGAGGGACTGAGAGAGTAGGGAGATAGGGAAAGCAGGTAGTGGGGCTTAGGGGGTAGAGAGAGAACGAGAGAGAGAGAGTGCAAGCAGAGGAGGAAGGAGAGAACGAGAGGGAGAGGTGGAGCAGAGAGGGAGAGAGGGTGATGAGGAAGAGACAAAGGGGAAGCGGAGAGGTAGAGGGAGACGCAGAGTGAGAGAGAGGAGGGGATAGGGAACTAGAGAGAGAGGGAGAGGGCGAGCGCAAGGAAGAGGGACAAAGAGAGTAAAGCAGAGGAGAGAAGAAAGAGCGAGAGAGAGGAGAGAGGGAGAGAAAGAGAGCAGAGAGGAGAGGGTGAGGCGCAGCCGGAATAGGGAGGAGTGGTTAAGGGAGAAGGAGGAAAGAGGGGGGAGAGAGAGAGAGAGAAGAAGGAGAGAGGGGGCGGAAGATCAGAGAGGCACAAGGACCGAAGGAGGGTGAGGGACGTGTGTGCAAAGTGATACAGAGTAGGGAAGAGGAGGTGTACATGGCACAGGGGAAAGCAACGCGTGAGGCGGGAGGAGGATGATGCGAGCTGCTGCTGCATCTGGCGGTGCTGCTAAGGGTGGGCGTGCTGCTGTGGCGAGACAGGGCTTGTTGCGTGAGATGGGTTGCGGGTGGACGTGCTGCTGCGACTGGGAGAAGGAGAGGTGGAGAGAGCGAGGAAGGGGAGAAGAAGAGAGGAGATAGAGGGCGAGGAAGACCGAGGAGAGAGACAAAGAGAGAGAACTGAGGTGCGTGAGATGTAGGTGTAGCAGCAGGGAAAGAAGAAGAATAGAAAGGAAGGAGGGAGGAAGAAGAAAGAGAAAGGAGATGGGGAGGCAGCGCTGCCGCGCGTGGGCGTAGGGCGGAAACAGAGGGGAGAGAGCGAGGGAGCGAACGGGAAGGAGAGAGTGGTCAAAGCAGAGAGAGACCGGCTAGGGAGGGAGAGGGGTGAGAGTGAGAGCGCAGAAGAGAGAGAGTGGCAGAGATGGGTGATGGTGAAGAGGGTGATGGTGATGGAGGATGATGGGTCGCAGGGGTGAGATGGGTTGCAGCGTGCAGGAAGGGTGATGGTGAAAAGGATGATGGGCGCAGAGATGGGTGGAGATGGAATTCGAGAGATAATGGTGAGATCCGGAAGAAGAAGGTGAACGTGAGCGGCAATGGATGTGGGAGGCCTGGGGTGTGCGCATGGGTTTTTAGATGGGCTTGGGTGTTTGAAACTGAGAGGGATAAGGCTTGGGTTGGGAGAGAGATGAGAGGGATAAGGCTTGGGTGTTAAGAGATTGAGAGGGAAAGAAGAGGTTTAAGGGGAAGGGGAGAGTCCAGATCTCATGGACTGTCCTCTCCCATGCAGCTAATGGGCCTCGTGGGACGGGTCAAGTTCGGGTCAGGAGGTTTGGATCAGGCTCGGGTTGTGTTTCGGTCAAGTGAGGTCTGGACTTGGCCTAATGAGTTGGATCGGGTCAGGGTCAGCTTGGGCTGGAGTTCATTGGGCCAGGCCTGGTGGGTTTGGATTTAAAAGAAACTGGTTCGGGTCCAAAAGGTGGGGTCCGGGTGGAGATTGGTTGAGTTGCTGTCGCCGGGGCCCATGTTTCGTAGATTTCAATCCACTTGTCGGATTTCAACGTTCTACATATTGACGGAAAGCTCTCGATGAGTAGGTCGCCATGAACTGATTTTCAAGGCGATCAGAGGTCTAGAGATGATAGGTGATTTTTCACGCGGGCGCCGCGGGGGTGTGGGACATGCTGTCATGATTTTTGATCTGCCCGTTAGATCTTGGAGTTCTTTAAATGGGCGGAAAGCTCTCGATGAGTAGATCACGATGAGCCAACTCCCTGGGTGATCAGAGGCCTAAAGACGATAGGTGATTTTTCACAGGGCCTAATCAGGACATCATTAAATAGGGTGGACTGAATTGCCCCTCATAGGGTGCCAAAACGAGGTGTCACAGCAGGTTCAAATATGCATGAAATAAGGAATTTGAAGAAACAGTTGTCACAGGAATTTGAAATTAAGGATTTGAGTGCTGCAAATCAGATTCTTGGCATGAGAATTAGTAGAGATAGGAAAAATCGCACATTGAAGTTGTCTCAGGCAGAATATGTTGAAAAAGTTCTAAACAGGTTCAACATGCAGGGTGCTAAGCCAGTTAGCACTCCATTAGCCAACCACTTCAAACTCTCAAAAGAGTTGTCTCCTAAGGCAGAACAGGAGAAAGAGAACATGTCCAAAGTCCCATATGCTTCAGTTGTTGGCAACTTAATGTATGCTATGGTTTGCACTAGACCAGACATTGCTTATGTAGTGGGAGTTGTAAGCAGATTTATGATTAATCTTGGAAAAACGCATTGGGAAGTAGTTAAGTGGATTCTCAGATATTTGAGAGGCACCACAAAGGCAGCATTGCGTTTTGGAGGATCCGAGATCAAATTGCATGGCTATATTGATTTGGACTTGGCAGGAGATCTTAATAAAAACAGAAGCACTACAGGATATATATTCACATTGGGTAGTGCAGCAGTCAGTTGGAAGTTTCAATTGCAGGATGTCGTTGCACTTTCAACCTCAGAAGCAGAGTATGTTGCCACTACAAAAGCAAGTAAGGAAATGATTTGGTTACAGGAGTTAATGGAAGAGTTGGGTAAAAAGCAAGAGTCCAGTAGGCTTTACAGTGACAGTAAGAGTGCCATTCATCTTGCAAAGAATTCAAACCTTTCATCCAAAAACCAAACATATTCGGATCAGATATCACTTCATACGATAGCTTCTGGAAGAAAAAGTGTTGAAACTGGATAAGATTTTATCAAATGAGAATCCTGCATATATGTTCACAAATGTAGTAACTACAGAGAAACTGAAACTGTGCTCAGCTTCAGTTGGTCTTCAAGCATGAAGATGAGGTATCGAGATTCTTAGCCGTGTTCTGTTATTGTCAACGCCATTCAGTATGATCAGTCCTCAAGTGGGAGATTGATGGGTTACTGAAGCCTGATCTAGACTTTATTCTATTACAGGGGTTTATCTGTAATTTGTCTGTTTAATCTGGGTCATCTGTTATGAGGCCAGATCCAACGGTTGTGGGTGTCTAGAGGTTTAAGGTTTCATGTATTTATACTAGATAGTGAGAGCATTGTAAGTGTGGTAAAATTGAGAGAGAACAAGAGAGACAGTGAGTGCTTGTACTCTTTTGAGAATCTCCAATAATAATAAACGGCGTGAATTTCTCATGAACGTAGGCAATCTTACTGAACCACATAAATCCGCGCCTTGTGGATTGACTATGTGATTGATTAATTATTTCTCGTAGATTGAGCGTACGTGACAATCCCTATCACTGTAGGTGCCCAAGCAACAACGTCATCATTTGGTAGCCCTGGTTTTAGCCAATCAGCTTTTGGAGGTCAACGTGGGGGCAGTAGAGTAGCACCTTACACTCCAACTCCCAAGGTGGATGGCAGAGTACCCAACCTGCTGGTGAGCTGGAATCAATATGTGCTATGCCAGCCTACAAATATACGAGTCATGAAGAGTTGAGGTGGGAAGATTTTCAACTCGGAGATAAAGGTATTGAAGAGTTGAGGTGGGAAGATTTTCAACTCGGAGATAAAGGTTTTATCATGTGAATGTCCCTTTACCTTTTACCCTTTTTTTTGGCTCGAGGTAGTTGCAGCATTTAGTATCTGTTGTTGATGTAAAAAGAGAAGTGAACACCTTTTCATGTAAATGGAAGATATTCATAGAACTAAGTAGTTGAAAAGCGGAGGCTGTATTTTGTTTTAATTCTAAAATCATGTATAAAAAATGAAAAAGTAGTAGTTTTCTATTTCGAAATGGTAAAATTTAACAGTCGTAAAAAAGCTAAAAACACAGAAGAATGCAACCCCAGAGGGTCCATGGTATGTGGTTGCTTTTGGCAGCTAATGGCATGTCTGTTTGGTTGGTAAATGTGTTTGGGCCTTATATGTAATAGTGACATCTGTCCCATGTGCCAGACTCATGTTATGTAGTGCGTTTTAATGTATTTCCGTTAAATTGAATTAAAATGTTTTTATTATGACATTTTTCTGCTTTAACGTTTTTCTTTTTCCGTGAAGTGCATTAACATTTAACTATATTGACAAATTGCTGTCTTTCTGCCATGACCTGTGTTACTGCATATGATACCTTGGGTCCATGTCCGACACTGGCTATACATGTTTGCATTTCAAGGATGTAAGGACTGCACGTAAATTCCTTCTCATAGCCACCAGTTAGTCTCTTGCTCACTCAATGGCATGAGAGAGGGTTGGGTTGATTTGTTATTTTTGGATGATTTAGAGAGAGAGAGAGTTTTTCTTTTGTCATATAATAGAACTCTTGAAGCCAGCCCCCCATAGCTGAGATAATGCTACATGATGATGATGATGATGATTTAATAGGCTATCAACTAAATATTCAGTTTATTTCCTTTTTCTTTTTAATGGTTCAGTCCTGCCAGGCAGCCCACAAGTGGGATGGGTTTTGCTGCACCATCACAATCAAGCCCTTTTGGTACAAGAAGCACATTTGGTCGGACAGCTGCAAACCCCTTCTCCAGCACTATGCCTTTCAACCCATTTGGTCTGAAGACACCTACATTTGGTCCTTCTGGATTTGCTACTCCAACCACTCTCGCATTCAGCTCACCTTTTGGTACATCTTCAAGCGCTTTTGGGAGGACGACATCTGCTTCTGCTCCTATATTTGGGCCATCACCAACTCCTCCATTTGGTGCTGGCTCTTCTTCATCTCTTTTCAGTGCTTCGACCACACCCTCTTTTGGTTCCTCACCATCAATTTTTGGTTCTTCAGAACTTGGAACCACAGCTACATTTAGCAACACCCAGTCATCGGGACAGTTTCAATCATCTACTCCTTCCCTTGGACAGACAACATCAGTTTTTGGACAAACCACCCCTGCATTTGGACAGACAACTTCTGCTTTTGGTCAGACAAATCCATTCGGCACACAATCAAGTGGTTTTGTGGGAAATTTGTTTACGAGCAATTCTACACCGTCACTCCTTTTTACTAGCAATCCTGGGAGTTTTAGTCAAACAACTGTAAGTCAACCTTCTAGGGATTTGAAATTTTCATTATGATTATTACCTTTTTCTTAGACTCTTAATGATTGGTTCAACCTGCTTAAGTTTTAGGTTGGTCACTGTTAGGCTCCTTTTAACATGGTTTTGTTGACTTAAATTGTTTGGTTTTATTCCAAATTTGATTCATGGATCTGTGTTGCAGCCTTCTATTTCAAGTCCTTCTCAAGCTGTCACACCTGCTCAGACATCGGGTGCTTTCTCCTTCAGCAACTTTGGCCTGACGCAACCACGTCGGTTAATAAATGAATATTGATCTATATGGCTTTGTTTTTTCCATGTGAATCTCTCTCTCTCTCTCTCTCTCTCTCTCTCTCTCATGTTGGTGATATTTCAGCAGCTTCAAGTGGACTTGGGGGCATCTCAAATGTCTTTGGCCAGGGTACTTTTTGCGCAATCGTAAGTTTACTCGTTTCCTTTGCATCAATTTGATGGGAAAATTGCACTTATTGCTCAAAAGATGAGTTTTCGATAAAATGAAAATCAACTCATTGTTTCAAAGGACTGAACTTATCCTGATTTCAACAAGTGGCTGATGTTTTTTCTAGCATGCCGAACAATGAGCTAATATTGAGGTGCTTTGAATGATCTTCTGATAGAAGAGGTGGCCTAATGATGATAATATTATATTTAAGTTGGCCTCATCTTTATTTTGAAAATCGTGTCTTGGAATGCACCTTAATTAGTAGAAGTTTCAATCCTTTATTTGATGACTTTATGTTAGAATTTTGTGTTGGCTTAATTTATGAGTTAGACAAAACTCTAGGGGTCCATTGAATTGTATTTCGTATTTAGAAAATGACTCTAAAGATAGAAGGCTGGGAGAAAAATCGCTGAAATTCCGAATCATACAGAATGTGATTCGCTCGAGCGACCATTGCATTCGCTTGAGCGAACCCAGACAGAATGTGTTTCGCTCGACCCACCTTTGTGCTCGCACGAGCGATGATCTGAAACTCGAAGACAGTGGCTTGTCCGCTCGAGCGGACTCTCTGGTCGCTCGAGCGAACCTGGGCGAATTTTTAAAAACTTCCCTGTTTTCTTTCCTGATTTGTCTCAAAATTGTGTTGCTGATTCTTAATCATATTACAACACATGAAGTACGAATCCAAGGCAATATAAAGGACTCAATGACTATTCTAAAAGGATCCCTCACCTCTCAAGTTCTGATTTGGAGATTTAGTTAAGAGAATTCTTCTCTAGAGTTTTATTAAGGAGTTGTGCTGCCAAGTTTTCTAGAGCCAAGTACTTCTACATCCTTTGTAAAAGATTTTCTTCTTGCGAGAAGATTTGAGGAGTCAAGTGCTGGATTGGGTCTGTTGCAATCAGCGGTGTGAAGTTGTTGAAGCGTGAAACGACACAAGGTAACTTCAGTCCTTAGGTAGGGGATATCTCGAGAGGAAATCTAAGTTTCTTGTAATCTCAAGATTCATAGTGCTTGATTAGATCCAGTTTGGATCCGTGGTTTTTCACCCGGTTAGGGTTTTCCACGTAAAAATCTGGTGTCCTTGTGGTGTGTACTTGTGATTTTATTTTCACTGCATATTTTCTGATTTTGCACACTTTTTTAATTGAATATTTGAGTGGACCAATCTAGAGATCTCGTACCCCAAACTTTCACTTTGTATCAGAGAGGGTTGCACTAAATTATTGTGTTTGATCTAAAGAGATTTCTAAAATGGTACCAAATCAATAAGGGACATCAATTACAAAGACCCCTTTGCTAGATGTTCTAATTATGCATATTAGAAGCAAAAGATGATTGAGTTCCTTAAGTCCATTGATGATGATGTTTGGGATATTATTGAGAAGGGCTACTCCAAACAAACAATTGTGGCTAATGGACAAACTGTTCATAAACCTTAAAGCCCAATGGTCTAAGGATGATAAGCATGCCTCTAATTGTAATAACAAGGCAATGAATGTGATATACAATGGAGTGTCTGCTGAAGAGTTTCGTAGGATTTCTACTTGCAAAATTGCAAAAGAAGCTTAGGAAGTCTTAGAGACAGTTTATGAGAGTACAAACACGGTGAAGCAATTTAAATTGCAAAGATTGACTATAGAATTTGAAACCATCGTGATGGAAGAAGATGAAACCTTCGATCAATTTTATGCAAAGCTGAATGATATTGTCAATTTTGTTTTCATTCTAGGTGAGGAAATTTCAGAAAATAAGATTGTCAAGAAAATTCTGAGGTCTCTACCTTCAAGGTTTGATTCTAAAGTCGATGTTATTAAAGAAAATAAAAATCAAGATACCCGCAAAGTAAACCAACTGGTTGGAAATCTTCAGACATTTGAAGCAAACCGTCTGGATAAAGGGAAATCAAAAGATAAAGGTATTGCTTTGAAAGCCATCTCAGAATCAAGGAAGAAATCTGAAAAGAAAATTGAGCCTGATTTTGCATCTGAAGCTGAAGATGATATAGCTAAAATGTTTAATTGCTTCAAAAAGTACATGAAGTCAAAACAAGCCAAGTGGAAGAGTTCCAAATCTGAGAAGAATAATTTTGCTAAAGGAACTAAGTGTTTTGAGTGCCAAGGCTTGGTCACTATGCTAATGAGTGTGCCAACAAGAAAAATGGTACAAAGAATAAGGCTCTCAATACAACTTGGGATGAAGAGTCATCATCAGAAGAAGAAAAAGATACTAAGGCTCATTCTTCAGAAAATATAAATGGCAAGTTTGTGGCTTTCATGGCTAAGTCATTGTCTAACAATGATACTGATGAAGATCATGATGATGAGATGTCAGATCAAGAAAAAGATTGGGAAGAGTCGTATCATACTACCTACGCTGATTGTGTCAGGATGACCAAGTATGGCAACAAAATTACTATCAAGTTCAAAGCTACTCAAGAAAACAATTCTGCACTAAAGACTGAATTAGAACAAGCCATGAAACATATTCATCTCTTGGAAAGTCAGAAAAAGTGCATTGCTGAAAATTTGACTACTGATGGTCAAAAACTTGAGAATGCTGAAAAAGAAATAGTGAATCTGAAGAAAGAGATAATGATGGTGAAAGCTGGAAATCATGACCTGTAAGGAAGACTGAAGATCACTTTATCTGAGTTAGAAGTCAAACAGGCCTCTCTAAACAAGATGAACGTTGGTTCGAAAATTCTTACAAACATCTTAGGTAGTCAAAAGTCTCATTTTGACAAAAGCGGTCTTCGCTATGATCATGGTGCGTCCACTTCCAATGCTCAAGGTAAAACAATTTTTGTTTCAAGTGTTGCACATGCTACTCCACATACTGTACTTTCAAATAATGTGCTGCGTAGTATAAAAAAAAAGAATGTGTCGCATGTTGATCGAACATCCACTTGTCATCATTGTAGAAAGAAAGGACACATTCGTCTCCATTGCAATAAGCTGAATAGTCTACCAAAGATCAAGCAATGGCGAAAGAATTTTTCTCCACCCAAGACGACTCAAATTTGGGTTCGAATGTCTGATTTGCGTAAGGAGTTTGCTCACACTGTGCTGAAAGCTCAAATTACACAAGTGTAGGTGGCTAATTATAATAAGCCCTGATCAAAGAGGTCAAGCCCCCACCCCCAATGCTGATACGATGATACATTCAGGGGGAGTTGAAATTGAGGGGGAGCTATTGCATCCAGATTGACAGAAGCTGCTTGATAATTTTTTTTTATCAATTATGAACAAAAAGGGGGAGAAAGGTGTAGGACTAAGGGGGAGAACAAGAAGTTCAAGAACAAAAAGTTCAAAAGAAGTCAGAGACAATGCGGATTTACATGTGCTGATTGCATATTTTTTTTGGGTTTTATTTCAGGTAGATCAAATTGTATTGTCTTAAGGATTTTTGTTCATGAATTGCCAAATGAGGAGATTGTTAGAATTTTGTGTTGGCTTAATTCATGGGTTGCACAAAATTTTTGGGGTCCATTGAATTGTATTTCGTATTTAGAAAATGATTCTAAAGATAGAAGGCTGGGAGAAAAATCGCTGAAATTCCGAATCATACAGAATGTGATTCGGTCGAGCGACCATTGCATTCGCTCGAGCGAACCCAGACAGAATGTGTTTCGCTCGACCCACCTCTTTGTTCGAACGAGCGATGATCTGAAACTCGAAGACAGTGGCTTGTCCGCTCGAGCGGACTCCTTGGTCGCTCGAGTAAACCTGGGCAAATTTTTAGAAACTTCCCTGTTTTCTTCCTGATTTGTCTCAAAGTTGTGTTGCTGATTCCTAATTATATTACAACACATGAAGCACGAATCCAAGGCTATATAAAGGACTCAAGGGCTATTCTAAAAGGTATCCTCACCTCTCAAGTTCTAATTTGGAGATTTAGTTGAGAGAATTCTTCTCTAGAATTTTATTAAGGAGTTGTGCTGCCAAGTTCTGTAGAGCCAAGTACTTCTGCATCCTTTGTAGAAGATTTTCTTCTTGCAAGAAGATTTGAAGAGTTAAGTGCTGGATTGGGTCTGTTGCAATCAGCGGTGTGAAGTCGTTGAAGCGTGAAGCGACATAAGGTAACTTCAGTCCTTAGGTAGGGGATATCTGGGGAGGAAATATGAGTTTCTTATAATCGCAAAATTCATAGTACTTGATTAAATCCAGTTTGGATCCATGGTTCTTCACCTAGTTAGGGTTTTCCACGTAAAAATTCGGTGTCCTTGTGGTGTGTACTTGTGATTTTATTTCCGCTGCATATCTTCTAATTTTGCACACTTTTTGGATTGAATATTTGAGTGGACCAATCTAAAGATCTCGTACCCCAAACTTTCACTTTAGAGGAGAGAAATTGAGTCTCTTGTCTTATTTTAAAATGTGTAATGTATTCCATCCTTGTTTAGATAAGGCCTGGATTTTGTGGTCAGGTCATGATTGTCTGATTTCTTCCTCATCTTTCTTTTATACCATCTTGAGGTCCATGTTGATTTATCTAAGTATTATTTGTTTTGTGGCAGTGCTGCCAGTCAGAGCAACATGGCCATGCAACCAGCACCGCTCACAAACCCTTTTGGGACACTTCCAGCAATGCCTCAGATGTAGATTGGTTGTACTGGTTCTGCACCATCTATTCGATATGGAATTTCAAGCATCCCTGTAAGTCTCAGGTGATTATTTATTTATTTATTTATTTTTGATGGAGCTAACTACGTGCTCCCCCCCTCCTTTTTTTGTGGATAAGATGATGCGATACAAACAACCTGCAGACCACAACTGAAACAGCAAGAAAACAGAAGAACGGAAGCCAAACAGGACCGATAGAACTGCAAAACAGACGCAGTACACAACCAAGAGAACCAAGCACTAAACACAAAAGGCCTAAGTGCCATTTGTCTTGGCTGATTTAAATCATAGTCTAAAGCGCCATGGAAGTGAAGTGAATGAACTCAAAAGGTTTTTATGGATCTTCTCTCGAATGTCACAGATCCTATATTTTTCACATTGACTGACCATTGGATTGAAATAAAAAAAAGATGCATCCTAAAACATTTAAACTTTGGGGCCACAGGTTAAGGAGTTAGGATGATCGAACGGACTTGAAATTTTGCACACAGACCAGATTAGTGGGGCCCTAGGTCAGAGTTACATCCAGATTTTTTATCCCCTACATCCCCTTTGATTGGTGGGGCCCTAGGTTGGCGTCACAGGACACTCTGCACATTTTCCACTTGAGACATCCGTACCTGAATAGGGCATATATATATATATATATATATATGGGGAGTCTTCGTATACATCCAATCCTCACCATTTGGTGAGGGACACTTCCATAGATGGGGGGTTTCAAATACAAAAGTCAACACCCCATATACTTGAAAAGTGACTTTTGTACTTGAAATCCCTCATTTATGGAAGTGTCCCTCACCAAAATGGTGAGGGATGGATGCATTAGAAGACCCCTATAATATATATATATATATATATATATGTTTATATGTACTTATAATTGTCTTTGTATCCATCATCTCGGTGGGTTTCTGGCCGTTTCTCAGATTTTCTTTGTCACTAAAAACTCGTTCACGTATATTAATTTCAATTCAAAAGAGATGCAAGAAAGCGAACTGAGTTTTTCACGTTTCAGAGCCATTTAATCTAGATTTAGTTTCTTAAAAAATAGGTGAACTCAAGTATCCATCAATGCACAAGCTTTCTCCATATCATGAATTTGACATTGTTTCCAAACAGGTTGCTGACAAGCGTGCTCCAGTCAGAATTTCATCCTTATTGACTTCTAGACAATTGTCGTCTCAGCGGAGGATTAGGCTGCCGGCAAGGAAATATCATCCTAAAAAGGACTGTCCAAAGGTAAGCTTGGTATCTTATGAAGAACCCAAAAGAAGTTTCTGAAAGGAACTATGGGGAAGGTGTCATGGAGTATCGAAGTCTTAATTGCTGTTTTGACTATTGTTGCTGGTACTGTTCTTTAGTGATGAAGAAGAATCACCAAGCACACCAAAGGCTGACTCCTTTTTTATCCCAAAGGAGAATCCAAGGGCACTGATCATTCGTCCTATGGAACAATGGTCCCCAAGAACGAGTGCAGAAAAACAATCTTTGTTGAAAGACATGCCTTCTCCTGTTCATGGAAATGGTGAGTTATGTTTCCATTTTGTGTCTAACTTGTGGGTAAACTGATTTCTGCATGCTTTGCATTCCCTTGGGAAGTTGCAAAATTTTTAAGTAGATATTGCTTTTCTTTGTTCCATTTGATTGGTTCCACTGAGAGTTCCAGATGGAACTTTGACCGTTAATAAAGCTTAGGCTCCTTTTTTGGGTATCCCAGCTAGGGTGGCTGGGTCCCTCATAGACTTGCACATACGAGGAGAAGAACCCGCAATCACGGAAATAGAACTCCCCCATGTGAGGAGGGACGAACTCACACCTCGAGAAGAGGGAAACTCGCATATGCAAGGAGAGGGAGGAGGCCAGGGCAATGAGAACTGGCATGACTTACCACTCGGGTAAGTCACCATCCTCATTCTCCTTAATTAAAAGCTGGAAATTTGAACTTGTTACTGAGTACCCAAAAAAGAAGGCTCCACTTTTGTATGAAGTTTCTTTACCACAGTGTCAACTTTGCTCAATGCTAAACAGAACATGTATTAGTACACTAATTTTCTCTTTTTAACTTTGTTTAGTGGAAGTTCTGTTCTTTCAGTTGAAATGGGATTTCTCGGTATTTCACCTGCGTAGGTGTTCCATTTTTTAAAAGACAAGTGAGAACATTTATAAAAAGAAAGCGATGATATCAAAACAAAAATTAAAATATTTTGTAAATAATGTTTCGCTGTGAGCATTGTGTATGAGAGACTATTAAATAGTGTCAACAATTCTGAACAAGGTCCACATCCATGAAAATCTCTCATATGAATTGTTAACTCCAATTCTCACTTCGATCGAGGAAATATTTGCTGTTAGATAGAGTCGGTGAAATTAACATGTTTAGAATGTGATATAATCTGCATATAAATATTGAAATCTTGAAGTGCCATTGCTTTGGTGCAATGGTAAAAGTCTTAGGTGCCATGCATGATAACGCAAGTTCAAGATATGTGAGTGGCCACTTTATGCAAAATTGCCGAAGGTTAGGTCTGTCTCTAGTTTGGATTCTCTCAGGACCCTGTCAGTACTACTGCAACACTACTGAACAATAAACCGTATGTGTTGAATGATGATGATCATTAATTTAAAGGTTCCAAAATCCTAGTGCTTTAGGGGTGCATGATTTGGGGATTCATTCTGATAGCATTGTGTTTTTATAACAATGGGAGAAACAAAACTCATGTAGCTGACCCCAACACGGTTAGGACAAAGCTTTGATGATGATGACTGTAAAGTTTGGTTAATGACCTTTTTTCCTGGTAATAGGGGTTTTGTCTTTGATCTATTGCTATTAGATGGACATATGATTAGTTAACTATAAGCTTTTTGACCTTGTTGTTTAGGTAATATCTCTAGGGAGGGTTCTGATAAGTGCTTAGTTGTTTGCAATCTAAGCCCTAATATTTGATTTATTTTATGCTAGTCATAATTATTTTATTTGATTTTACATAGTTTTGTTAATTTTTATGTAAAAGTCCAAAGGAGTCAAAAGGAGAAGATTTCATGAAGAGTGATAGGCGTGAATCCCAAAGTAGGGCCAAGGGGGGCCCACATCCATTGTTAAAAGATGAATTTCAAAATTTAGAAAGTCTTATTCAAGTTAAAGTGGAGCCCAAGAATGGAGAAGAAAAAGGAGAAAAATAAGAAAAGTTTAAAGGAAGAATTCAAGCCAAGTTAGAAGTCTAAGAAGGGGGTCCCACAATCAATATCCACGCACCATATAGGGCCCACTTTTATGATAGAAGTTTCAGATCTATTCCTTGCAATTAAAACTCAGATTTGTGGGCCCATGAGCAGAATTTTCTAGAAGATACAAGTGAGATCAGATTTAGAAAGTCTTGCTAAACAAGAAAGAAGACTCCTATTTCATTATTAGGAACCCAAATTGTAAAGCAAGATGGAAACCTAATCATACAAGAGAACTACTTGCTAAAATGGGCTGTTGCAAGACTTATAAAAGACTAAGAAGAGGTGGTCGTCCAACATATATATCCCATATAAAACCCTAGCCACGTCCATAATAATACTAGTCACTATTTCAACACCATATCATCACAAAAACCAGACATCATCATCCCAAAACCTGCCGTACAGCCACCTTTGGAGCATTCTTTGGAGCATCTTGAAGTGCTTTTGGAGCGAGGAAAAGAAGAACAAGCCGCTGGCCATCCACTTCATCACGATCAATCTTCTAGTTTTCTTCTTATGACTCTATTTTTTATTTTCTTTTTCATTAAAGACATGAGTAGCTAAACTTTTTAGGGCTAGGGTGTAGTTGAAACCCTAGCCTAGTCTGTGTAGTCTCTTTTGGTATCTTTTAATTCAGATTTCAATTTTATTAGTTAAGATTCTAAACCATGTTTTTAATTGATGAGTTGTGTATATGCCATGCCAACTATGTGATGCTCAATTAATTTTAAGAGTAGCTAACTTAATTTTGATTGATCTTGATGATTAAGCATCTAGGGTTTAGAACCATGAATAATCTTAGTATATGTCATGTTTAGACTCATGCATTTATCATTCCTATTGTTTTTATGCATTATGTGTGTTTTGACTAGGACTATGCTATACTTAGTTTTTGCATCATAATGAACAATTCATGTAGTATGCCACTCATGAATTAGGTTTAGGGGAATAGTAATCTAGACTTATATGCCATGATCTAGGTTGATAGATGTCACTAATAATTCTGATTTTTTATTAAAGGGTAATAAGGGACATGCATAGGGTTGGTTAGGGGAGTAGATGAAACCTAGTTCATTCATTATTACTGTTTTTCAATTTTAGTACGAGTTGTGTGTTTTAGATTATTTTCCTTTTAGCTTTTTATAGTTTAAATTACTGCTCTCTTTTCCTCTTTTTTTTTTTTTTGGTAGTTAATTCAACTTTTCATGAGTCAATTGTTTTTTTTTTTTTTAATATTCTGATTTTTTAGTTGCTTTTGACTTATTTTATCACAAGTCTTCGTGGAATCGACCTCGTATTTACAATTCACTACACTACATAGTAATCTTGTACGCTTGCAAGTTTTAATTGTGTGCGTACTAGTAGCTTATTTCGAGGTTGCTTAGTACATACCAGGTTTTGCTCCTGTTTTAAATGGCTCGAATGATCGTGATAGTAAGCCTTTGTCTTTTGCCAATATTATTTTTCTTTATTCCATCTCTGAATGATCACCACGTAATTTCCCACTTCTTTTCCCTGCCATTTCGAGTGCATTGTGATTGAAGCTATTGATTAGCCAAAAGAGAAGCATTGCGTGGTCAAATTTAATATGATGTATACTAATCTTGTTACTAATAAATCTGATTAATAGTTTCATCCCTTTGAGAAAGCTAAGATATAGTTCTGTTGCCCGGAATTTCTTTGTAGTTCCATTTATCCTAAATGGTTCCCATATGTCTGAGAACTTTCAATCTAGCGCTTGTATCATTGTCCATTTGCCGGAGAAGCTATTTCCATATTCTAGGAATGCTTTTTGGGTATGCTATAAAATGCTTTTAGTTGGACATCTGTATCTGGGTAGCTTCCTTGTAACTGTGAGCTGATTTGGATAAAATACATCTAGTATGCCCAGAAAAGACTGGAATGATAAAATAGAATTCATGCAGCTGATTCTAACATAGTTAGGACAAGACTTTGATGGCGATTTATACATTGGTTAAAAAGAAATGTCAACTTGAATTTTCTCCCGCCCTTCAAATCTGACCGTTTCTGTTTTAGAAGGGGGAGCATAATTTCAAAAGCTCATGTAAAGAAAACAGAATTGTGAACAGATACTTTTTTCCTTTATATTGGGTTTTTTTTTTTTTTTTTTTTGATAGAACATAAATTGGTTAAAGAATACCTAGCTAATATGTGTGAAGGCTACGTATTCTTTTAGTAAATGCAGCCTCAAGGGGTATCTCAATTGGCCTACCACAGGGGATTTACCTGGGTCCCTTTGTACCTGTAGGTATTAATCCGGGCTAAAGGGCTGGGACATCCTCTATTGTCAAAAAAGAAAAAGAAAGTGTAAAGGCCTATAAGGAAAAGAAACTATGTATTAAAATCAACTGCCTCACAAAGAATACGGGTGACGTCCGAAGGCTTTGAAGTCCATCCATTGCCCATTGATTTTATTGTTGACTTCTGCATGGCCCATATCTAGATCATGATAGATCTGCCGGATATGCCCTTCCCTATTGTTGAAATGTGCACCACTTGTTTGTACTTGTCTCACGTCTACGTAGGCTGCACTGGGCTCTTGCCGTTGAGCTCCATGGAAATCATCGAGAAGATTATAGTTGTCGTTTTATTGTGCCTCTAGAATTTAGTTTCATAGGAAATGGAATCAGCTGATCTTGATCTTCTATCCAAGGTGCATTTCCCCACTTCCGTCCGAAGTGGGAACCTCGAGCCATTACTTCGATTGATCTCTTTCCTTGCTTGCTGTTATCTTTACTGTGTTTGGTTAGGTTAACTAGCCTGAATTGCTTGTGTTAAGAATGAGCCTTCGTCATGCTGCTAGATGCGGTCTTTCTAATATCATTGTTGAGGGCGATTCCTTTTGCGCTATTGGTCGGGCGTCGGGAGTTTCTAAGGCTCCTTGGTGTTTGGTGGACGTTTCAGAGAAGGTGGTAGAGTTGGGGACAAAGCTCAAAGCTTCCTTTGTGCATATTAAGAGATCAGCTAATAAGGTCGCCGATGGCCTTGCGGAAGCCGGGGTTGGGAGGCTGATCTTAGCTTCCTGGTTCCCTCTTTTTTTTCTTTTTTTTTGGGTGGTCTTGTTTTTTTGTTTCCTTTTGAATGGTTTTTTCTTTCTTGCTTCTCAGTATATGTCTCTTATGCTGATTTGCCTTGATAAAATTCAGTTTCCATTTGAAAAAAATATTTACTGTGTTGGGTCAATTGTCTGTCATGCTTACATGCTTTGGCTGTAACAATTGCAGAAAGTGTTGCAGAGGAAGGTTTTGACAAGCACCGGAATGCGTCTCCTGCCTAACCTGTACAGAAGCAAAATGGGAACCATGAAGATCATGGCCAAAAGGGTGATTCATACATCACAATTTCTGGCCACAGCTGTTGAGGCTGCAATTGTGTAAAAGCATGCAGCTGATATTGAGGATCTCATGCCAAAGGTCCGCCATTCTGATTATTACACGGAGCCTCGGATCCAAGAGTTGGCTACCAAAGAACGTGCTGAGCTTGGCTACTGTCATCACGTACGGGATTTCGTGGTCGGACGGCATGGTTACGGAAGCATTAAGTTCATAGGAGAGACTGATGTGCACCGACTTGATCTCGACGTTCTCATTCAGTTTAACAACCGAGAAGTGATTGTTCTTGTGGATGACAGCTAGAAGCCCCCTGTTGGGCAAGGCCTTAACAAACCTGCTGAAGTGACGCTGCTAAATATCAAATGTTTCAATAAGAAGACTGGAGAGCAATGCACAGAAGGGCTTTAGGTAGAAAAGTACCAAGAGATGCTGAGGAAGAAAACTCAGGATCAAGGTGCGGAGTTTGTTTCTTATGATCCAGTCAAAGGAGAGTGGAAGTTTAAGGTCAATCACTTCTGACATGACGGGGATTAAGATGTTCTATGTTCGTCATTGATTTCAGGAAATGCCTCTCTCTCTCTCTCTCTCTCTCTCTCTCTCTTTGATGAAAGAAATGATTATCTCTGATGGATTCTACAAATTGGTTTGCATGATGGCAAAGTGTAGTGCATCCCGGTTAGCCATGCATGGGGATGCCACAATGAATGTGACGCCCCGGAGTCTCACATCGACTATAAAGAGGAAAGTGAATAGGTTTATATGTAGAGCTTACACACTTACCTTGCATGAGTCCTTTTGATGGATTCTGGCCCATTAAAAACAAAACCGTGAGATCCGTGGGCCAAAGCGGACAATATCATGTATGGGTGTAGGGTGAGGCGTTACAAATAGTATCAGAGCGACATGCCCCTCAAGGGGAGTGGATTGTGACTCCCCGAAGTCCCACATCGACTATAGAGAGGAAAGTAAATTGGTTTATATGTAGAGCTTACACCCTTACCTTACATGAGGCCTTTTAATAGGTTCTGGCCCATTAAAAACAAAACCATGAGGCCCGTGGGTGTAGGGTCGGTGGGCGTTACAATGAATGAGCTGCTGCCTGTGGTTGGTTGTGTATGCCTTTTTCTTAATGTTTGGGTTCCATTTGGGAAGGTGAAGCCTCAAAAGTCTTGTTTTTCTTCTCTTTGTGCCTGTCTTCTCTTCCTTCTTCACGGGGTTGTCTTGTTGAAGAAACTGTCTGTTTGAAATTGGAGTTGCTAGGACAAGTCGGTCTGTTTTTTATGTTGTTGTCACTGCAAAAAAAAATAATATTCATAAAGTGCACCCGTAATTGGTGGAGACACTACAAGAAAAACTGCTTTTAGCGGCGGCCGCTGGCCGCCAGTAAAAGGGGTTCTGGCCGTCGTTAAAACTTTTACCGGCGGTCACTTTAGCCGCCGCATGGCAAGGGTAAATCTCAAGTGGGTAAAAGTTTTAGCATCGGCCAGCGACCGCCGGTACAAGTTTTTTTAGCAGCGGCTCTAACCGCTGGTAAAAGCAATCCGTCAGTTAATGGGACGACGAAGCAAATTTTTACCAGTGCTCTATGGCCGCTGGTAAAAGTAAAAATGGCCGCCGCTAAAACTCAAGTTTTTTTAGCGTCAGCCGTATCAGCGCCGCTAAAAACAAAGTTTTTTTCCTCTTGGCCGCCGGTAAAAGTAAAAATGGTTGCCGCTAAAAACTCAAAAGTTGCATCATTTTTTTTAGCGGTGCCGGGTGGCCGCCGCTAAAAGTTTTTTTTTTTTTTTGCAAATATCAGCTCACAACAGAAACAATAATTACCTGCCAACAACAATTACCTGCCAATATTTTCATGATCTACCAATCCTCACAACTTAGATAAATACAAAAACAATGATAACAATAGCATTCACAAAGAAAATTATCACAACAAAAAACATATGCACCATTGTGGTTCCAAGAATCATAAGAAACCATCTAACACTAATTCAAACGACCTTGATTGGAAGCAGAGAATTTTGCTATCTCAGTTCTGCTGGAACAAATTATATGACCCAAAAAGACACTTAACCAAAGTGTAATTGACTTTCCAGATAGTTTTTTTTTTTTTTTTGTTTAATCAATAACAGAATTCATATTAAAGGGAACAATACAGAGAAAAACATAAACAAACCTACACAAGGGGCAAGTATCAAAGCTTTATACCCCATCCCTCTCAAAACCAAAATAAAAAAATAAAAAACATCAAGAGTCAACAGAAGGAAGTAACAAACATCTCTATCCACCCTTGCTTGGCAATAGAATCCATCAAGACATTGGCCAAACAATCCGATACACTTAAACATCATTTGAATCAAGGATGACAATGATCTAACCTCGCTGAGGAAGTAGTGAAATCTCCAAGGGATGTTATCATTCCACAAGACCATATTACAGCCATAAAAGTTGAAAAGTCAATGTAGATGCAATCCATTCAGGGCCCATTTGCCTACTTGTTATTGAGTTCACAATGAATGGCCTTTGTCCTTGTATTGGAAGGAAAGGGGAAAGCAAGGGGAAATGTAGATCAGACTATCACCAACCCTTGCCCTACTCAGCACTGCAACCATACTCAGGTAACATAGGTTCCATCAGTATTGGCTGTACCCTGTGAATAAATGGAACTTACAGACTTAAAATATGATGATATTAATCATAGTTTTGCATATTATTTTGCTTGTAGAAGCATGTCTTAGTGGAGATCAAAAAGAATTACCTCTGGATTGTCTATATCCAAGCAACCATATGTATGCATTATGGACTTAATTACTTGAATGAATGCAAAATAAGATGTATGTGTACTTGGATGTCTTGGTCTCCATGTATGAATATTTGTTCAATTACACTGAAAAGAGATAAGTTGCGTATGGAAAGGATAAAATATCAATGAAAACCATAATTACCTCCAGCCCATCTTCATCATCAAGGGAAGAGTCATCAGTGTAATCACTGGCTTCTTCATGTTTCCTTTTGCCAGGCAATTCATCCAATAGCTCTGTTTATCAATACAAAAATTAGCAACGAACTGCTCCAACAATATAGAACAAAACCTGAAAGCTTTTGGGCTGCATTTGGCTATCACCATTTTAGAATCCAAGAAAAATTTATTCCTGTCTACAGAATTCTACTTCATGAAGAATCAATAAAATTTGAAGTTCATGATGCTAAACTCTCAAAAAGACGGAGATAAACATAGGGTTAAAGTACATATAAGAATCTACAAACAGATGAGTAGATGTTGAGAAGGGATTATACCCCTCTAAAACGTTGAGAACATTTACCTCTGTTCCCTTTCACAGCCCTTGGGTCTTTCTTCTCCTTTGCAGTCCCAAAAACATCAAAGCATAAATCCTTCATAGTAGTTGAAACCTGCAGTAATAATTGAAAACAAATTGCTATCGATAACGGGAAAGAAATGAAACAAACTATATAACAATTTAGCACAGATAGGAATACTGTTTGAAGGGGAAAGAGACTCGCGCTAGTAAATTCAGATTCTGAAGTTCCACAAAGCTCAATCAACTTAAACTTGACTACTTTAAGCTTATGAAGGCTCAATCAAAATATTAAATGCAAAAGAAAAATAAAAACCTTATGAAACCAATGACCCCTGCAAAGGAAGTGGCCATGGAAGCACTTGAGAGAGAGAGCCCTCCAAGGTGACCCACAAACATAACAGAGATCGTCTGCAAACAGAACTGCAAGAAACTAACAGCCACTAGAGGCCCTGCTAACCACCAAAAATAGTTATTGTGTTCTCGGTGGCCATGCACTAATGGGGCCTACATGAGTGGGCAAAAACCAATAGAGATATTGATCAGTCTTGGTTGATTGTGCCCCAACATCAAATATTAATTTTACACGCAGTTAGTCTCATATGGATAAAATCAGTGACCCTTAATTTTACATTCTTAAATTCCTATAGTCTTTTAAATTTGTTTTATTTAATCCAAAGGTGAATAAAATTAGATGTGTGTCCAACCAGGCCTAGTAATAGATCATGAGGGCAATATAGCTGTTATATTAATTATACCTCTTTTCAAACAATAACACAATTACAAGCACAACATCACATATGAGCTGAGCAGAGCAGAAAATCTTTACCCCTGTCCTTTGTTAATTTAAGCCCCTGCTGGTTGCAATCACCAAGCACTGATTCCTAATCGTGATATCTTTAGCAGCTGCAAGTTCAAGAACACAATCTAAATTAAAACAAAAAACAAAAAAAAAAGAACATAAACAATACAGGAATTGCAAGCATTCTCCACCAAACATAATCATCACAAGCAAAGGATACAATGTGCCCTCATTCTTGAAAACATTAGAATATCATCATTCTCTTACCCATAAAACCAGTCATCCCCTCTGATTCAATTCACATCAAGGAGAAAAAAAAAATCATTTAGACAGCCAGTATATTGTATGAGACCTTTTTGCATTAGATGATGTCTTACAAAATCAAATGCAAAAATCAAAACATTAGGGCCACATTTAAAAACACCATTAAGTGGTTGGTTTGAAGGTTGTGAAAATTCAGCAAAACCTCATTCCTTTGCAAGCCAGTAATTAAAAAAAATTTGTCCACACTACCATGATTAGAGATGGCAATTCTTGATCAGCCAACCTGACCTGAACCCAACCGGTAATTCAGTTTTTATGTTGACATTCTGACCTTATTAATATGGGTTGGGTATGGGCTGAGTACATGTCCTACCTGTTATTAAGTGCTCAGGTTGAGATTTTGATCCTGATTAATAGATGGACCATGTTTGGGTGGAGCCTATACATGTGACCCTCATAGCTCAACCTGATCCGAGTCCTACCTGATCTGACCCGTTTCCAACCCTAACCATAATGTTTATTTACGTTTTGTATGGCTGACATTTGGTGCTTATCTTGATTAGTGCTTAGTTTGATTGGATTGCATTGCATCAATAGCATTTGAAGCTGCTTTTTATTTATTTTTTTTATCTCACTCGGTTTAATTTATGATTGAGTACTATTAAGACTGCATTGTCTCATTTCTTTGTATTAGGTAGCATAGAGACTGTAAAACTGCGGCCTTAAAAGTGTGATGAAGCAAAGTTTGAACAATACAAACTTATGGTTGGAGATTGTGTTATGCCCGTGGTTATTAAGCAGGTTCAAAATTGCTTAGAGAAAATCAAATTACTGGAGCACTGACTTCAAGAATTTTCAAGGAGATGGAAGACTGTAACGCTCTCAAGAATGAAGTTTTCTGAAATGCAGAGAAACTGAGGCAAAGATAGTCACATTTTTGGCACATGTGTCAGTTTTCTAGGAAGACAGTCTTTTTGTTCTGTATTTTCCCACCTCTTCTCAATTTTGTGTATGTAACTTTTCAGTTATTGTTCCTTTTAGGTTTGAATTCAGTGATCCCTATTTATCATTCGAATTCAGAATTTGTTTCAACTTTTGAGTGCATTTGGATGTGCTCCAAATCAGAATCTGTTTGAATGTTTTGGCAGAACAGATGGCATCTGATTCTTGTGCCATTGTGGTTGCATAGAAATGGGAAAACATGCATGGGGTTACTGCATTTTGCCCACCCTTTCCCCCTCCAAATCATCATCATTGCCAAATACATAAATTGGTACTAATGTAAGAAAATTAGTATACAGTGTACACTGTGGATGCCAGAAGCAGATAACCAGTTCTGCTCAATTATTCAAAAAAATTTATGTGACCAAGTAGAAGTGTAAGACTTAAATGACTGGGACTGGAATTTCTTATCCAGTGGTGAGAATTGGAAAGTAGGCTATTTAGATTTGATTAAAATTTTAGAAAGAAACCTCTACCCACTGCCCTGTGAAACAATGGGTCTTAGTTTTTAAATCTAACCAGAAACAGGGAATCATAGAGTTGGATGAAAGCCCAAAAGATACCAAAGGCATTTGGTGTATCATATTTATATTTGGCAATCAAAGGTATCTGAATCAAGAAAGAAAACAAGAATTTTAGATGCCCAAACCCCATACTGTACAAAAATATCTTTTGTTTATATGAATGTTTCAATGCATGTGGTTTGAGTTTGTATGAGAGCAGCTTTTTCTTTGTGTGGGGTATGCAGTACAATTGAGTTTCTATGAATAATCAGCTTTTTCTCAATGTGGGTGTTGTTCAATAGAAAAAAAAAAAAAAAAGGTAATGAAGGAAAAGAAATGAGGTTCAGATTTGCCTTTCACCAAACATCCCATGGGTGCCTTCTCTGCCATGGCTGCATCCATTGGTTGTCTGAGTAACACTAAAGACACAGACCCTCCAACGTTGCCAAGCCAAGAAATCAGATGCAAGGCATTTTTCCCATTTCTATTTGATTCAAAGGTAGAAATCTCATCACTGCCTCTTATGTGTGCGTGTGTGTGTATATATATATATATATAGAGAGAGAGAGAGAGAGATTGGTGTTGTTGGTTGTGGTGAGGTCAAGAAACTCCCTTCCAGAAACTTGATCCAGAACAGGGGGTATCTAAGCAAGTAAATCATTATAAAAAATTGCTAAGATGCGCCACAACTCATACCCATTAAAATCAAAAGTCTTTTATGGACTTTCTCGAGCTCATGGATTTGGGATTCGATCCCGTTAAAATGGGTATATTTGTATTGTAAAATTGAGAAAGCAAAATGAAAAAAAAAAAGGATAGAAAGCACATGACATTTAAAAAAGCTATAGGAAAATATAGCAATAATCTTTGGGGCTCTATCGCTGAGTTTGGCAACTTTTTTCTCAAAGCAGCTTTCACTGGATAATGTTGTATCTGTAGATGAACAAAAAGTTTGAAAGGATGGATGAAGGTTTATATGGCAACTCCAAGTAATCTGGGGAAGATCAAAGAGACATGTAATTTGATATTAGTTTGTTTTTATGGCATTATGTTAAAAGGAAATGATAGGAGGGGATTCCTATCAGTAAATTTCATTAGCCTTCTTGAGCTTGCCTTTGTGTGACCAAAAAAAAAAACAAAAAAAAAATAAAAATGGAACTCTACAAAAGGGAGAAGATTATGTATTGTTACATTGATACTTGGGACTTTTGGGAACCTACTTAAAGATTCTAGTATTTTCATTTAATTGATATAAATATAGGCCAGAAAAATGTACAAAATATAACCGGCATCTTCTAGAAATGTTTTCTTCTAAAATTTCCTTATTGTTCTGTCTTCACAAACATTTTTACTGGAGGACCGGAGGCCTTATGTGAATTCTGAGGTGGAATAAGAGCTGTCTTTGCCATTCACAACTTAAAAGAGCAGTAAAAGAGCCAAAGTAAGGAACAGTTCAAAGGCGATATTTAAAATGTTATCACTTTACCATGTAATAGGAAAAGTCCAAAAATAAGCAGATAAGGTTGTGTTTCTGAACCAAGTATAGAGCTTTCGAGTATCAATGGTCCAATACACACACAGTTATATAAATATTAAAGAATTCCCTAAATTCCTTTATTCTTCTCAAAAGACATCAGATCCCCACCAAAAAATATCTAAAAGCTAGTATACAGTTTTCTAGTACCCCTTGATAAAAAGTAAAAACTCAAGACATTTGAAAGGACCCTGATCTGAGTTACATCTAAATGCACCATTAAAGTGTTAATATGCAGTATGTCATTTTCAGGTAACCAGAAATAAAAGCACAAGTAGGAAAAGTAGCAATGCCTATTACCAGAGTCCCACACCTTACACTATCCAAATCAGAATGAATCAGAGATAATAAGGTGTACTTCATTCAACCACAAGATTCTTCTAAATTATCCATAAAGCCAAAATGTCACAAGGATAGCTCAGGCCATAGCCATGGCTAAGACCTTCTTCTTCTCTCCTACTTTTACTCCCCTCACCTCTACAAACCCATCAAAATATCTCCACACTCCACACACTTCTCTTATGTTCTTTGATTCCCACCATCCCAAACCCGAGAGAGACCGCTCATTGCTGGCCTTAGCTTCTAGTTCACACTCACCCAACAATGTGGACTACTTAGAGAGCGAATTCGGTGGCCATGGAGTCGGCTTCACAGGGGTTGGTGACAGTTGTGTGGTCAAGATAGGACTGGAAGATGGCAGCACAGCCAACCTGATGTTGCCAAGTGGCTTGATCACGTTGTACAAGCCACACATGTGGCATGGTGGCATGATGGAGGTGCTACACACAGCAGTCTCAGAGGGGCAAGATGGAGGGCCAGTGGTTCAAGGAGGTGTGTCGATGGATTTCAAATGTGGGAGTAGTGGAGGGATCACATGGTCTCCAAGCACTTGGGCTCTTCATGATGTTAGAGGAAGTCCGCAAGACTCCATTCAGGTGTTTATGTTCTCTTGGCACTTCTACTTTCTTTTCACCTATTTGCTTTGATTAATAGTTTTCTAAAACAGTCTGCTGGTTATGACAATTACTGAATTGAGTTAAGAACCATTTTTTTTTTCCATGAAAACTATGATTCTCGGAAATACGGGTCTTAGAAGAACTTTCTAGTATAATGGAAAAACAAGGAGGATTTCAAGACCTCTGACTACCTTTTCAAAGAAACTGAGAAGCTGCAAACATTTATATCCGAGGATTATAAAACAGAGGAAAGGGGATATATAAAATTTTGAATAAAATTAGGAAAATGTTATGCAGCAATTGTATAGCCACTGACCACAGCTGTTGCTATATCATGAGAATTTTTTCCCCTTTCATTTTCATACTGCACTGTTAATCTTTATAACTGAAACAATGTTGAGGAAATCTAATATGAAGCCAGTACACCAATGTTCTTGTGTACTGCACTCAAATTGACCCATAGAAAAATGGTGCCTAGTCCATTATGTTCATTGGGTGGGTCCCGCCATCAACACCTGCCTGCTAATTGAAGGGGTTGGATGATTCTACGCTGTCTAGTCAGTGGGCCTTCATCCATTCATACTAACTGATGCCCTTTCTTTTCCACCAAGCAATGAGATTTTTGTTCAATGGAGAACCAACTGCTGAAACCCCTGATGGATGGCCCAGGTGAAAATGGACAATTTTGACTCTTAGCCAATTCGAGTACAGCGCATCGGATGAAGAACTTGGATACACAGACAGAGACGGAGGTGAGTGCGCAGTGGGTGCAGGGTGTAGGAGGAGGGAGGAAGAGAGGTGTACCTGGCGGCTGGGAGTCCGGCTGTGCGAGCGGCTGCTGCGCGCGTTCGGCGGTGCTGAGGAGGGAGATGGAGCAGAGGGTGGCGTCTGGGGGGTGCTGCGATCAGATGTGTGGTGCGGGCGGACGTGCTGCTGCAACTGGGAGAGGGAGATGGCGGCGTCGTCTGGAGTGGAGGCGCGAGCGTGAGATGGACTGCCAGGGCCTGCTGCGGCTGCAAGGGAGACGAAGTTGCTGCAACGATGAAGAAGAGAGATGGGGGGATGGGTCTGCCTGCGTGAGATGAATGGGGCTGCGTGATGGAGAAGGTGGTGCGCGATGAAGAAAGGAGTAAGAGATAGAAATGGACCTTGGAATATTTTAATCGGAATCAAGTGGAGGAGAGATGGATTCCATGATTGGAGTTGATGGAATGGTATTTAATGCACTTTCCTCGTCTGCTTCAATCTCCGAAATCGCCGGTTCCTGAGGCGGTGAAAAATCGCGTCTTTGACCTTTCTGATCTGCTTTTCCAATAAGAAAAAGGAGTGGGTTGGTGAAGTAGCTCAGCAGATTTGGGGGAGAAAGCTGCGAGTTTGGAAGATATGGAATGGAAGAAAGAGGAAGAAATGGTGCGAAGATAAGCTGTCGTCCCATACCTTAGACCTGAGTTTTCAAGGCGTTTTTTTTCCTCTTCCTCTCTCCTTTTTTCTTCCTCTTTTCCTCCTCTTCTTCGTTCCCTTCCTTTATGTTGCCTGGAAACCGAGAGAGAGTCGAGAGAGTTCGAGGGTTTTCGATAAGAAGAGAATGGAGGGTTTTCGATGATGGGATGGACGATGGTTCGAGAGAGACGAGGGTAAGGGTTGGAGATTTGGGGGTTTCGAATGGAGAGGGTGAGAGGAGGTGGATCGGCTGAGAAGGAGAGGGCCAGAGAGATGAAGGAGGTCGAGAGATGGAGGGCTGCTGCGTGCGCAGGAGAGGGAGAGACGGTGAGAGAGATGAGGGAGGGAGAGACAGTGAGAGAGTGAGAGAGATGAAGGGTTGCTGCGTGCGCAGGGAGGGAGAGTGGGAGAGTGAGATAGACGATGGGCGAGAAAATGAGAGAACGAGAGTGATATTAGCGTGAGGGTTGGGAAACTTTTACCGTCAGGGCCACTCATGGCCGCCGCAACAAATAATTTTTAGCGGCGGCCATCACATAGACTCGACGGTAAAAACAAAAAATTCCCGCGGGCCCTTGGCTCCATCGGATAAATGTTTTTACCGACGGCACAGAGAAGGCCGCCGGTATAAGTAAGCTAGTTACAATCTGACCCCCGCTAAAAGTGTCTTATAGAGTCACTTTTGGACGGTCGCCGCTATAAGTCCGCCGCTAAAAATATTTTTTCCTGTAGTGAGAGGATGTGAGCAGTGTAGCCTTGCTCAAGAATAATAATTTTTTTTTTTAAATGGCTGGTCATATTCATCAAACTAACAGAAGAAACTGCTCTTTCCACCATGTTTACGCACGCATGCACTCCAAATTGAACCCAAAATTAGACGTGGCCCATGCCATATGTATGCACGTGTGTTCAAAATGGAACCAAAAGTTAAAACAACAAAAAAAAAATGAAAAAGTAAAGGAAAAAAAAAGGCCCACATTGGTGATATTGGTAAGAAAATTGCGCCAAACTGTGATATAGTTATACATGACAAGCTATACTTTCACCCGAGTCAAGATGCTTTTGCAATCTCTGTTGCTGGAGGTGGAAATCGTCTTTGGCCTTTTAAGTTGGTCTTTTAAGATGGCACATGTGATATGAGTTTGCAGTGTCCACACTGGCTCTGCCAAATGCAGTAAGTGACCATCTAAAGAAGCTCAAGATCCATCAATTTACTGCCAGCAGATGTGCAATCGAAAGCCATAAAATGAACCGTTAAAAGAAATATTTTGGTTAGTTCAATTTTACTGTCCTAAATTGGACAGAGGGCAATGTTAGATGTATAATTTTGTTTGTTTGCATTAAAATATATAGGAATTTAATAACAAAATTCTTATCTTAAGTCGTGAAAAATGAAGATGGGGGTGAATTTTCAAATATGTGCAATAAACTAACTTTCCTTATAGGGAAATAGAATTAAAAGAAGTTGGAATTTGAATACTCAGTCATGACCCTAGTAATTCAATACATGGAAAAGTGAAGGTCTCATTTACCCTTAAAAAAAAAAAAAAAAAAACAGGAAACGGATAAAAAGATTTTATCTATATCTCCACATCATAGCGTGACCTGTCACTTCTTTAATATATCTTCTGTATATTTCATTTTATCATGAATTCCCATGCATTTTTAATGCAAATAAACACAAAACCTTTGAGAAATACAAAAGTGTGTGAATTTACTACTTATTCAGGATTAGACAGTACATACTTCATGTACGGTGAAGTTTCTCCGTTAGCACAGCACCATGAGAACCCTATACCTTAAAATAGAAAAAGAATGTCAAATGTCAGGCGGGGACCATGCCGCACAGTATGGCTTAACCACCACATTATGATATTTTAATTTTATAAAACAGAGAGCTTAGCGTATGGGCAGTTTACGATTATCAAATAATTAGTCAAGTTATTTGTAAATGATAAAACAACAATTATGTCCAGAAGATTCCTGATGCACATATTTCAATAAAGGCCAAAAAAAAAAAAAAAACCTACACCAGGTTGACAGCACCCAGGACAACAACAAGATGTCGAATCTAACCATGAGAAGAATTGATAAAGATTAAAATAACGTAAAGATACATATAAATTTATTGAACTCTAGTAATTTTATTCATAATTTGCAAGGCAAAGTGTGAGAGAAGAAGTTTGCAACTTCCACTCATTCGGTCGCTTGCTTTGCATGCACTCGGTAGCAGTATATTGACAATAAAAAACAGAAACAAAGGGGGATTTTTATCAATTTCATGAGCTCCAGAGAAGTAATAAAAAGTAGCTAAGCTTATTTGGTGAAGGCAGGCCCCATGTGGTGGCAGGTTTGGAAGATGAGGTGGAGTTTTCTATCTTGACTTCACATGCATGCAACCAGCCATCAAAGGTTACCACTCATCTCTCTCTCTCTCTCTCTCTCTCTCTCTCTCTCTCTCTTTCTGGGGGAAAAAAAAGTTCCATCATACATGAAAAAAGTTTCTCCTTTTTCCTTTTATTTCTCTTTCAACAATATGATAATAAATGTTAGATAAATGAAAATCGACTTTCCAACCATCACAATTTGTGAAAGGAAAAGCTTGTTCAGTCATTAAAATTTGTTGATGGGTCATTAATGGTGATACTCCTCAACAACCTACTAGTTCTTTTAGAAAAAGCAAATACAACTGGGCCGGATGGATCGAGTGAGGCTTTTGGCCATCATTTCCACATTTTAGTTGAGTGGGAAATATTATCCTCCCTCCGAACAACTGCAATTGGAATCCATCATTATGGGGCCAGCTTGGGCTACCTTTCGTCAATGCAGTCCCCTTGATACTAATTTCACCCTGTGATCTGGCATTGAGTCCTCCAATTTTAAACTCAATCAACAGATTGAATCTTACTAAAATCTACGACGCCATTAAGAAAATCTATGGTTAATAATCTATTGGGGCTGATTTTTTTTTTTTTTTTAATCCTCCTCATATGTGAAGAGACCTTTTGGTCTACCTTCCTCCTATGTTTTTTTTTTCTCCTTCTTTCTTTTGTTTTCAAGGAAGTAAAGGCTCATGTGGGCAAAACAGTCGTTTTATTCCACTGCGCAAGTAATGTACATCAGATTCGGGCGACCCCCAAAACAAGCAACTGTCGGTTAATGGCCATATTTTTTTTTTTTTAATTTTCGATGTCTTTGGTTTCATTAATTAATTTAAATCCATGCTTCATGGGTTTCACTTCATCAGGAGGTTAGGTAGGTACCCTCACCAAGAATATCACCAATCCAATACAACAACAATACATGATCACTTGACCAAAACTCAAGCTTCCACCATCCCCTCCCTACTCTTTATAAATACCACATCACTCTCCCTTCTTCTCCTCAAAGACTGAAAACACCCAACTCTCCTTCTTTCTCCAGTTTCTCTGTTTTATAATTACATATAGGAAGCAGAAGCAGCCATGGCAGCTCCTCTTACTCTCCTTTTTCTACTAGTTCTTGTATACGGCACCGATGCAGCAGATCCCGACATGCTCCAGGACATTTGCGTCGCCGATACTAAATCTGGTAAGTAAACTCCTTTTTCTTCTACTTCTTCTTCTTCTTCTTCTTCCAAATAGCAGGGATTGTGTGTTTATATAATATATACATACTATGATTGATGATGCTAAAAAGATCAAGGCTACCCAGTTTCCATTGTATGGAATGGAGAGATTCATAATCATGGGTCCTACTAATTCAATCAATCCAGTGCATACCCACGAAGGAGAAAAAGACTGTTTTTTTTTTTTTTTTTTTGCAAAAAAAAAAAGAGAGAGAAAACCAAGCTGCGCCTGCAACTGACTTGACATCCTCCAAGATTGAAAACTAAACCGGAAATAAGTAAATGAACAACACAGCCTATCTCTTTGCTTTCTGCTATTTATTTAATTCCAAATGTTAGAATTACACGTTTCCTTTACATTATTAATATTTGCTGCAATTTTGTTTTTGCAGCCCCAAAGGTTAATGGGTTCATCTGCAAAGAGGCTAGCAAAGTGAATGCTACAGATTTCTTCTTTGATGGGCTGGCCAAGCCTGGCGCCACCAACAACACCATGGGGTCCTTGGTCACCACCGCCAATGTCGAAAAGATCCCCGGCCTCAACACGCTGGGCATCTCCATGGCCCGCATCGACTATGCACCTGGCGGCCTCAACCCACCCCACACTCACCCACGCGCCACCGAGATAGTGTTCGTCCTGGAAGGCGAATTGGAGGTGGGGTTCATCACCACGGCCAATGCCCTCTTGTCAAAGACCATCAAGAAAGGGGAGATCTTTGTGTTCCCCAAGGGGCTGGTGCATTTCCAGCAGAACAACGGGAAGGTCCCCGCGGCAGTTATCGCCGCCTTCAACAGTCAGTTGCCAGGGACCCAATCCATTGCCGTCACGCTGTTCACGGCGTCACCGCCTGTCCCCGACAATGTGCTCACAAAGGCATTCCAGATTGGGACCAAAGAGGTGGACAAGATCAAGGAGAAGTTGGCACCCAAAAAGTAGAGCGCAGGAATCGACAACACTAATAAGTAAAGGGATTTTTGAAACGAAATGGACGGGGTATGGGGAATGATTATACGCTTTTTGTCTACTGTATGGTGAATGATAACTCAATAAATACGTTTGACCAACCACCAATCGGTGTACAATCATCTATTGCACCAGCATTCATTTTTCTTTCTCTAGATGAATTTATGATTCTAGTAATAAAAGTGGTAGGAGTAACAGAAATGAATAAAGTTGATCTTTGTGTTTGGGAGCAAAACAAGAGGTCTTGCTTTTCGCTTTTTAAAAGAGTAGAATCCTATGTAACAGTGAAGGGAGTGAAATGCCTCAACCCAACGAGAGGAAACTTATGAACTGGTTATTCTGCTCCTACATTTATGAAGGAGTTTACAAGCTGAAACAAACAGTATGTCTTTATGTCCTGTTTTGGAAGTCACCTTGTTGTCATGTCCGCGCAATAATATGAAGGATAAAAACAAATTAAGGAAACGAGTATTTAAAGGAATAGTAGTTTGAAATCTCTAAATCTAGTAGTAATTAGCGAAGAGGGAAAGTAGATTAAGATTGCTAGGCTAACTTCATTGCCAAGTGTATTAGTTGAAAAATAAATTGCACTTAAGATTAGGAATTATAGGTAATTCTCGTTGCTTTAATATTCGGCAAGTTGCAGTGCTCGTGTCATTAAGCAAAATGATTGACAGGGTGATTAATCTTGACTGGAGGGGCAACCTTACACCATCATCAGAATGAAGTCAGAAAGGGATCGTACACCCAGATTTCTTTTATCATCTTTTTCACAACATAATGGCTGATACAAGAGGTGAGAATCACTGTGTCTCGGAAAACGATCAAAAAGGGGAAACGATAAAAAATAAACAAAAAGGAATCTAGACATGGGTGGCGTAAATCAAAATGATCATAACCGTCTATTACGGGTAGAACCAAGTTGACCGGTCGAAATTTTTGCGACTGATGGAGTAGTTGGAATAAGATCTATCCAACCCCCTGATGGGAGAGACTTTGTTAATCATGTATGGAAAGAAGGAAATGGACATGACAAAATAGACGCTGAACAAGACTTTGCAATGACATAAATTAAGGCTAAAATCTCAAATTTGCAGGGGCCTTCTGATCTTGCAGATAGCTCATACAATAGGGAGAGACAGCAGACTAAGGCTGCTATTTGTTGACATTGAACAATCAGATGGTACACGTGGCATTATGGTGGGTTCATCTGGGCTCATTAGACGCATGAACTGGACCACCCTCCAAGCTCCTTGCTCCTCATAAGAGGAATAAGGGATTAAAGAGAAGACTAACCCAGACCTTGGAGACTCCAAATTCTATCTTTTCTTTTCTTTTCTTTTCTTCCTCTAGGTTGTTCTACTAGTAGGAAGTGATACTATCACCTTGAAGACCCAGAGAGATCCATCTCTGATCCTTTCTCCTTTCTATTTCTTTATGGGGGCGTTTCTGCACACCTGCTAGGCTGCTACTGACACCTTACCTTCGCACCAGAGGATGTCATCTTGCCATCAAATTACTGAAATATCCATGCCAGCTGACTAATTTTAAGATGGTATTGTTTAAGGTCCCAACCACTTGGTTGTTGGGTTATATAGCTCGCATACACACACAATAGCTATTTTCATACATGTGCAATAAGCCAAGATAGATAGATAGGTAAGGCTAAGATGATTATGACAATAGCCTTCCAAATAAGAAAGATGACAGACAAGACAACAACAGAAAGGAAGCTTTTTCCTGAAAAGTTAACTCGTATTGAAAAGCTCAGTCTGGATCAAAGATGGTTTAATGGCAAATATATATACACACAAAAGACCACAAAGAAACAAGCAAAACATAAGCTGACAAACTGAGTTGGTAGAATACACTTCTTTTTTTGGTAACTCTCCCGACTGTACAGAAACAGATCCGAAGATGCCTCATTTGCAACGCTGCACATTTCCTGAATTCTGAGCCGAAGCAAGTTCAACGGAGATGATGAAGGACGATTTACCTGCTTCTCTAAGGTAACAAACATCTCCATTCATAATCCTGAGGAGTTTCCTACAAACTAGAAGGCCAATTCCCTCCTCAGATGCGTCCATGTCGTTTTCAAACATCTGTGAAAGCAGTTCTTGTGGTATTCCGCTACCTGAGTGGGCAATCCTGAAGTAAAACAAGGAGCATTATAAAGACAGAAATGTTATAATTATTCAAAAATGTACCATATCCTGTGGCCTTAAGTGTGTACATATAGGGCCCATAGTATAGCTGTCTATCCTGTGGGTCTGATTGACTCATGCCAATAACATGGACAGAGTGACTAGAATCACCTGATGGGGGAAATTCCTAATCCTTCAATTGGTGGCTTTTAAAGATATATTTGGCGTCCATGGTTCACTTTGTAAATAAATAAAAAAATCAAGTCCAAATATAGGATGGCTAAAAGCTTCCAATCTATGTTATTTTGGGCATGGCTGTCCATCAGATAAATGGTCTGAGCCTATTGAGTGCACCTCCACATTAAAAAAAAAAAAAAAAAACCCATGGACTGAGTAAATCCCCAAGTTCCAGATAGGATAGTTCTTTCATTTGTGGGATAGAATATTCATATTAAAGGTTTAAAATCAGCAGTACCTGAGCTCCAAATGCATGAGATGGACACTTTTTCCCAATTGATCCTTGGTTAAACTGAGGCTGATCTCAACTTGGCCACCACTTGGTGTGAATTTCACAGAAGTAAACAAGAAATCAGCCAAAATCTGCTGTAGCCTCAGACTATCTCCATAGAGGCTCTCGGTCATGAATGCCTCTGAGAAATCATAGACAATACGGATTCCCTTCCCTCTGCTTGTAATCATGACCTGACTTAGAGCAGCGGTGAACATATCATGCAGAGTAAACTCAACCATTTCCAGATCCAAATAGCTGAAAGGCAGCCAACAAAGAAAAAGGCATCACAATATGGCCAAACCCAAATGATTCCTGCATTGGAACAATGTTAAGCAGAAAATTCAAACATGACTAGTGACATATGCAGTAGCAATCTTTGCTAATATTCTGCACAAGTGGCTAGTTTCCATGCACCTGCATGTACCTAAAGTGGCAGACATGCAAATTCAAATTCATCACAAAATCAAAACGATGTAGATGCCACAGCCCGAAAGGAGAGCACGAGAATGGACTAAACTGTTGACCTAACAAAAATATTTCAAGAAAAATATTTTTTTAAAAAATCTTGCAACTTATTTTTTTTATTAAAAAAAAATCCTTCCCTAGGACACTGACATGGATATGAATCTTGTTGCAACTTACAATTAACCATTCCATATCTGCATTGGCATCAATCCGTAATGATACTAGAATTTCAGCTGCAGCATACAAAACTATCTGGTATCATTATCCGAGCAATTTGGCAGTTGCAGTGAGCATAGTATCATTTCATGCACACACATGCACGCACCAACAGCCACACCCACACCCACATCCACCAACAGCCACACCCACATGCATGCACACACTCTTGAGATCAGTTTTGAGTAAGAAAGATACCCGTCCAAAATGCTCTCAAGATCCAAGTCATCGAGAATCTTGTTCAGTTGGCGTTGACACCGACTGCTCGTTTGTATAAGCCGTTTCTGTTCATCACACAAGTTTGTACCCTCCAGCAATTCCCTGGAAAATATAATGCCAGATAGTGGATTCTTGATCTCTTGTCTTATGTAAGACAATGCCTTCAATCTTTTCATTGCACTTTGCTCTGATAGTCGTTGAATGTGGAGGGCTTGTTGCAGCTCATGACTAGCAATATGCAAGAAACAGAAGACTCCTGTGACCGAACCCTCTCCATCAACTTTTTTACACACAGAAAGTAGACAGTCCACATACTTACCATTGCAGCCGAAAAATCCAAAAGAAATCTTTTCAGTTTCCTGACCGGCCATTGCATGATTGAGTGCTATACCAAGATTCACAAAAGCATCTTTGTTCTTTAGACGGCAACATGCATTATGTGTCCCAAAAACCTCACCCAAGAGCATTTTATCAATCACATCATCCCTCTTCCAACCCGTCAACTTTGACATTGCTGAATTCCACTCAGAGCACCAACCAAATTCATCTGTACCAAATATTGGAGGGATAAGGGGGGATGGGTTCTGTACTATTGCTTTGTAATCTCCTTCAATCCGAGTAAACCTGTCCATCATCAACTTCTGACCCGTCATATCTTGGGCCACAAAACACACACCAACAACATTATCATTAAGGTCCCTACTTGCACAAGCATTGACAACTAAGATGATAGGACCATTATCTTTCTGAGGCCCATGAGTTTTCATCTGAAATTGGACATTTTGCTCTTCTTTGCCTAATCAAGTAAGAGATTGTAAAAAGGTCAAAACTCAAGGTACAAAAAATAACTTCCAAAAAAAAGGGTACAAAAATAGAAAACACAAAGTTATAGCAAGTGAAGTTGACAGTTAACTAAATGAAGCTTTAGAAAGTGAAGTACAAACAAAATGGAAGAAAACTGTACCATTCAGTGCCATGTAAAGCATTCGCCTGACAGTATCAGTGGAACAATCTTCTATAAGTGTAAGCAAATGCTTCCCCATGACTTGATCAACTGACAGCCCAGTCAATTCGGCAATCTTTGTATTCCACCCATTAACAAGTCCATTGACATCAACTGCCAAAATGGGAACGGTGGCCGTCTCTATTAACCTGACCATCTCATTTGTTACCGCTTGCAATTCCTCCATGCCTTCAATCTTGAGATCATTTAACCGGTAATGGACCATTTTCTTTGTGTTAGCATCCTCAGTATCTTTAAAAGTCCCCCTAAGGATAAGTTGCAATGAATGAATGGCATCCATCTCATAATCTTTCCAAGGTAAACTCCTCGTCTTAACCACCTCAAGGAATGCCTTAAATGAAGATCTTGGGTGCATTCTCCTACCATCATCCTTATCACTGGGATCATGCTTCGCTCCACCCCATCTCACTTCAGCAGCGGTATGTGATCGGAACCAAAATAGCATGTCCCTGGCAGTTATCCTCACAGCAGCCATCCCACATACTGCATAACCGAGAGCTAGAGCCCCTGGGTAGCCCGCATCATGCAGGCTATCTGTACTCAAACCAGTAGAATCCATGTGATACTTGGAGAGCCACGTGGCAATGTCTTGAATCTGCGACTCTGTTGGAGCTAATCCAAGCTGCCAAATCTTGCTCCCATACAAAAGGGCTGCCCCATCACACTTTACAAGATCCATGATATTGGGGCTCTGCGTTACAATTCCCAGAGGAGCATCTCTCAAGAGCATATCACAGAGTAACGTCTGTGTACGTAAAATATTCTTTTCTCGTATCTGGTCCTCCATTTCAAACTCCTTATTGACATGGATAGCAAAAACTTGCATGAGAAACTCACAGGCATATCGAAGTGGGAAGGGAACAAACCTTGGAGTTGTGTTATGACAGACCACAAGCCCCCATAGCCTCTTTCTCTTCGGCGGCGGTTGTTGTTGTGCAGGCTCTGGGATCTCCTCTTCTTCTTCCCCTTCATTAATTACCACAGCCATAACCAGAGAAGCAATGGAACCCATGTTTGCCATGTACTGTAAGTGGCAACTGTGTGGTGCTCTGAGAGTTGAACCACATAAGGTCAAATCAAATGTCAATTTCTCATCCTGGTAAACATTTACAGGTTTTGCATGGCAATCACAGATCATCCGGACCTTGTTCTTCATAAACAAAAACCTGGAAGCTTGAGGGATATCTGTTGCTGGATAATGCAGACCCAGATAAGGTTCTAGACCTGGCTTTGTGATCTCTGATATGACCTCACCATGGTCATCTTCATGGAATTTATAGGCCATCACCCTGTCATAACCTGTAAGATCATATACCTCTTGAACGACAGTATCAACCAGCCTCTCCATGCTTCCACTTGGCAATGATTGCAACCGAGCAATAGCCTTTGCTGCAAGCTTATAAGACTGCAGAGCCCCAGCAGCAGTCATGGGTACTTCATAAGGCTTTACGGGTTCGAAGTCCACAATCAAACTTGCAGTCACTCTATGGATGATTGCATAAAAAGGCTTGCCAGAAGTTTTACAGTGGACTAAAATAGGATTCAGCAGTGAAACCTCACCGAAGCCTAAGGCCTTCTGCAATGCAGCAGCACTAGGGGAGGTAAAGATAGTCCTGATGTCAGTACCGATACCTAGAACTGGGTGGTCACCGACGCTGGGAACAGCATGGCTAACCATGGTTAACATCTCTGGGGCATTCTCACTATAGGCAATGACCCGAAAAGTCTTCTCGTCAAGAGCTAATAAGCACCCAAAAGGCTGGATCAGCTTCCCTTTCTGTATGTGATGTAGGTAAGCTGTTACTTTATCGGACCTTGGTTGATCCACATCAACTGTGCTGTTCACAACAACTGATTTTGAGTAGTCAAAGGAACTGCCGGATTCCTCATACTCTGCATGGAGCTTTGCATCTACAGTGGTCTGAGCAATAATCCTAGCACTGTGTTTGCTTCTACTAGAACTGCTGGAGGATTGCGCAGGTCTTGAAGCAGACATCTTTACCAAACTCTGGAGACACAGAAAATAAAAATGTTTAAATGTTTTATAAGATGCCTCGTACAAAAAAGAGAGCCAAAAAGCACAACTTGCTCAGCCTAAGAGCACAAGGTTCAAATGTAGAAAGCACTAAATTGGAAACAAAGCATAACCCGTATGTTCAAGAACAATCTCGGTAGAAATACTCTTAACCTTTTTTTTTTATCAATCAATCGACAAGACAATCTTCAAGGCCAAAGAATTTGTTCTACTAAAAAAAAAACAATAAAAATTAAGAAGACCCTGTATCAGTGGTCTATATTAATTCATTATGTGAGAAAGGAAACATTTCCTATTTGATTGTACACAGAGAGAGACAGAGAGAGAGGACAGAACCTCCTGCTTCTAGAAAGGCATATCTTATCAAAAGAGAGCAAATAAAATCCAAATCCAAATCCAAAATCCACTCATTCAAGAAAAAGAGACATTTTTCCTACTAGAAAATCCTCTTCCAACTGTACTCTAAACTCAAAAGCCCATTTCAATAAAAAGCATCAGCTAAAGGAAACAAATCCCACATCAAATTCAACAGTGATGAAATGCAACATCTAAAAGAAAAATGGAATAGAAGCCAAAACCATGTATACTCCATTAGATGGCAAAGGTCACCACCCACCCTCACCTGTAAGACCTGACAGTAATGAAACACAGACCCCCTAATTTCCAGACCCAAAGCTCTCTCAGTCACAGCAGTCTTTTAACAGCTCCAACAGCTAAATAATAAAAACCTAATCTTCATCCAACATCCCAGAGTCCAAAAGAACAATAATTGAGAGAGAGAGGGAGAGAGAGTCCAAAAACCCATTCCTACCATAACTGCCGAAAAGTTACCAACCAAGAATCAAGAATTACATCCCATTGTTGCCATTTGGTAAGTATGGGAAAAGAAGAAAAAAAAAAAAAAAAAACTATATCCTCCCTAAAAAAAACCCTTCTTTCACCCCACAAAATCCTCCTTTCCTGTACTGTCCTAGAACTAGAAGAACCCTTTTCACGAATAACCCACTTCTCCTCTAGGTTCTTAAAAAACAAAACAAAACAAAACCGATCTCAACCCATCGCCCAAATTCCCATTTAAAAAAAAAAATTACTTTTCATTTTCAAAGAAAGAGTAGTAAAAATCCCAACTTGGGTGCCTCCTTTGATGGATAGAAGAGTAGCAGGGACCACGAGAATCCCGTCTAATTTCAGAATCAGAAAATTTCTACGTACCTCTGAAGTATGGCGAAGAAGAAGAACATTCCCGACTGCTTTTTTTTTTCTCTTCTTCTTTAGAATTGAAACTCAAATCAGTAAATATAACCCAGCTGGCTGGCTTTTGGAGATCGGTGTATGGTGGACAAGTTTTAGCATTAGTTTATTGCAAACGAGTTGGATATTGATGTGATACTGTGATGAAATTCGGAAGATTTCCCGGCTACAGGGACAATTGACTGGGCCGGGCGGGTGGTGTTGACAATAAACAAATCTATATATAAGTATGATATATATATATGCATGTATTATGATGATGAGTATAATAATTATAAAAAGACAATGAGCGAGATAGACAGTATCAGTAATAATTCAGCGTGGGAAGAGAGAGAGAGAGAGAGAGAGAGCGAGCGGCCATTCCATTCCATGCCCCTTCTAAAAGAGGCTGTCTCTTCACTGCTCTTTCTCTTCTCGCAATCTCGCATCATGTCTTGATATGCAAAATGTCTTTCGCGTAGATAAGATGACAGCCCATTTTGCCGAATACCAACAAAAGTCCCCATTAAAGGACTTCACGTGTACACTCTCAGGACTGTGTCAGATCAGGCCTTGTGGATCAATCTGAGCTGAGCGTTAGGACTTGGGGCATGTGGATGTGGGCCATCATCAAATCGTGGTTGAATCAAAACCGCCCAATCAATGAGGCCTAATGAGGATTAGGGACACCCAGAAACTTCGATTTTAACATGATGAGAATAAGGACAAGGATCAGATCGACGTTTAGCCAGACCTTTTGGGGGTATCAATATCATGAATGAAATTATCCATTCCATCATTACTGTTAAAGGGCCCATCCATCGCTATCATATTCCTCCAAGAACCCAAAATCTAAAATCTAAGGACGGACGGACCTGGGCAAACTGTACTTGGTTGAGGGAAGGGAGGTCTAGGAGCCGGAGGGTGTGAAATTCGGTTCCTTCCTTCCTCGTCGGGGCGGGGACGGGGGCGGGGGTGGGGGTGGCACCGGTAGGTACTGGCAGGGTCCATTCCCTAGGTGGGCGAGCCGAACGCCCTAACCATTGGAGGAAGATATTATGTAAAGAATACTTTCTAGTTGTACTAATAATAATAATATTAAGACTAATAAGAGGAAAGCAAAACATCTCTAGTTTACCCACAAAATTATACCTAACACGCCACTAATAAGCCAATATAGTCACCTCGCCAAGTGTGTAGAATATAAAGATAGGTAAGTTGAAATATCTCATTTACTTACTAACTGATATTAAAAAATAAAAAAATAAAAACTAAGAGGTTGCCTTTTCTATTATCTGGCCCTGTATGTGATATGATTCATGCGGATTTGAATTTGCACGCCAAAAAATATTTATATGTTTAATTGAACGGCTTTTGATTTAGTGGAAGTCATTTGTAAGATAGTAATGCACCACATTTGTACTTAAATTAAATCATAGGTTTGACTCAGCCATTGAAACTATCGATTTTCCCGATCATTTACTTAATAATTATTCATTGGGTCTCCACTTAGCAACAATATCCTTGAAGAGATAGGAAGAAAATATTCAAAGGCTCCTCTTCCTATAAAATTGTAATGCACGTTGGGCTTTTATTTTATTTTATTTCTCTTTTTTCGAGTTTGTTGTAACTCCCATTGAAGGATAAAATAATTAAGCACAAGGATATATAGGCGTGGTCCAAACATGGAAAACGGCAACCCAAGTTGGTTCGTTTGATTTTTTCAGTTAGCAGGCAATTGAAAGGTTTGTCTTAAGGCTCCCCACATAGCAAGGACCATGGCATTTGGTGCATACAGTAAAAATAAGGGGCATTTGGTTGGAGTTCCCTCAACTTTGATTTTTATTACAAACTGTCCACATTCCTTTTCCGTAGAGCTAAAGATCATTTTTCAAATTTTAAATGGTTAAAAAGTCCAGAGTGCCCCTCTTAATACACTCTGTGTGGTATACAAAAAAGGAAAACTGACTTCGTTAAGAGTTTTATTTGAAGAAAACTCGTTAATTTCGCAAAGATTATTTGACTACACAAATAAAGGATTACGACATATAAGAGAAAGAAAAAGGGGAAAACTGATTTATCGAAGGAGAAATCATCCAAAAAATCTGCACATATGACTGGGCAAAACTCAAATAAATTTATCTGAAAAGGGGAAATCATCTCGAAAATGGAATTGGACAAAACTCAAATAAATTATTTTCAAACTCGGATAAAATTGTTCCAAACTTAGATAAATTTGGTCCAAATTCAAATAAATTTGTCCGGAACTCAAATAAATTTGTTTAAAACTCAGATAAATTTGTTTGAGTTTTACTAGAAATTCAGATAAATTTCTCTGAGTTTGAAACGAAAAATTTTAAAAAAAAAACCTAAAATAAACTTATATATCTTTTCGAACAAAATCACAATAAAAAGAAAAAAGAAATGATATATAGTAGCAGCATGAGGAAGAAAACTACAGAAAATTACAAAAACTCCTGCGCACAACTAGAATGAACCCATTAAAAGGAGTCAATACTGATCTTGTGTGGGGCAAAGATCAGTTCAATATTTTTTATATGTCTTGGTACAATTCTTCTCATATGTCTTGTAGGGAAACGATCACAGAAACTCCCACGTATATAAACTCTTCAACAATGAAGTGGGGCAAAGATCAGTTGGAAAAAAAAAATAGGTTGATGATCAGATCTTGGGGCATGGTTATCTGATGATTGGGAAAAAAATCTATGAAAGCTCCTGCAAGTAGTGCCTCTGCAGCGAATCATACATTGGTGCAGGAGGCTCAAAATCGTTCCCTCCCATTTGAATTTTGAACCTTTATATATTTCATCTGGTTTGAATTTCAAAACTTAACCCAAAACTAGAAAATAAATCCGTTAGACAGCTTGATGCATTTAAAGGGGCAAATCAACCATTAAATATCATGTTAAGTAGCTTAAAATTAGGGATTAAATGCATAACATAACTTCAAATGGTTAGAAGGGCAAATCAGTCATGAAAATGTATGATTTGGCATACTTAGAGACTTTCGCCTGCAATAAGTCTAGGTGCATGGACCAAAAGCTTTAATCGAAAATCATGTGGATTAGAGGCCTTAAAGGACAATATTTAGGGGCCTTTGGCTAATTTACCCTAAAAATTAGCATATTCAATGACAAAGAGCTAGCAAACCGATAGTTCATCGGCTATTGGTTAGATGGTTAAGTATATGGTGCGGTGTGTAGGTGCATAAGTTGGACTCTCTTACAAAGTAAAAAAGGAAAGCCATGTAGCTCTATTGTTAGGATTTTATTTAATGTTGGCTAATCATGGGTTGGACAAAGCTCTGGGTACGTTTGAGTTGCAATTTCCTATTTATTCTAGAATGGACTGTAGTTGAGTAGCCGAAAGAACTGAAGCGAAGACTGAGATTTTTGAAGAGTTTAAGCCAAAATCCAACAAGGCAATTCGCTATAGCGAACATGCACTTCGCTATAGCGAAGGTGCAGCAAAGCCAGATGGCAGAGACAGGGCAGTGTTTCTCTCAACCCAAAGTGATACACCACATCTCTCATTAATTTAAGTAAGAAATATCTTAGAGAGAGAATTATTTTCTAAAGCTATTTGAAAATTATTCTGAATGGTTCCTATAGAAAGTTTTGTTACTTCTACTCTCTTGTAGAAGATTAATCATCTTAGCTGATAAAGTGCGTAAGGAGAACGGTGCATAGCAGGGAAGTCGTAGCAACGGAAGTTGTACAAGAACAACAATGGTCCTTAGGTTGAAGTACTGACTGAGGTAAATGAGCTGAGAGTATATTTTGTAGCTGTTCGTGAGTTCTTGATTTCTGAATTGTGAGTTTTCACGTTAAATTTGTGTCCGCCTTCTTGTGGTGATTGCTTGATAGATTTATTTGCTAGTTTTATCTTGTTTGGTTGTGTACATCCTCTGCATTAGTTTGATTAATTAGACTAACATCTATTATAGTAGGTACTGCATGAACTTTCATCTATTTTTCTAAAACAACAACTGGTTATATTCATTTATAATCTCACTTCAAATCATTTATATTAGAAGAAGATTATGTACTGGCGACCTAAATCTTCACTTTTATTCCTTCAATTCTAATGACTACTTTGGGATATCTCTCTTTATAGAGCTTTTAGAATTCAATTGCATATAAACAAACTGTCTCCTAAAGAGTTTAAACATGAGTTACGAAAATCAGGTGGCCATTCAATTCGAGTCAATAAATAAAAATTATCTCTTGATTCTCAATCATGTATAATATAGCAGTCAGTAAGAGGCATGTTTCTTTATTGAGGCATTTGGTCGAAGGTCCCTCAACTTTGATTTTTATTACAAACGGTCCACGTTCTTTTTTCGTATAGCCAAAGGTCCATTTTCAAATCTTAAATAGTTAAAAAGTCCAGAGTGCTCATCTTAATACACTATGTGCGCTACACAAAAAAAGGAAAACTAATTTCGTTAAGAGTTTTATTTGGAGAAAACCAGTCAATTTCATGAAGATTATTTGACTGCACAAATCAAGGATTACGACAGATAAAAGAAAGGGAGAAAAACTGATTCAATGAAGGAGAAATCATCCAGAAAATATGCACATGGGACTGGGCAAAACTCAGATAAATTTACCTGAGAAGGGGAAATCATCTAGAAAATCTGCACATGAGTTTGGGCAAAACTTTGATAAGTGTTTTTCAAACTCGGGAAAATTTGTTCCAAACTTATATAAATTTGGTCCAAATTTAGATAAATTTGTTCGAAACTCAGATAAATTTGTTCAAGACTCAGACAAATTTGTCTGAATTTTGCCAGAAGTTCAGATAAATTTATCTGAGTTTGAAACAAAATCTTTTGAAAAAAAAAAACAAACTAATATAACTTATATATCTTTTCGAATAAACTCATAATAAAAAAAAAGAAAAAGAAAGGATATATAGTAGTCACATAAGGAAGAAAACTATAGAAGATCACAAAAACTCTCGCACATGGCTAAAACGAACCCATTAAAAGGAGTCAATACTGATCTTGTGTGGGGCAAAAATCAGATCAATACTTCTAATACGTCTTGGTGCAATTCTTCTCATATGTCTTGTGGGCTAACAATCACAGAAACTCCTCGACAATGAGGTGGGGCAAAGATCAGTTGGAGAAAAAAAATAGGCTGATGATTAGATCTTGGGGCATAGTTATCTGATGATTGGAAAGAAAATCCATAAAAGCTTCTACAAGTAGTGCATCTGCAGCGAATCGTACATTGGTGTAGGAGGCTCAAAATTGTTTCCTCCCATTTGAATTTTGAAACTTTATATATTTCATCTCGTCTTAATTTTAAAACTTGATCCAAAACTAGAAAATAAATTCATTAGACAGCTTGATGCGTTTAAAGGGGCAAATTGGCCATTAAATATCATGTTAAGTAGCTTAAAAGTGAAGTTTAAATGCGTAACATAACTTCAAATGATTAGAAAGTCATATCAGTAATGCAAATGTATAATTTGATATACTTAGGTACCTCCGCCAGGCACATGGATAAGAGGCTTTAACCAAAAATTTTGTAGACCAGAAGTATAAAGGACAGTATTTAGATACCGAGTCACCGTTCTTTATTCCTCTCTTATTGTATCCGTCAAGACAGGACTCTCATCAAATCCCAATGGGAAAGTTTCCCTTGCGAATTCACGTGAACGCGTGATATACTTTCCAAATTCCAACAGGAGGTGGAGGATAAATAATAATAATATTATTATTAATAAATAACCGGACTGCCTTTACAGTACACGTGGAAACCCCCTTTTATGGGTTGGCACTTGGCAGGGTGGCTCCTCTAATTAAATATATAGTACATATAGTATCATATTTCGCCTCTTTCTATCATGCCTGTTTGCCATGTTTCTTGTTATTTATTTATTTTCTTATTATTATATTATCATTGTTTTTTCGACTTTGTACCCCCACTCACAGTGGCTTCGGTAGATGCATCTAGGTATGCCAAACGGACCGTCCCTGATCTGATAGGCTGGGCTGGCACAGCCCACCAGGGATTTAACCTGGCACAACACGGCTTGTGACGAGCCGTGCCTAGGGCCAGTTGGCCTATGCCTTGCCTCCTTGCTGGCTGTGCTCCCTATGCCTCTTAAATTTTTTTTTATTTTAAATTTTTACATTTTTGATATTCAATTTAAAATTAATAATTAAAACACAAACACATATGTTAAATAAGATGGTTATTTCACGGCAAATGACCTCTTCTTTTTGTCTTTTTTGGCTAGAATTTTGGAATGCATGGCCAAATTAACCCAAGACTATTAAAGATATAATTGTAAATGATATGTGATGAAGGGTGAATGATAGAAAATAGATGTTTAGATGGGACCTCGAGAGTTGGATATTCATTTAACATCTTCCATTGATTTGATTCCATTAAAAAAGAGGTTTTTTATGATTATTTTGAATATTTATTATTGATCTTTCATTTTTAAGTACTTATAAAAACACGAAGTCTTAGGATTCCTTGAAATTCAATTACAGGAAACAAGCATGCCCCCTACATGAATAGTTACATTTGTAGATAGTCTATCCAACTATTTCCTCCCCTACATATGAATTGACGCTACGACCAACTCGAGACTTATCTTACCATTACTCAAAGTTGGATTGCATCTTAAGGAATATTTTTATTAAAAGATGATTAGATTTTAAGGATATTAAATCAAGTATTAGCCTATTAGGACAATCTAAACTAGCTAATAATTTGCCTAATCCTTATTTATAGCAAGACTTTTCCATCTCTTCTACCCTTCCCTGGCATGCATGAACTTGACCGGATATGAAGAATATATAGTCCATTTGTAGGAGAAAATTTCCCATCACTCTCCAACACGAAAACCTCAATAATCCATATTGATAATTTGTTAATAGAGGTGTTAATGAGAAAGGATGGGCCATGTTGAAGGTTGTGTAAGCCCAAGCATCTAGTATTGGGCCTAATATTCAGGCATTAAACATTTAAAGGCCCATGGTCCACTTAATTGTAAAGTTATAAAATAGGGCCCAAGGCGGGCCAGGCGAGTCGACCGTTATAGATAGGTTGGCCCGTAGCGTGCCATGCTGAAATGAGCTGATCGTGCCAATTCCCTTGGCCCAGCACGGCCCAAGGCATGGGCTGGGCAGTGGGCCATTGACTGGCGGGCTGGTACGACCCGTTTGACTTGCCTAGATGCATCCATAATGTTGGTGATCCAGAGCGCAAGATGCACATGTTGCATACTTCATATTGGGTCCATGTGATCACCAATTTGAGAGGGTTACACACACAAACTCCTCATGAATTTTAGTAGATCGCATGGGTTGGCAGAGAACCAAATGAAATGGTTGATTTCTTCTTTTTTTATTTATAAAAATATATATAATATTATTGAATTTGTAGGCCATTGATCAAGGGGTTATATATGATAATTTGATGGCCTAAATTCTTTCTAGAGAAGTAAGCCTATCAAGACCTTCTCATCCTATGGTGGGTCCCACAGCGAGGTGGGCGCTGAAGGTGAGGAGAGGATAAGCTGGCCCAAACATTCACAACACAGATAGTAGTCATAGATCTGCGACCAGATGAAAGAATAATTTTTATTCTAAGTGAGGCCGAGAATTCGTTGCTCTGGACATGAGCGTGGGACCATACTATTAATGTGTAACTTACATAAATCTTGTAAAAAAGAAGTATTTTATAATCTTCTCTCTCTCTCTCTCTCTCTGTGTTCTTTGTTTCTTTCTGAATTTGGACTGGCATGTACCAATGATAATGGGACTTTAAACAACTAGACTTGAGAGTTGAAGCCTCTTCATTTTTCCTTGGATCCAAGCTCTAGGATCTGCATGTGTTGAAAGAGACCCAAATTAAAATGAAACGCACTTCAGTTTGGATTGATCAGGTGAGCCAACCCTGTCCGTGGACCAGCGAGGAGGAGGGCATCAATGGCACTGTGTAGTCTGATCGTCAGACTGCCTGAGTGGGGACTGGGGAGGCAGTTTATAGCATCAACTAATTACAGCGTGGGGACTAGTGGGGGGACACAGGACAGAACACGAGTTATATGGGTCTCATCACGGGAGTGGAGTGGGAGACCCTCTTTTTCCACGAATCTTTCTTTTTATTTCTTAATGATGAATGGCCCGCTCCTCTAAAGGCAGGCAGACATCTTCCGATGAGGCCACATGGTCGGGGGCATGGGTTTTTAACTTTTTTGCAAGAAGGCAGTGGAGTGGGGAAAAATCAAACCAAAAAACAAAGTACCGGTGAGAATCAGATGCTTCTAATTTTTTTTTGGTAAATAGATGCTTCTAATTGAGTTCATAATGAACATCAATTCTTCAATGAGAGGCAGATTAGCTATAAGGGTCAAAGTATCGGTGAATGAGAGCAGGACCAGGTGCGTAAAGTTATCTTAAGAGGGTCAAGCAACAAATCGATGAAAATGGGGAATCCCAACCGCTCAAAACAATTTAGTGTGTGTCATTCATTCAGTAGGGTATGATTTGGAACCTTCGTTACCGTGGAAGGCCGAAACATACGAATTCAAACCATTGTGATTGATATTTCTCAAAATTATTGCTTTCTGCAATACTCTGCATGTACTTGGGAATGCCCAGTTGATTAGTTCCCGAAAGTTTGACTGACATGATATGATTCATGCAGTGGAATAGATCAGCAGAAGAACGTCTACACTTAATTTTGGTGCATACCGATTTGTGCTGAAGAACACTTACTTATTGGCTACATTTGTACTTCCACGACGGGGAGGAAAATTATGTTTGATTTTTTTTTCCAGAAAGGGAGTGATACTTTAGTGAAGACTCAGAGATTGACAGTGGGTATGTGTGGTACCATGGTTTAAAATAGCAGCCGCTGCGAGATTTTTAAAATATAAGCACTACGGTTTAAAACCTTTTAGAGCCAAGGAGTTTTAATTTATAAGATTGTTTTTTCTATTTCTTTTACTCAATAGCTTTTTCTAAAATTGTCTCTACCCTTATATAATCTCAAATCACTTAAAAACACAAATTTGGCTATTACACAAGATTTACATTTTTTTAACCACTAGAAAAATTTACTCTGCTACGCCTCTACATATCACCAAAACTGCTACCTAGCGTTTTGCCCATTGGCCGCTGCGTCTATTGCAGCCGTTATTTTGGTCCTTGTGTGGTGGTATTGAGGTGCCAACACTTTTCAACTATGAGTGTGTTGGTAAGTAATTATTTTGATTTTTATTGCAGCTTATTATTTTATTATTTTGTATGATACATTTTTCTTGCGGAAAAAAACAGGAAAATCATGAATTAATTTCTCCAAAGAGATGATTTGGACTACGGATGCAAGATTCTTCTCTCCTATGAAAACAGAAATCCACGTAGTGCCAGAAGCTCATGTTGCACAAACATCACAAGTTCATAAAATGAACCTCCTCCTCCTCTCTCACTCACAACTTATATGTATCTGTCTCGTGCATATGGTATGCAAATAGCAGCAGTGATCCTGTCCCTATCATCAATGCATGCCTGCGATCCACTTTAATGTGCCACACCTTGATGTCTTGTGCTGCTTATTTTGCTTATTTGATAGATGCTTGCAAAGAGCAATGAGTAGGGACAAAGCATGCTTGAGCGCTCTTCGAAACTGTAAGAGACTTCTTGTATATATATTATACTTTGATTTGTAGAACCAATACTGCTTCAGCTTATTATTACATAAGCTGCAGCTTAAGACAGCCATTTATATATATATATATATATAGAAATATTCATGTGCATCCATCCCTCACCATGTTATGGTGATGAGCAACATAGTAAGGTTGACTTTATAACACATCTGAACTATCCACACACATGGAACCCCCTTAAGTACACTAAACCCATTAAGTTTTCATCTCTCCTAATGGATTGGACCGTTGGATTGAAGGACATATTTTCTCCTTTAATAAAAAGTCATTAAATTTGTGGGCCACAGATGAATGGGTTAGAGGCATGGGATTAACCCCATATTTGATATATGGTCTTATCCAAGACGTCTCTTCACATCCCCCACAAGTCCCGTGATCAGTGGGTCCCTAGGTGGGTCTCATTAAGTTTGTCCCTTACTATTTGGTAAGAGAAGGATGCACAGAAATATCCCCCATATATATTTATATATACATATACATATATATACACATACATATACATATATATGAGGAACGTTCATGTGCATTTATCCCTCACCATTGGGTGAGGGCATTTTCTTTTTTTGCACATGAATCCTCATTTTGTACTTCACCTTATGTACTTGAAATCTCCCTTTTGTACTTGAAAAATATCATTTATGGAAGCATCTTTGACCCTATGGTGAGGGATAAATGTACATGAATATTTTCCTACATATATATATATATATTCATTAGTTTAGGGTTGTTGATGTGCTGCTGAAGAGGTTTTTAAGAGATGCTGTCTTGCCGCTCAAAATAGTGACTGTAATTGTTCCTTCTTGAATTTGTTGCTCTTCTAATTAGTGCCTTTGCTTCTCTTGGCGGTCCTCTTTCTTCTAGATTTCATTGAAACCACCCTCTTCAGTTGACTTTGGCTCATCCAAATAGGTAAATAATGTTTGTGTATACGTAAGATTAGTAAGTTGTCATATAAAGGGAGTTTGATTGGGTTCCGGGCTTCCGTGTATTATGTATTGTATCTATATAGATATAGAAAGAGATTCCTATAAGAAGTTTACAAAAACATCTTACACGATTTATAGAGATTTGCCTCCTTAATATCCTACCTGTACACTATTTTACAAGAACAGAAACTGAGCATTCTAAGAGATTGAGATCATGTGAGATTTAATTTATGCCCTTGATTTTCTCTAATACTGACGCCGATTATATAATGAAATCTTTCATGGTCAATATGCCTGACATCTATTGGGCTCACTATTTAGCTAGTAGTAGCACATTTCTGATACAGTTAATGAATCTGTGCATTTTCCTATGGCATCTTCCTTTCCCCACTTGGAGTTTTACTTTGGCAAGTTGCATTGGTGATAAGAGAGAGTCGAGCAGGCTACTTTCCTTTTTCATCCATTCGCACAAAATTAGCTATAAATAACCTTGTCACTCAAATTTCAGATCTCAAATCTCAAATCAATGTACGAAGAACATTTTTGGCACCTGCTCCTTCAGCTTATCCATTTATATATCCTCCCAAAGCAATCAAGAAAGTCCTTTTTATCGCTCAAAATGCTTTTTGAGCAGTGCTCTTTGTGCCACTAGTCAGCTTCCACTATAGAAGACAAGAATCCAAAGCCTATGATTTGAGACCTAGCGCACAAAACAAGAGAATAATCTCTTTTCCAACCCATTATAATTGGTTCTCCTCCCCACTTTCCTATAGACACCCGCCTCTGTGTCTTATGGAAACACCTTCATGCTTGAAAACTACATTTCATGGCCATCCTGCTGTTGCATTCTCCCTCTCCTTCTTTCTGTTGGTTGTGCGTGCTTGCCTTTCGGTTTTAGAAGTATTCTTATATTTCTCCCCCTTCATATTCTCTGCTGGAATATGCTTCAAGGCATTTTCCTGGTTTTGCCTGCTAAAAGATCTTCGGGGAAGAGAAAAAATCCTGCCTTTGAAGGGTAGTCAGGGTGAGGAGGAGCTTCAGAGAGTCAGAGCAGCACAGTTTGATTGTTGTGCTGTAACACCTTGTCCCGAGTTCGTCAATATTAACTCTAATTAATTGAAATCAATGCTAATTAAGCATGCTTATTAAGCTAATAATGGTTAATGACCAAATTGAATTGAAATTGTCTCAAATGGTTGATTTGAGCTCAATGAGAAGATAATAAATGAAATTGAACTAATTGAATTGATTTTAGAATTAGATCAAGTAATACAAGGGCTTTTTCGTAAATATGAATTTCCTCGTATTTCGTCGAATACGGAAACTCTTGATACCCGCGCGTGTATCTCGAGGAGTACATTAATTTTCATACTAGGCACGATTCCATTTGACGTAAATTGGTTCAAATGACCCTTCATTTGACTTGAATTGTAATTAAAAAGATTGAGGAGGATTTAAGTACAAAATTGGGTTTATAAAGAATTGGAATGGACTCAACTGAGTTCATTCCATCCATTCCAGCACAAGCAATGCCTAAACTCCTTTTTCTTCTTCTTTCTTCCATTTTTCTCTCCATCTAGTGTCAAGACTTGAAGCTTTGCATATGGATTGAAAAGACAACTTCATCTTCTTCATCTTCTCCTTCTAGCTAGCTTCCATTTTCTTGGAGTTGAGTTTAAGAGAAAGCTCAAGAATTCTCTTCCATAAGTTAGAAGTAAGTGTTTTACTTCTTTACAGAGCTTTCAAGTTTTTTTCAGTGATTTTTGGGGGTTTCCAAGTCCGAAGAGCTCATAGGAGTTCTCTTGTGAATTTGGTCTGATTATTAGGTTGGATTAGGCTTGGATTGGAGGGATTTTCATCTTAAGATCAAGCTAATAAAGAGGGGTTTTTGCTAATTACTCTTCAAACAAGGTAAGTATACTCATCTCCAATGATTTAGGATGCTAATGGACTTGTTTGAGCTCAAGGAGCTCAATTCCGGGATTTTCAATTCAGAATTTTTCTGAACTTTTGGGAGCAGTTCGGTCAGCCGACAGGCTGACCGACACCTAACCGATGTTTTTTAGCTAAATTTTGTATGAAATTACAGCTTCTGGAAAGCTGACCGAATTGGGTTCGGTCAACCAAAGTTGCAATTCGGTCGACCGATTGGCTACCGAACTGCCTGACCGAACTCATCTGAGCTCTCTAAATTGTGAACTGAGGGGTAACCGAACTAGGTTCGGTTAACCGATGCTGTGGGTTCGGTCGACCAACGCTGTGGGTTCGGTCGACTGATATGTGACCGAATTCCCTTGAGAAATGTATGGAATTTTGTGAGGAAAATGAGCTTCTGGAAAGCTAACTGAACTAAGTTCGGTTAGCCGAGTTCCAGAGTTTGGTTAGCCGACAAGTGACCGAACTTGAGGAAATTTCAAATTTGATTTCTGATTTTTCTGAGTAGAAGCCTATTGACTAAGGCTGGCGTTAATAGTATTTTCCTAAACCTTCATGGGTGTTAGTTAAGGTTATGCTAATGTAAATTTCACTAAAAATGATGTCATCAAGAATAATACATACATTAGATAATGAACGTTTCACCCAAATGTTTGGTTTAGGAAATTTAATTGGATTTATTGATTTGATTTGAATTGTTCTTCCGAGTCTGACACTACATAGTAACTCTTAAGTTTGTTGTAGAGCTGAAATGAATAATGCAATGAATTAATGAAATAAACTAATGAAATGAATTAATGAACAATCCTACTGCAGTAGATGGATTGGAGTGTTCCGAAGTTCCGTGGTGATGCCAGTAATTTTTTATCAAGACACTGGTAAATCCCACACATTTGGTAAGTCATTTAATAAAGTGTACTAACGAGATAATTGAATGAGTTTTTTTCTTAAGGCCTGGGTCATGAATGGTGCGCCCTTCCGCCCTGTGCCAAAGAGGACAATGAAAAGCCACTTAACAAAGTGCACTCACTGAATGCTTCCCTTTGGGAAGAACTGAATAAATGAATACAAATTAGATTGCCAGTCTTATAAATGTTCTTGATTTGAATTGTCCAGGGTTATTATTGATTATAGAATTGATAGACAAGTCATTAACATGTATTATCATAGACTTGTGTATATATTGTTGAACCGTTGTGTTTATAGTGTTATTGGTGACATTACAGGCCAAGTTGCCTGTGCCGGTGATCCGAGGCCACGTCGCCTGCGAAGGAGGCCAATCAGAGGATTGATTGAGTGGACGTGAATTAGAGGGTGAACAATTTAGAATATTTTGGGAATATTTTGAGAAATACATATGTATTCATTTTGAATGTTAATAGTAGTCACATGCATTGTATTTTAAATATGCAATAGTTGACTTAAACGTTAAATGAAATGTGTATGTTAAACTTTACCTTTGGGTAGAGAACTTGTACTGTTCTAATTATATTGTCAATGTATATATAATTTCCGCAAAGATGTACATTTGACATGTATGAATGTATGATCTTCCTTGTGAATTTCGTATTGACTTCGGTTAATTCGGAGTTTACTGGAGTAAGTATGATGATCGCGACTCGGGGTTTGTCCGTGGTAATCATAATCTCAGGACCGGGTCGTGACATGTGTGAACTTCGTTATTGACGTCAACCGTCTTTAAATGCAATGCTTTGAGATGGAGAATTTGAAGAGCAGATGGCAAGGTGGTGACGATGGAGCCCAGACGGAGGTGGTTGTTTATGAAGGTTTTGGTGAGGAAAACAAGTTTTTTCCAGTGGAAAGCCTGGCTGAGGGACTTTGGAATTCTTATTTTGGAAGATACTCAAGGTGGCATTTCGAAGAGGAGACTAGTGAGCCGAATTAGCAAGATTTCATAGGGCGATATCTCTCGAGTCCTACAGACAGTCCGTTCTTATACTGACATTGATCCTAAGGTTTACAGGGCAAAGAAGGAACTTTTCTTTTTATAAAAAAAAAGAAAAAGGAGAGTTGTTAAATGCATGCTGAGAATTGATCTCTGCACAATAATTTATTTTTTACAAAAATATCCATGTATGACATTAGCTAAAGGGACATCTATCAAATTCTCTACATCCCGAACTTCTTTTTACACCCTCACCTGAGCCACCGCTAGGGCTATCAAAAGGTTGGGCCTGGGCCGGGCCAAGTTAAGCCATTGTCCTACCCTCACATGTGCAGGCCGGGGCTAAGTGAGCAAAAGCCCTTGACTTTTACAGTAGTCCTATAATTTTTTGGCCCTTACCCTTACCCTACCTTCAAGGGCCAGGGTCTGGCTAGGGTCGGGACATGGCTAAAAAAAAGGAAAATTATTTTTCTTTAGAGAAAATAAAATTTTTATTTGTAACCAGAAGTTCAAAATTTGAAGGTTACTAGAGAATCAAGTAACCATCTCTTTCTCGATGATCTACACAAAAAGACTCGAGAAGATGAAAGAAGCTTTAGAGATTGGAACTTTAGTGATCCAGAGAACAATGAGAGAAGAGGAAAACAAATTAGAATCAACAAACATAATGGGAATAATCTTTTTGTGGAAACCTCTTGCAATAAATTAGAACCCATCAGCACAGCAGGACACTATCTTGATCTAGATAAATGTCCCAACATATCAGAAATAATTAATGCTTGGGGAGATTCAATGAACATTGTTCGAAGTTCCAACCCAGAATGGAGTTTTACTCAGTATAGAAGATATATAGAGAAAACTCTAAAAGGAATCGTCGGTGATTTTTGGAAAAGGCACCGACAGACATGTGCTGAGTGCGTCCAAGCTAACGCTGTTGGAGAACCCAGAGAATGGACCCAACACATGTTAAAAATCATTAGAAGAGAATTTGGGGGCATAGAAGCTGAGCAAGATGCTCGAATGAAAGAGATAGCGAAAAGCAAATTAACAAATCTAGCCATCTGTGATCTCAGATACCTAGAAGAATACGAAATGGAATTCAAAAGGTATTTCTATCAGGCAGGTTTAGAAAATGATGAGAATGCTAAGAATATGTATTTTCATAAACTTCCCTATCCTCTCGGAGTAAAGATACAGCAGGATTATGAAAAGAATCCTGACACAAACCAAAGACTAAATACCCTAGGGGAAAGAATTCTCTTTGTGCATCATGCTTTAAGGAACCTCTGCATAGAAAGAAAATCTCAGAAAATCTCTAGAAGACAACTAAAAGGTTTTCCTGGGATATGTGAACTAATGCATGACATGCCATCTCAATACGGATGTCATCAAAAATATACGTGGTAATAAATGGATTTTGAAACTTGTCATTCCTTGTTTTATGGCCAGGATTTCTTTCTCTAAGGCACAATAATTCTTTTCATGCTTTTTAAATGTTCCGGAGGAATAGCCACAAATTTTTTCAATCTTTTCTTTGGAGTGATTAATTGCTTTTAATACTCCTGCCCAATGGGATTCAGAGGCATCAGTTTCAAGAATAACTTCATCTTCCTCTCTTGGAAGTTCTAGTTTGGGAAGATTCTTACATAAGTATTGAATCCTCCGAACTATAGCAGCATCTTCTTCTGTAAAGACCCATTTATAGTCTTTCTTAACCTTATTTTGTAAGGTTTGAGCTATCTGAGCTATTTTTGGAATAAATGTTCGGACATAATTGATGCATCCCAAAAATCTTTGGACTTGTAATTTATCCCTGAGGTGATCTGGAAAGAGATTTATTTTTTCTATAACATGATTTTGTAATTCTATTTCTCCCTTGTTAATAATCATGCCTAGAAAGTTGATGCGTTCAACTTCCAGTTCCATCTTCTTTTCAGAGATCATTATGCCATGGTTTCTGATTTCTTTAGCAATCTTTGCTAAATGCTGTTTATGTTCCTTTTTTGTTTTACTAAAAACAATAATATCATCAACATAAACAAGGCAATATTCATGATGTTTTTTGAAAATATTATCCATTCTTCTTTGGAAAATTTGAGGTGCATTGGTTAGCCCAAAAGGCATTACCAACCATTCGTATTGCCCTTGAGGAGTACTGAAAGCTGTTAGAGGTATACTGTCCTCTTCCATTTTTATTTGCCAGTATCCGGATTTACAGTCAAACTTACTAAAGATAGTCTTTTCTTGTACTTCTTTAATAAGGGATTCTTTGTTGGGAAGAAAGTATCCATCTCTTATGGTGAAGCTATTTAATTTTTTATAATTTATGACCATTCTTGGTTTCTTCCTGACCTGTTCTGCATGATTTCTTACCATGAAAGCAGGACTGCTATGAGGACTATTACTCGGTTTTATTAGTCCTTGAACAAGTAATTCGGTGACTTGTTGATCAAATTCTTCTCTATCTTGAGGAGAATATTGATAAAGAAGTCTTTTATTATCCGAGTTATCATTATATCGAGCTTAAAAGAAGAGACGAAGAATTGTCTGTCCTTCGCCCTGCTGAAAAGATCCCTGAATGGATCACCGATGACGAAGAAGCCATCAGAATTCGTCTGACCCTTCAAGATATAAGGGCCCAACAATTTTGGAATCTAAGCCAGATTCTCTCTCGTAACCTCACCATTATTTTTTGCTCTAGCAAAGCTGTTCTGAGCTGTTGAAGTCACCACCGACTTTCAACTTAATGATAACCATCCTCCTTTATCCAGATTGAGACCGCCAATACAATGTAAAAGGCAGCATGACCGGAGTTAAAATTGTTTTTTTTTTATTGAAAGGCTGGTGGTAGGGTAAAATAATTTACATAATGTAAAATATAAAGCATATAGCAATAATTATATATATGTTAATTCATATAAAACATATAACAATAGTTCTTTATTTAATTATTCAATCTACTTTTAGAATATCTAAAAAAAAATCAGCTAATGCGTTATTATCATTGTGTTGCTACGAACGTATCCAATCTTCCACACAAAGTAAGATTTATGCAGTATCAGATTTTAAACAACTCCTATATTGGTCAAGTACTATTCCTCTTATACTAAATGCCGTTTCAAAAGCAATTGTAGAAATTGGAATTACTAAAATGTCACGAGCCATTCTTGAAATAATTGGATATTTTGCTGAATTAACTTTCCACCAATCTAATATATTGAAATATGTAGATTTACACCTTGGCTCCTCCAAATAACAATCTAATTTAGATTTTCCCTCCAAATTAGTTGTCTGAATCATTTGTTCTTCAAACATTAAAAATCATCTTCAAACTTAGTAGCCTTTTTTTTTTTTTTTTACTAATTTAACTTTATCCACATTTGACAATGTCATGGTAGGTGTATCATAAATCACACAATACTCTTTCTAAATAGCCTAAGAGTTTTGCCTTGACAAATACTCATACCTTCACTTGATCTATATAACTTTCTTAAAGCATACTCTAAATATAACAACTTACCTTGAAGATCAAAGGAGTGTGACCATTTCAAATACTTTATTATAACGCTCTCAATATTTATCAGAAGACTTCTTCAATTTTAAAGCCATATTTCTACAAAAGATATCTACACTTTCTAACTTTTGTACTAATAAATTATGTATTATAATCACTCTTGGTAAAAATAAATGAATAGATGGGCCCTTACTTCTTGAGAATTTTAAAGTAGATCCATAAAAACTCTTAAAAGAATTTACGTATTTAATAAATTGAGGGCCGGGCCAGGCCCCCACGGGCTGGATAAGTCAAGCCCCAGCTTGGTCTTTAAGATTGCGAGCTTTTCAAAATAGGGCCCTACTCTACCATCGGCTTTATGACAAAAAAAGAAGCCCTCGTTTTGAGGGCTTTTGAGGGTTGAGATGGGCTGGGCCCCCTCGTCAAAGGGCTGGATTGACAGCCCTAGTCACCGCCCCCTCCAGCGGCACCGTCAGAGGGGGAGATGGAGAGGGAGGGAGGGAAGGTGAGAGACAGCAAAGGATAGGGACAGAGGGTGGCGGTAGCGGGCAGGGAAAGGGAGAGGGAGAGAGAAAGAGGGAGAGGGAGAGGAAGAGAGGGTGGGAGGCGGGTAGTGAGAGGGAGAATGGAGTTGAGGGCGGCGGCTGCGAACTGGGAGAGAGGAATAGAAAGGAAGTGTAGATGGAAGTTGAGAGATTAGAGATTAGAATGTTTTGGACAAAATAGGGTGTGTATAGAGTAAGTGTGGGGAGTGTAGAGAGTACCAGTATGGAGAGAGCAAATACCAGTGTGTATTTAGCCTCTCTTAAAAAAAATTGTAACAGGGCTTAGAAGTTACAAGTGCCAGCCTTGATTAACACATGATGATGTTTGTCACGCCTTGTACTAAAATTGATGTTTCCGGTATAAGGACATTAACTAGTAGCTAGTATTTTTCCATTATATTAGTGCAATAGGCGCATGCCACAATTAAAAAATTATTAAAATTTCTACATATTTAAATAAATTATAAAAAATATTAATATATAATTCAAAATAAAGATGAAAACTCATCAGAGGAATTTTAGGTAGCTGAAAATATTTAGGGAAAGATCAAGTAGATTATAACGATTTTAGGACCTTGATTTGATTATATTTATGCCTAGCCATAAATTGAGTAACATTTCAGAATTAAATGTGGATTTTGGAATTAATTGGCTTCCACAATGAGCCCCACAGATTAATTAATCCTACTAAATATACAAAGAAAAATAAGGAGAAAAATGTTCATAATGGGCCTTACAGATTAATCTTATTGAATATTGAAAGGAAAATAAGGAGAAAAATATTCATAATGGTCCCACAGATTAATCTTATTGAATATTGAAAGGAAAATAAGGAGAAAAAAGTAGCAAAATACAGTTTATGAAAGTGGCCCCTGTTCTGGTATCAAAAAGCTCTTCGTGTGCTGGTATAAAAAAAAAAAGTGCCCCCCCGCCCCCCGCGTCCCCGGTCGTAAATTGTGAGTTTGGAAATAAAGAATACTTGGATTTCATAATGGGACTTGTGAGGCCCCACCCCTTATGGGCTCTCAATTTTGTTTTGAATAATTATAAATATAATATTAGTTATCTTATTATGTTATTTAATAAGGTTTGGTAGAATAGTTTAAGATTTTCCTATGTCTTAAGATTATTCTCTTGTATATTTCTTTATAGATATAGGGTAGTTATTGTAATTTAATTAAGGTTTCAGTTAGATTAGGCCTTAGCTAGTAATTAAACTTTAATAGTAGGGGTATTGTAGTTAGGAAGCTTCTAGAATTCCTACAAAGGACCAAATTACCCATACCCTTATCATCTTTTCTATTTAAACCCTAAGGGCTTTCTAGTAATCAACCACTAACCCAAACCTATATATACTTATCATTGCAAATGAAATGAAAACCCAACCCTAATTCACTCTCATTTCTCATTCATTTCTCATCTTCCCTAGCACACTCTCTAGAAACCCCAATTCCCAATCCCAGGAACAAGAAGGAATAGAGGATCATCCCCAATTGTAGTTTCAACCCAACATTAGCAACTTGGATCTTCTCTTATATTAGATTTTTTCATTTCTATTGATTTAAGGCAAGTACCAAATGCTGGACAGCTCAGAATGCATGTTTTCTTTCTCTTGATTCTGCAATTTCAATTCAATTGATGTATATTTGTTTAGATCTATCATTTGAGCTTGTCTTTTGGATTTTTGGCCATTGATGGATGTGTTTAGCTCATTTGGAAGATCAATGGCCCAATGATGGACGGTGGGACGTGTATTGGAGTGCTTTTCTTGTTTGATGGTGTTTCTATGATGAATGGAAGTGATTAGAGGTGTTTTGGTCGAAAGTTAGATTGATGAGGATGAATTCCAGAAAATTGGATTTTTCATCAGGCACGTGTCCCAGGTCGACGTGCCTGCAGTGGGGTCGACCAACGTCACTATTTTGTGAAAATGTAGGTCCTAATTAATTCACTGCAGAACTGGCAGACCAATGTGTGCGGCCGACTGGGTTCTATACTAGGTTGACCGAGTACACAGTCAAAGCTCAGGTATAGCTGAGACATGGATTTTCATCTCAGACCTAGGAGTCAATGTGCGCGGTCAACCTAGAACAAAGGAATTCCTGAGAAATGCTAGAAACTGGAAATTTCCTTTATTTTAGAATTTCGGTGCGTGTGGTCTACCGCCCAGGCCAGGAGGTCAACCGGACACACCGAAGATTTTGGAATCAGGCAAATGCATGCCAGGTGACTGTCCACTGGTCCCAGTGTGTGAGGTCGACCGCCCAGGCCAAGGGGTCGACCAGGCATACTGTGTACACCGACTTTTTCCAGATTTTAGTTTTCTGAGATTGTGATCGATTGTGGGGCCCATTGACCATCCAAATAGACTTTCATTGATGTGCCAAGCATGAGTCAACGGTGTGGCTCAACCTTAACTTGTGGGGACCATCAAGTAGGTTTTAGGGATTTGAAATTGTCGGTGATTCGATCCTTAAACATAGTCAAGGATGCCCGTAACTTCAGGAGCATCAAATATAATACCTTTTGGCATTTGAGACTGCAGTTAGGGATCCAATCAACTGATGTGGCCCTCAAACTGAGAGTGGACCATTACCTATGTTGGACCCTTGCCTTATTCCATTTGATTCTATTGCTTGGAAGTTATTACACATTGTACTTCTCTTATATCCTTGTTATTATTTTAATCCTGTTAATTATATGAAAATTGGAGGACTTGAACCTAAGACTACGTAGTGGTGACCCAGTGATGTAATCGGTGATAAATGACCCTTGTCTGTGGCTAAGCGGGCCCTCATACGGCCTAAGTTGGGTGTGTGGCACCCTAGAATGGAGAGGTCGGTTATGATGAATTGTTGAATCACTGTGAATGAGTATGGATTGGTTACTTGTAGAATGAACATAGATATTATACTTATATTGTTTCAGGCCATGGTTGTGGTTCTTAGTATGGATCCAATGATGATTGGACTTGGACTTGGACTTGGATTTGGATTTGGATAGGGTGTGATCGGTGCGATAAAGGGGTGTGATCGGTGTTATATATATTGTTATTAGCATGGCTTGTTATCCCTTGCATGGTTACCTCACTTTTCCCCACCGCGACTGTTTAAAGTATAAGAGGGCCATTGCATAATATCCCGTGGTATCCAGCTTGTGTCAATGTGTCATATTGTTGTCTGATAGACCAGATTACATACTTATTTTGATTCTAAACTGTTAAATACTGCTCAATTGCCTAGCTTATGTTTCATTGTTATTCTTATGATTAAATGATCGTCTTTATTCTCTTTTGATGCATACATCATATGCTATCTGTATATGGTGCATTGCCAAATTCTTGGATTTGACCCATATTTGGTGTTTAGGTTTTGACTTTGACCCCGCGGGTGACGCGTTCATCGAGACACCTGTAGCTGGCGATTATGGGTGGGGACCGGTTGACCAGGTGGTTGAACCAGAGGATGGAGTGCCCGCGCAGGGTGTTTGAGAGTAGTTTATATTTTTGGGATTTCGAGTGATTATGTGGTGAGCAGGGAAATAGACTGTTATGCATAAACTTATTATTCACATTTTGAGATTCATGCTGGACTTCAGCCCTGCTTTACTTGATTCATTTTATATGATACTTTATGCTTCTGCTACTAACCTGTTGCTTCCGCTATCTTTTCTTATGCTTCCACAATTTAACTGTTGATTATTTTATTGTTCAAAAAGTTTTAAAAAAATTGACCTCACTGCGGACTATGATCTTAGAAGTTCTTGGATTTTCCGAGAGGTGGCGTGCCAAATTCGGATACCTTGGCGATAACCTTGTTATTTGGAATTGAGGCGTTACAGGACTCATAGATTTATTTGGTTAAATTAGTAAATAAAAATGATAATAAAAGAATCGTGATAAAGATGGAGACTCATAAGAGAAAATTTATTTGGTTAAATTAGTAAATATAAATAATTATGTATTAAGTGTGGATTTGAAATTAACTGGCTTAAATTTGTAAATAAAAATGAGTATATATTAAGTGTGAATTTTAAAATTAACTGGCTTCTACAATGGTCCCCACGGATTAACTATAGCCAAAGAACCTTTATTCTTTTTCTTATTAGTTTAATAATATGTGGGGTCCATTGAAGGTGACTAAAGAGAATTTATTATTATAAGTCGTGTTTTAGGGAAGGGATAAGTAACTTATTTGAAAAATATCTTAGATTCGTATTAAGATATTTTAGGTGGTGAGATTAGATTAAAAGGGTAATTCCGGAATGTAGCATTGCAAAAAGTTTAAGGAAGTGCCATGTGTCGTTCTGTCATGAAAAGTGCTGCTGTCTTTTATTATATAATTAGCAATAAGGCATTTTTTACTCTCAATTGATGTAGAGCCCATCACTAAATTGATACGTGTGAAACATGTGATTATTTTTTTTTCTTTTTTAAAATCATTTTATTTTGATTGTCTTAAAATGTCATTGCTTTGATTGTGGGCCTCAACATCGTTAGTGTAAATTTTGGTCCCAAGTCATCTTTCTTTTTTTTTTTTGGAGGGGGGTGGGGGGGGCTAACGAGGGTGTTTACATGGCATTTAACCTAGTAGGACTAATCTCCCAACCACACATACTACTCCGCAATATACGTTTTCTAAGTTAAAATTTGGTTATGTTGAACCCAAGACATGGTGTGCAATGTTGAACTCAAGACATGGTGTGTAAACCTGCGTCTTATGCCAACTAACCAACTCCAATGCAAGGGCGGGTTATGGCTTGGGGTGTAACGATTCGGTTAACCATATATTTTGGAAAAATTGCTAACCAAATCATATTTTACGATTTTTAGTTTTTAAAAATTATAACCGTAACCGTACCCTAAAAAATGGTTAAAAAACCGAACCACAGTTAACCATTTTAGAAGATTCTGTTACGGTTAATTGTCACTTAAAATACATAATTTTTTGTCAAAATGCAAAATACATATTCAAAAGTCAAACCAAATATTCTAGATAACAAATTACATAATCCAAAATTATTAAAGTAGCATTAAAATGTTCACATAGACAAATGAAATAATAAAGTGCATTTTTCCAGCAAACACGTCTTTGATCCTTCACTTTTCTCTTTTTCGTTTTTTGTTCCAATGATTATGGCTCAAAAGTTATAAGGGGTTATTTAAGTTATAAAATTACATAATATCCCATTTCTTCTTTTTTTTTTTCTTTTTTCTTTTTAAATTGGGGTGTAATGGTACGGTTAACCCTGTGTTTGGGGAAAACGGTTAACCGAATCATATGTTACAGTTCGGTTAATAACCGTGAGTCAAGACTGAGAACCGAAATCTAACCGTAAAGAACATTTTCTCGATTTTAATAACCGAAACCATGAAACACGGCTATTAACCATCAATGTAGCTCGGTTCGGTCGATTAGACGATTTTTCAGTTTTTCTCTTAGTTATTAACTCAAGTCCCACGCCATGGGCTCTACACCAAATACTGATCCCTAGTTATTGCCTCGAGGGAAGGTGCCACACCATGATAGATAGCCTGATAGAAATGATACGATGATGATGATACATAACTTGAGTTGCATGTTTAACTCAATGATGATAATTACCATTGAAATCAGTGCATGTAAAATTAAAATGTTTTTTGAGAACCTATCCAGATAAGGGGAGCTAAGGGGGGCAGGAGTGAGATTTACGAGAGAACATATGGGGGAGAGGAATACTTTCTTAGGCGGGAAAAAACCTTCACATACAGGGATCTATTACCCACATTGAGGGAGAAGACTTACCCATAGAGAGAAGAAAATTCACACCGTGCAGAGAGGACCCCAGGATATGTGGGCAGCAAGGTGAGAAGTGGGATCCCAACTGGGCAACCCCTTGTCCTCGGAATTAATTAAAAATGATCAAGCTGCAAATACATATATGGTTGAGCGGCATTGGCACTTTACTCTCATATATATGCTTGGGGATCGATCCCTGAATCCTCAAATGGAAGTATGACACAAAGGCTAGTAGCCCAACATAGAAAAAAAAGGTTTTTACGGGAAAAAAACCTCTTATATGTCTTATACAGGAAAAAGGCCCTAAAAGATCTTTACAAATAGTAAAAGGTTTTGCTGTCACTTTTTTTTTTTTTTTTTCCTAAGCATCGATATCAATGCTAAAAAGTACATTCATTACAGCATTACTCTCGATGCTTATTATATTATTATTCTTAGTTGAGAATTAATATCGACACTTGACCTAGGTTTGGGGCTCAATGATGCTCATTGCATTATTATTCTCTACTGAGTGTTGGTTTTGCGGCTTAGTTGAGCGTCAATTTCAACACTCTTGTCGTCTTCTCTTCCTTTATCTTTCTCTGTCTCTCCACTCTATTTCTTGCCCATCCCACCATCCTCAACACACCACCAAATATCAGTATTCATCTCTCTCATTTCATCTCATATCTTTATTCCCCTGAAACCAGCACCTACCTCTTCTTCCTCCAACACCACTATAATCTGTGTTCACCATCTCTATTGTCATTCCGTCTTTCTTCTCACGATCTAGATCTATAAGAGTTCTAGTCAAACGAATCCTCTATCACAAAACACGAGCCTATCATCTTCACCAAAACCTTTGTACCATCACTTGATTGATTTTATCTTCTCTGGCGTCTATCTAAGTGACATAGGAAAAGCTCTTGAAACAGCTGAATGTCGATGTTCCACTTCAAAGTCATAAAAAAAGAAAAAGAAAAAAGGAGCACCAGCTATTAACGCTGGGCTTCTACAAAACTCGCCTCACCACTGGGCATTGTTCTGGTTATATTTGATAAATTTTTAGTACTTATATGTACCATGTTGGGGCCACATGAGGTTTATCTGGTTCCTTAAACCCGCAGGGACCATTCTGGCCCAAATCGCTGATACCTTTTGTTGTAAAAAAAAAAACAAAAACAATAATAGTAATAAATGAAAGTAAAAAATTGTAGATAAAATCCTCGTGATCGGATCAGAACACCAGTGCCACCGATAGGTATGGGTAGTTAAAAGTGGACCACATTGCTGCTCGCGAGGTAAGGGTCCCTCCTCCCGCCCCTCCACCAGATAGATAGATAGATAGTTACGGATATTGCAAGCAGCGGCAATCTAAAAATCTTTCCTCTCGCCTCGCCTCGCCTCTCTTCTCTTTGTCGGACATTCCATTCCCTCGGTCCGTCGGTTGGTCGAGTCGAGGGGTAAAGTCATCATCGCTCTCACACGATGATGCTGCCGCCTGCCAAAGCTCCCCCTCAACTACGTCATCATCTAACAAGAAATCTCACATTTCCTCCTCCTCCTACTAGAACTTCTTCTCAACAACAGCAGCATCTACATCATCATAATCATCATCATTTCGGCATCATCGAAAGAAAGACAAAGACGAAGAAGAAGGAGTTGTTGTCGTCGTCATCATCGGTGGTTAGGGCTGCTTATACTCGAAAGCCGACTGGAACTGGGGGCGCATATGAGCTCATAGACGACGACACTGGCGAGAAATTCTTCGTCTGGGGCGGTCTCGACAACGACGACCCTCACCATTCTTCCATCCCTTCCAAAGAAGTTCTCTCCTGGAAACCCTCTTCTTCATCATCATCATCATCATCCGACACAGGCTACAAGCATGATAACAGAGGTACTTACTACTTATATTATATAAAGCTCCCACTCTGATAAACCCTAAACCCTAAATCCCCTCTCCCCCATTTCTTGTAAAAAGAAAAAAATGTTATAGGTCAAGGTGGAATTGCCTAATCTTCCTTTTCCTTTCCTCTCTCTCTCTCTCTCTCTCTCTCTCTCTCTCTCTCTCTCTCTCTCTCTCTTCTTCTAGGTCATATGTAAAAATGTCTCCTTTATTATTATTGGTCACCTCTATAGTATAGTCTATATAGTAGTAGTATAGATTTATCATTGTGCCATCATTTCATTCATTTTTTGTCTGCTGTCTGTAAAATAATGAATTACGCGACTGGAATCAGCTACTCAGGCATACGGTATTTTTTTTGTAATAATCTCACCGAGGCAACTCGTTGGGCCTCGCAATTAAGTGCTACCGTCTTCTTTAGGGCTTTGAAACTCTGTATAAAAACAACAAGATTAGAAGGGGTAAAAGCCGTAGAGTCACTAGATTGGAACGATTTAATTTTTTTATTTTATTTTATAGTACCATTGAATCCATTTATAGTACCATTTGTTTGGGTGTCATATTTATAAGTAAGATCTACTTCTTCTCAACCCACAAACCTGTTAGGTTAAATCTGGATACTTTTAGTTAAATTGGGGTGATTTTTAAATCAGTGCAGTCATTAGTAATTTCCTCTCAACCATAGGAGTTGAGCCAGCTGCAGATGGTGCTGCCATTGATATGGCTAGAGCCCGCACAAGGATCTTTACTTCAAGTTTTGGTAGGTTAAAGGCTCAACATGTGAGAGCATTGATTGAAAGGTCTTCTCATGTTAAGAAGGAAAATGTTGACGACTGTAGCTATGAAGGTGTATTTTCGAATGAATCTGATAGTTCAAAATCAGAAGATGAACCCATGGCAGTCAAGGCAAATGATACTGTGCTAAGCAGTGAGGTGATTTTGGATAGGAACCATTCCCGTGTCATTCAAGATTATGATACTAAGCGACTCTCAGGAGGCCAAATTGCACCTCCAAGAGCTCACAGGAACACTTCTTTGGCTACGGAACCAAAGGTTTTGAGTCCAAGAGCAGCTTCTTCCTTGAGGGGATGGAATAATGCCAGTTCATCTCGGAAGAGTTTGGTGGATTCAGTTAATGCTTCTAAGCAGTGCAGGGGAATTTCCACGGATGGTGGGTTTTTTAGCAAGAAATCGTTTAAAGATTTGGGATGTAGCGATGATTTGATTGAATCCTTAAGGGGCCAGCTTTTCCTTCGCCCTTCCCATATTCAGGTATATCTCATGCGATTTCTCTTTCATAACATGTTGACTAGTCATGAGGTGGTGTCCATTTATTTCATCTACACACGCACATTGTGAGTTAATAGTGTACATTTGTTTTACTAATTCACTCTTGTATAGCTGTGTTAGAAAGGCAATTTAGTTGGAAAGAGATGTTTTTGGTACTTTACTTTACCTGAGTGGAACATATTAAGCCAACAGCTTGATGGATAAGGCATAAGGCGAAGAAGATGACGACGATGACTAACGGATTTTCTCCATGTTAATCAATTTATTTTGGGATTGGTAGTGTTTGTATCTACCTTTTTGATGTTTTCTTATTGATTTCAGAATACATCACAATTCCTACAATTTCCTTGGAGATTGTTACAGACTTAATTTAGCTGATTTTTCATGCATGCTATGTTACTCAATGTAGTTTTTAATGAATGCTGCTTCTAACACATTTCAATGGAAAAATAAAAGGAAAGTTGGGACAAGAAGAATCGGGGATTAAAAAGAATCTTATCCAATCCTTTTATTTATCTGATACTGCATTCACATTTATCTGGATGAATCTCTCCTGATCTTCCAAGATTCATGGGATAATAATTTGATGGAGATGATGAATTTCTTGATCTTGTGAAGTTACTATGTTATCTGTGGTTTTAGGATAGATGATAATGACAGTTTTGCCCATTATGTATTGTCTTTTCCCATGGATTTTACCTTTTTTTTTTATTGTATTGAGTCTGAAAATCTAAACTTTATAGGAAAGGTATATTCCATATGCTTCATTCCATTAACTCCTCTACATAAACACCCTAGATATTGTTACATATAAAGATTTCTATTTAAAAACCTTCAAACTATTTCTCAATGTTTTTTGTTTTGAACGAAAAAGGACCTTTATAAACTGTCGCAGGGGTTTTTTGCTGCTACCATTATATCTGCTGATACTTAATGGTTGAGGCTGTGACCATTATGGGGTCAGATACTGTGCTTTCAAACCTTGAACTTCTCATCACTATATGGACATGTCAGTAATCTTGGGCTTCCTGGACTTATGTGTGTAGAACCTTTTCATTTTTATATTACAAATGCTCCTTCGTATGTTCTAGTGTCAGATTATGGAGTTGTTTAACTAGAATCACCAAAAATGATCAATAATGCTTTCTTCTTCAAGGGAAACTCATTTCTGTTACTTTGTAGCATATCATCTTCTATGTTTTCTATCCATTACTTCTGTTTTAAGTGCAAGTAGGTGCTCTTTTTACCATGTTAGCATGTTTCATTTGAACATGATTATAATTGGTGCTTGAGATTTTGACATGTAACAATAGGCCATGGCATTTGTTCCTGTTACAAGAGGAAAAAGTTGCATTATAGCTGATCAAAGTGGATCTGGAAAGACACTGGCATACCTTGCACCTGTTATGCAGCGTCTCAGGCAAGAAGAGCTTCAGGGACTCGCCAAATCCTCATCAAGGAGTCCTCGTGTAGTTATATTGGTACCAACTGCTGAATTAGCTTCTCAGGCAAGTAAATATTTAGCCATCTGGTGATTTGATACTTTACATCTTTTACTAGGTGTTTTTTTTTTTTTGGGTTCAAGGGTGGAGAGAGATTTGGCTGGATGGTTTCGTTTACCCGATAGGCTATTCTCTTCTCTCATTTCCCCATGCCCTTCAGTCCTTCACCTTTCGTTTTTTGATATGTCTAACCTGCAGCCTCATGGTTGGGACCAGTGGTGAAGCCAGGATTTACTTGTGCTCTGTGGTTTTTGTTTTTTTTGTTATGTGTGTGTGTGGCGCGGGGGGGGGGGGGGGGGGGGGGGGGGGGGGTGGTTTGAGGATCAGAACATTTTATATTTAATGAATCATTACTATATTGCTAGATTAAAAAAAAAAAAAACACATTTCAATAAATATTATTAAAAAATAACATTGAAGAAAATTCCTAAATTTGAAAGTGCTCTAATATTTTTTAAGACATTATTTCTCAAAAAATGTTTAGAGCAGTTAAAATACGGACATAATATGGCTCATCATAATTAATTCAAATAAGAAAGAGAACCAGTCACTATAATTTATTCAAATGAAAAAGAGACATGTGGGACCAGCCCACCCATTATCAATGACCTCCTCGCTTGCATGTGAGGTAAAATTTTCAGCACCATGTGGGACCCACCTATCATCAATTCACCCCACAGAGACTCATGAACCCTCGTGAATTGACACTTACCTTGATTTGACATTAGTTTGAGTTACACACACTGTTGGATTGAATTTCATTAGAAATACAATGTAAGAAACTGTTAACTTTAGGGGCTGTTTGGATGTATAGTGAAGTGAAGAGAAGAGTCGTGCAATAGAGAATAAAAGAAGAGGGGGTCAAATCAAAAGGTGTTAAATGACAAAAAGTCATGCCATGCGAGTGTAGCTTTTTTACTTTTTTAATAAAAAGAAGAGGGCTCTTTGTCATTTAGTGGATGAGTGAGTTACTTTTTTGGTAGAAAAAAGAGGTGATTTTTGAAATTTAGTACCTTTGCCCCTTCTTTTATTCTCTCTTGAATTGACCCTCTCTTCACTTCACTATACATGTAAAATACCCAAAAGGTCACCGAATTGCTAGCTGTTATGATATGATTGAGATGATATTTTTCCCCAAATCATTTCCACAATGAGACATTTCCATCACACTTTCCTCCCATGATCGGCATGCATCCGAGTGAATGCCACATGGACCTTGGACTTTTACGACTCATGAAGCTGTGAGAGGTACTTTTCCATAGAAGGAAAGAGATATATATGATTGTAAGCATACAATTATAAAGATGGGTTAGAGCTATGTATAACTGGTAAACTTTGGGTCCCATAATTAAATGGCCACTATCATCTGATCACGCAGAGTTTTTTTATGTAGCCCCAATCCGTCTCATGATTGGCATGCCTCAAAGTGAGTCCAGCAAAAGAGTTCACAAGTGTTAAACTTGCCAACAAATAGTTGCTAAATTTCGCTGTCTAGTGAAGCCAGTAAAAAGGAGTATTCAGACGTAGCATACTTGAATGGGAACTTTAAGCAGTGGTGAATATTTTTTTTTAAATATTTATTTGAAAAAGTAAATGTCTCTGAAATGTCTGGAGGTTTTGTGCGGGTTATACTTTATAAAGGGTAGAGAGCTGGTGAAGCATTTCTAGGCTTGTGACAGGATAACAGTTTCAAAAACGACTATTTTTTCCCGTCTTTGGTACAGAAGCACACACTGAATGCAACTTTTAAACCAAATAGACTTTGCTGTCAAGGACCTGGAATTTTATACCATTCAAAAAAAAAGAAAAAAAGAAAAAATGAGTTCCCGGTATTTTATAATCTATAGCTTGAATAATTTTCTTATAGATGAGAAAAGATGGGACAGGATGATGAACTTCAATGATCTTCTTACTTTATCATACTGTAAAGAGGAGGAGGCTGCACTATCCATTGTCCTTGGAGACAATTTCTTGCATTAATTATCTTGATTCAGATATAGAATATAAGTTGTGTGTTTATTCTTCTGTTCTTTATTAACTTAATCTGAAATACTACGTCAAATCTCATGTGTAAGGAACTCAAACTGCATCTTTGATAGCCTTTATCTTATGCAATCCTGAACTTCTGCAGGTACTAAACAATTGTCGATTGTTGTCAAAATTTGGTGTTCCATTCAGATCTATGGTTGCAACTGGTGGTTTTCGCCAAAAAACTCAAATAGACAACCTTCAGCAAGACTTAGATTTTCTGATAGCAACACCTGGTCGATTTATCTTCCTACTTCAAGAAGGTTTTTTGCAATTAACCAACCTCAAATGGTAAGATGGTTCCAGATTTCTGAAACACCGTTTCCATGTGTACTGTTTTATGAAAATGATAAGGAACATGGGTTTCTGGTGCTTGGTTATTATGTTATACTGGCTAATGCGTTTTAAAGTTCTACAATCTTCAATTTCTATCATACAGCTGATGGCCACCTTTGTATTTTTTGAAAGTATTAACGGATGCAGTTTATATATGCAGAAATCAGCTAGGCTCAACAAAAAAGATAGATCTAAATTGGAAAGAAATATGTTTATGTTTCTGGTTCCTGGTTATTAATAGAGAGCTGCTAATGCCACAACCCAAGCTTCTCTTTCCACATTCCTTCTCTTTCCAAAATTCCTCTCTACACACCCCATTGTTCCCAAAATACCCTTCTCTCCCTTCTCAGTTCACTTCCCTCCTTCCCCCCTCTCCCTGCCGCCAAACTCTCTCTCTCCCTCTCTCTCTCTCTCTCTCTCTCCCTGCTGGCACCGGCTGTGCTCTCTCCCTCTCCCCCTCTGATGGTGACGGGATGGGGCTGGGCTGGGCTGGGCTGGGGCGGGGGGTGGGGGTTGGGTTGGCATGGGCGAGTGTAGAAAGTTGGGGAGGGAGAGATTTTGATAGATGTCCTTGTAGGTAATTTTACACAGAGATATATTGGTCATGAAAAAAAGGGTTGTGGAAAGAGAAGCTTGGGTTGTGGCATTAGCAGCTCTCTATTAATATATGTTTTGTTTTTTACCACTCAAAAAATAAAATAAAATAGAAATTACAAAAGCTGAAATAAACCAACTTTATATGAATCCTTGAAACTTGAAAGTACATGTTGATATAACACCACTCGTGCGGCTTTAAATTCATTTCTCCATTTTCAAAGTCTTTCTTTAGCCTTTACCCTAGCATATATAAAGTAGGTGTTGTGCTTTGCATAATTACAAAAATGGTACCCTACCAGCTACACCATCAACAGACTGAAATTGGAAATGTAGCTGATGTGATGTTTACTTTTAATCATAAATTATATCATGCTTCTTAGAACATCTTCAATGCCTTGTCCCACCATATTTGATCGGCTTTAAATGTTCTAATTATTCCAAAAAATGCTCTCCACAGTTTCTTTCTGCCTATGGCACAATGAAACATGTAATGAAGTGATACTTGTGTGCGTGCTTGCATAATTTCAAATCCTACAACAGGCATACTGTAGAAAGCACATCAAGATATGGGCCTCTAAGTAATAAAGTGTTGGTTATGTTGTCGTCTTAATTGTCAAATCTCCATTATGGGTTCAGCAACATCATAGTCTTCGTAGCCTTGATTCAATTATTTTGGGTTTCCTTTCCGAGTTATCTTTTCCACCCAGCCCTATCTGATAACATACTGTCTGCAACTCCATAGGTCTAATATGTCTATCCTCACCACTCGATTCAAGGTCTTCATCTGTGTCCTCCCACTTCTAGTTACTTGAACTCGAAACCCTTAAACATGTAGGTTATTTATTATGTACTCAATTCGAATTCTACTCTTTCTTTAACTTTGCACATCCATCATAGCATTTGCATCTCAGTCAAATATAGTTTAGCTTTCTCATTTCTTTATTGTTCAACTTTCAACTCCATACAACAAAGCAGGTTTACTGTCTAACTGCTTTTTATAAAAATGACACATTCATTGATCAGCCCTTGATAATCACAGAATACTCTACTTGCTTGTCTCCACTTTGCACCCTGCACTGATCGTTTCCACTGTAGCCAACATAAACCAAACTCTTCACTTTATTCTACAGGTGCTCGTTGATATTGAAACCTATCACACTGGCACTAGGTTATTTTCAAATTTAACCAGCTTAGTTTACGCTCTTCAGATTCACCGAACTTTCAGTCCATAGATCTTGTATTTAATTTACTAATATCAATCAATTTGAGACAAATGCCTTGTTGATGACGGCTAGTTCTGGTGTATTTGAGTAGTCATTCTTGTCAGATTGATTTGTTGTAATTCTGTAAAAATCCATATTAGAGTGATTGTTGTGATCAAATTTTGATCCAACTGTTTGACCATTAACATTTTAGTAGGCCTTTTATTAATATAACCAAGTAACATAAGTATAAGAGAACAAATACATAAGCATTGTTTTTTTAAGATCATACAGTGATTTAGGACATTTATGACGAAGAATGGTCTAGCATGTCATTTATGATAGTTAATGAAAATAGATATCAAAATCTAATATTTTCTAATATATTAGAATTTTAGAATTGTTGACCTCCAATTAAATTTGCGTTTATACCTGATCTGCATCGCTTTGGGTGGCGACCGATCTGCCTTTCACAGCCGCTTTTTGATCCTTATGTCTAGAATCTAGATACATGTTTCAGCGTTGTTTGGCTTGAAACATTCAAGAAAATGCCATTTATTTTTTTTGAAGGGTAAAAATTCTATGTAGACTCACGAGTCAGGTTTGGCCTTTTGAAAATGAAAAATAAAAATAATTTAAACTCCTCATGCAGTGAATCAAGCATAATAAATACACAAATAAAGACTAATTGGGTAAATTGAGATTTTAATGTTTTAATCCATGGGGAAAATACCTTTATCCTCCCTTCGTAAATACAAGGAAGGAAGTATAAAGAAAGAATGAATAAAAAGGCATGCCAATGGACCCCTCCAATCTTGGTGAATTATCCCTCTGATATTGATGAGTAGGAAAGCTGCCTTCATAGGGTTGTTGTCTTGTTGAATCAAACTCTGTAATACAAATCTCTTCCCATCATGTTCTTTGGAGTGCGAACAGTGACACTGATATCCATATCCTCCTAACCGAGACATTTTAGCTCAGAGATGGTGCTCAGTAATCCATTGTGTCTTTCTTCTTGGGTACCGAATTTTGCCCCACTCATTTCAGTGGAACTGGCTTTTTTTTAAACGGTGGAAGTGCAATTTTCTTGTCCTTTCCTTTTTTTCCGCAAGTACCTTGAGTACCTTGGCTATTTCATTCACCATTGGCACTCATTTTGCAACCTGGCAGCTTCCCCCAGCTCCCCATGTCCCTCGTCCTCCTCTCTGTTTGTATCATGGTGTTAGTGTTGGTGCTCATTTCACAATCACAAGAGAGCATCAATCACTTAACTACACACACCCCGACCCCTCTTCTCTTGGGGGAGCATAGGTTGTGATTAACTGATTATGGACATTAGCATAAGATCATTTCTCTTAAATAAATGTGCAACACTGACATTTATTTTACCTTTTGTGTTAGTGCTGTGTTGGATGAAGTAGATATACTCTTTGGTGATGAAGGTTTTGAGCAAGTGTTGCAAAGCTTGATTAAATCTGCACCTATGACGACACAATTTCTTTTTGTTACTGCAACTTTACCTGTGGACGTATACAACAAGCTAGTTGAAATCTTTCCTGATTGTGAAGTGATCATGGGGCCTGGCATGCACCGCACAAGCTCAGGCCTTGAAGAGGTAGAATCACCTAAAATTTTTTGTTGTCATGTTACGTAGTATACTGAATCCTCTGTGATGATCATGCTCATGACCTTTTTTTTTTCCATTCAGTCATTCATGCCCAATACCATGCATTGAAGAGAAATGAAGGATTTTAATGATAATTCTTCTAATTATTTTTCATTCTAGTGCTACAGATCACTATTCTTTCATCAGTCACATGCGCTTAACTACTTTTTGTGAACAGATCATTTTATATAATATATGATCTAAAAACCATTCAAAATATGTGCTGACCGTGTTTATTATGTAAATCCATGATTCACTGCAAGGGCAACCATTTGCTTTGGGCCAATTTAAAAAAATGTGGTTCAATCACAGAAATCAAATTCTTCATACATCGGGGCCCACTTTAACTTGGGTCCAAACCATTAATTCAATCCTAACTCTATACATTGATACACGACTCATAATCAGGTCAATCGAAATAGTATTAACCATTAGATTGAGAAGAAACATGGCTAAATTTTAGTTGTCTGGATCCAATAGTAAATATAATTCTGATTGTACTGAATTTTTATATAGTTGTGATGAGAGGAAATTTAACTTCTAATGGGCGGTCTGGATTACATAAAAATGGTCCTCATTGTGTGTAGAAAATCATCACCAAAGTCTTCTTCCAACTATGTCGGGGATGGCGATATGAATTCTATTTCTCCATTCTGATATCCCGAGCCAAATCCTTGGATGGGTTGCACTTCTTTAGATCTATCCTTACTACTTCCATCCATGTCCTCTTCGGCATACCCTTTTTTCCTTAGTAGGTCATTGAACATCAGAGAAATTTTTCCTTAATGGCGCTATTGCTACCTACATTGGACATGTTGAAACCATCTTAAATGAGTCTCTTTTAATTTAAACCTCTTGATACTACTCCTAAATGCTCCCGAAAGTATTCATTTTTTCTCTCTTTCCTAGTTTTTACCATTTATCCATCTCAACATTCTCATGTGTGCAAAAAATAAATTTATTAATAAATTATTTTAATTAGTGCTTTAATCACGTTTTGCTTCACTCCAATGGCTAAGATCACTTATTTTAGAGGAGTTGAAGTATGCCATAGGTAAATATGATAGGCCCCACCAATCATGGTCGAGATGGGGGATCGAAAGATCTAGATGGGACCACCCCATATATAAATGGGCTTGAATTGTATCATGTGGGCCGCACAGGTTGTCACGCACCGAGACATCTACAGAGGAGCAAAAAGTGCACACATATTCAGCGGTAACTGAATATATATATATATATATATATTATATATATATGGAGATGCTCTCACCTTATTATGAGAGAGAAGGTGGGGGACCTCACATCCATATCCAATGCCAACAACATAAATGTGAGGGCCACCACCTTATCTCTCATAGTAAGGTGAGAGATGCTCTCATAGGAACATCTCTCATATATATATATATATAAAATATCAGTTGGTAGGTTGCAGGAAGGAATTCTTACTTAACACTAGCCTTTAGTTTTGGTGCTAGAAAATTATGCATAACCTAGGGATTATGTTGTAGCTTATTGTTTTTTTGTCATTCAGGAGTGCTAACTGATTTTGGCTATGCCTGGTTACACGTGCAGCTACTTGTTGACTGCAGTGGTGATGATGTACAGGAGAAAAGTCCAGATACAGCATTTCATAATAAAAAATCTGCATTATTGCAGCTTGTGAAGGAAGTCCCAGTTCCAAAAACTATAGTTTTTTGCAATAAGGTTAGTTATCAGAGTAGTCATCCTTGTGGGGTCACTATTAGTTGTAAGCCTCTTGGCTCTTGTTTAAGGCTTTTGCCAAGGGAATTTGGTTCTATTGCAGATTAAGATTAGAACAGAATGCAAGTTGAAGAATAGGAAAGTGGAGATTTCCTCTTTTATTTTTTTAATTGATTTCTTTCTGTTATTCGTCACTTGTATTTTCATAGAGTGGAAAAGCCTATCTATGTTTTTCAGGCAATTGGAAGGAAAATAAACAACACAAAATTTCACTTTTGGTGTGAAATGTCATAATCAAATCTTCTTATTGTGAAATGTCAGTAAACTCATGTATACATTTATTCTTTCTAAGGACCGTACCTATTTCTCATTCTTAGTTTGAACTTTGATCAAACCTTTAAAAACCTTCACTAGCCAAGCTACCAGTGACAGTACTAGGTTGACTTAACTTTTAAAAATAAAATAAAATTGTTCGTACGGTTAATTTCCTCTCTTTTACCGATGCAGATAGAGACATGTAGAAAAGTTGAGAACATATTAAGACGGCATGACAGAAAAGGAGCTCATGTGCGGGTGTTGCCATTCCATGCTGCATTAACACAGGAATCGAGACTTGGAAATATGAAGGAATTCCTCAGTTCACAGTCTAAAGATTTATTGTTCTTGATTTGCACCGACAGGTAATGGGATGGCAGTATATATCTTCATAATAAATTAATTTTATTCCATCTATTTGGTGTTTTTGCGAGTTCTACTTTTCCACTTTAAAAGTAGAACATATTGGGCCAGAAATTGTAAAAGATTCATTTTACGACCCGGAACGTACAGCCCATTTGCGTTGTGTGGTATGGGGTCCGCCAATGATCAACTGGAATCCTTATGTGTGATACCCTTGGAATTGAGTCTCAACCTGATTTTGACACCCATCCAATCATTATCCACAGGATAGAATCACAGTAAAGGGCTTACTAATAAAGCCATTAAACATTGAGGCCTTATAATCAAGGGGTAGAGTCATGTGATTGGGGTGCTATTTGGCCAACCCTTAATCCACATCTAACCCTTTAGTACCACTCAACTCTGAGCACCAAGGATTGAAGGTCTAGAATGATGTGATGGGGTGGGGTGTTTTTTCTTTTTTTTTTTTTTGTTTTAACTCAACCGTGCGAATCAATGCAATCTTTCCAGCTGGCCTTGCTTTTATCCCCAAAGACGGGTTCAGGTCTTAAGTGAGAATGGTGTGCAATCAATCATCAGCCTATACATACGCACAACGAATGTACAAAGATGGGCCTGATCATGATGCATCTAGTTATCTTCACCCTATAAATATATATATATATATATTTATATATGTATATATTACATCCTTGTTTTTCGGTCGGCAGTTTAAAAAAACGAAGTCACATTATTGTTGAATTGCAACAGGGCATCACGAGGGATAGATTTCATGAATGTAGATCATGTGGTACTCTTTGACTTCCCTCGGGATCCAAGCGAGTATGTCCGCCGTGTGGGAAGAACTGCTCGGGGCGCTGGAGGCATGGGAAAGGCATTCGTGTTTGTCGTCGGTAAGCAGGTTTCACTTGCACGGAGGATAATGGAAAGAAACAGCAAGGGTCATCCCTTGCATGATGTTCCTGCTGCCTATGAGCTCGCCAGCTCCGCCCCCGTCCTGTATTAAGATTTTTGAATATCCTCCAAGTGTCGCTACATTTGATACAAAGTCCTGTTAAATTATAGTTGAGCTCTCAAAAAAAAAAAAAAAAACCTTGGGGTCCTGCATGTTGGATGTGTAAATAGAGATATTCCCAGGTTGGTCAGTTGTTTTACCTTTTTTTTTTTCTCTTGATGGAAATGGTGGATGGTGCACCGATCAAGCTAAACTCTAAAAATCAAACCCAAATATGATTGGACCTAGAATTTGTATTAATTGCCAGCAAGCGTACGTAACTCAAGGCCTGAAGCCGGCCCGTGTTTAGCTGATGGCGGCACTGTCCCAAAGGTAATCCGGGCCCAGACCAGATCGACTCAGGCCCGACCAAATGGCAAAATGACCTGTGACCCGTCCAAAGATACCTGGGCCTGGAACAAAGAGATCTGGGCTCGGACAAAGAAAGATGGGCCAGCAGCCGTAAAGCACCCTTACTGGACCTACCTCCCAGGAAGGTGATTTATAAATTAAATTTTTTTTTTTTTTTTTAAAGTGTTAACACAATAAAAGGTCAAGGACTAAACCTTGACGAAAGCTCCAATAGTGGGAAGACTGACGATTAATAATAGTGGCGGATCTAGGATTTTTGCTTGAGGTGATTGGGTTTTGGGAATAAACTTAGAGTTCTCATGTGGGCAAACATAGGACTTTTATGTGAGTTTTCAAAACATGAACAGAATTTTCATCGTGGTTTTAAAATCAAACTGAAGTCCAACGGGTGCGATCGCACCTATGTAGTTTATCTAGGTCCGCCCTTCCTTCTTAATGGTGCCCACTTGATTGATAATGTAAAGTGCACAAAGTAATCTTTTTTTTTTTTTTTTTCTTTCTCTGATATGGGTCGTAATTCATCTTTCTCAAAAAGAAGTAAACGAGCACATAATTAACAGGTCTTGTGCAAGATAAATATGAAAGTTTAACCCCCACTCGAATTGCCTAATATTTGATGCTTGGAAGAATTCCCCTTTGAGTCTCTCCCGACTGCCTTACACGATGAAGTTTTTTCTTTAAAAAAAGAAGGTTAATTAGTCCACTGCCATTGGCGCCACGGAACTGTGAACATGGACTTTCCTTTTGCTTGGCCTTGCTTTTCTTCCTTTCTTTTTTTTTTCTTTTCCTTTTTCTCTAATCACAACCCCACCTCGCACTGAATGAATTAAATGAGCACGTGACAGAAATTCAACGGCGTGCATAATGCATTAGACTAATAACTAGTAACGGTTTCATTTCACATACAGATTACACGCCCAAACAGTTCAGAAGAAAAGGCTAGGGGAGGGAAATTAAGATGATCAAATTAAATGGGAAACACAAAAAATATCAAAAGAGGAAAAGAAAAGCAAACAAACAATCAATTGATATTACATGAACTAACAATCAATTGATCTTACATGAACGACGACCGCCACCAAGTGTCCTCCATTTCTTCACAATAAAGAAGAGAAGAAGAAAGAAATAAAGAAGCAAGAACTCTCTCTCTGTCTCTCTCTTAACATTTTTTTTGTTTTTACCACCGCTAGTAGCTAGTATCTAACAGGAGTAGTACCACCACCACCAAGTCCCCTATAGGTGCCGCTGGGAGGGGAGGGGGAGGATCTGCTGATCAATCGGTACTGGAACCTAAACCTCCTCCTGCTCTGGTACCCCTGCCTGACCTTCAACCAGACCAGTCGCCGTAGCCTACGAGCAGACCGGAGCTTGATCCATACCACCCGCCTCGCCCGAATCAGCGATGACTTTATCCTCTCCACAACGCTTCTCTTCCGACAGAAGTGGTAGCTTCTAAGGAAGAGCTGCCGCTTCTCCATGTACGAATGATCGGAGAAACTGGATTCCAGCCGAAACATCATCGGCACTGATGCTGCACTACTTTGAATTCCATCCATACTTTCTATTTGATTTAATGATGCGGCCCGGGGGGAACAGTTACAGAGAGGGATGATATTTTAATAGTTTAGTTAGATTACACGGAGAAGCAATATTAATTGGAGATATATAAATATATATATATATATATATAGTAGATATATGTGGGAAAGACCTCAAGGGAAGAAAGACCTCAAGGGAAGAGAGAGAGAGAAATTAAAGTAGGAAAGAGAAATAAGCCATCCAGATCCATCCGTCTCTTTATCTTGCACGCATTTACGTATAGAAACCAATGGAAATAAAGGGAATACATGTACACACACATATATGAGACGAAACGTAAGGAGTAAAGAGGAAGGGGCTGATGTGCTGCTGTGGTGTGCTGTGATGTGGTGCCGTGCCGGTTGTTTCCGTGGATGAAAGAAGAGGAAAGGGCTGAGGATGAGGTTCAGCTTGTTTGCTTTCCACGAACTCTCGCTGCACTTTTGATCTCCCTTTGCATGTGGACGGTTGGTTAGATAGGGCTTGATGAACCTGTCACTCACATGCCCTTTGTGATCTTTCTTCCTTTTCTCCCTCCCTCCCTCCTCGTAATTAGCGTGTCAAGTGAGGGCATCTTCCTTTTCTCTCTCTCTTTCTTTCCGTCTTCTCTCTAGGAAAGGAAGCCTCTATTTTCTGGATGCCCAAAAGAGTCCTCCACAAATGAGGGTCCAGTCCACTTCAAAATCAGTTACAACGGTCGCCAGCCCTCCCCTCGGCATCCAAAAGTTGGGTGGGAGTTTGTTTCCTCCTCGACCTAAAACGGACTTATAATGGGTCACTTCCTGGGTCAAACTAATCGGACAGAGCATTTCTAATCCAGGATGCTTGTTTTGCTTCTACCCTTATCATCCACACCATAAATGAAAATGAAGGGGAACATGAACAAAAACGAAAAATAGATTTGGGATGAAAATGAAGCTGATCTCTCCTATAGAGAGAAAAGTGGGAAGAGGATTTAAGCAGTTACAATGCAATTACATGCATGTTGGAAGTTGGAGGAGAAAGTGAGTGATTTGTAAAACATGAGAAATAACTTTTGGTCAATATGATTTGCAGTTGCAGTCAAAATTAACTTCAAAACCCTTGACTTTAGAATAGATTGGAATGAAGAAATATAATTCACGAAGCCAATCCCAATATGGTTTGCAAGGCTTTGATGATGAATTAGACTTGCCTCGATTATTCCTTTAAATATGGCAACCTACGTGTGAGTAAAGGGTGACAACATTCATGAATTATATTTATAAAGCATGCCCAACTCCCAAAGGGAAAACTTGTTAAATAGCGACGATGTGATCTTGTGGGATCGAGGCATGTAAGGGAGTTTTAAAAAAAAAGATCCAAGTGAAGGAAAATGCTTAGGAGTAAAACGTTTAGTAGGCACAAACAAGACAAGCATCATCAAAGCCTGCAATTGCATTAAGAGAAAAGGAAAGTAAATCATTGGACTTCCATATTGATGCAGATAGTAAAAAGATTAAGGTGGGCCAGAGTAGACTAAGATATATAAATAAAAAAGCTAACTTCTTAATCCAAACACTTGAGAATATGGGAATTCTAGCTAAAGATAGGGCAGGCAGAAATTTGAATTAGTAAGGAAATGAAGAATATTATTTTAAAATAAAATTTAATAAATTTAGTATCAGCAAAGGTTCTATGGTGTAGTGGTTAGCACTCTGGACTTTGAATCCAGCGACCTGGGTTCGACTCCCGGTAGGACCTTTTATTAACATTTTTTTTATTTATCATCGTCTTCGTCAACGGCAAGCCTCTCCCTGTCTCTCCCGATCCATCTCCGTCCCTGTCTCCCGCTCACTCCCTCTCCCCCTCTCCCTCTATCTCTCCCACCACCCCCCATCCGCCTCTCTAGTTTGCACTGGTCAGAATGGTTTCTTTTTTTTTTTTTTTGCTAAGTTAGGCTAATGATTAGGAGTGATACTTTTTAAATTTGGAGACTCAGGGATTGATCCAGGCATCTGAGCGATATTAAGGTGCCTACAGGAGGACTCATGAGTTGCTGCCATGGCCTAGTCATACAAAATTAATTCCATTTAAGAGTGACATGCCTATGTTAATTCCTCATCCATGGCAGCGATTGGTTCTGCACAAAAAAATATATATATTAGACAAACGGCCATCAAATTGAAGAATTGAAGGTAGAATGTTTGTGAATACAAACGACCATCAAATTATCACTCATTACATTAGGCTGGAAACATACTACCCCGATTACAAATAAAAGAAGGATAATGGATGATCTCTCAACAGGGAGCACTGATGGAAAAAGGAATAGGCTGGAAAGATGCAAATCCATTTACACACCATTTTGACAACAGGCCTGTTAACCACATGGACAAAGCCTGTGTGGGGGAACAAGTTTCGTAGCCCCTAAAAGTGAGTGGATTTTTGCTCATTCATTTTGATTTTTAGACAGATAAAGTAGCAAGAGGAGTTCTGTCAGACGGTTTCTATTTCAGTATGGCTGAAACACAGTCATGTCTAGTATGGTTGAAACAAATGTGCATATCTTCCCTCCCATGTGATGTAGCAATGTTACTCTTTTCTCTTGTCCTATGAGTTTAACAAACAATATCTTCCAAATGGGCAAATCAAAAAATGGGACGCAGCAGGAAGCCACTCTCAATTCTTAAACAAAATCAAGTAAAATCAGAATCTCTACGGCATAACAATGCATAAGCCCAAGCATGAGATGAATCATGGAAACATAAGGCATATGGGAAAAACAAACATGGAAACAGAAAAGGAGTAGAAGCAGAACCAAGAACAGAAAATGAAGAACAATCTCCAACTCTTAAGCACTACTCTAGTAGAAATTGTCATGTTACACTAAAGAAAAGTCACAGTTAAAAAATGGGTTCGGATATAAAAACTCAGTGAGGCGTCTGCCATTCACAAAACTGAAATATTTAATCAGAAATGTGCATACCCACTGCTCAATTAAGTAATCCAACAGTAACCAATACATATGAAGGACAGAGAGGGAGCGGAAAAGGGAGAGAGCGGGAGAGGGAGAGGGAGAGAGGGAGTGAGCGGGAGAGAAGGAGATTGGGAGAGGCAGAGGGTGAAGGAGATGGAGGGAGATGGATCGGGAGAGACAGGGAGAGGCTTGCCGTTGACGAAGACGATGATCCGGCCCGGAGATGACGATGATGAGACTGGAAGGGCTCTCTTTTCTGTGAGGTTGATGACAATGGAAGGGCTCTCTTAATCTGAGGTTGACAAGGACGGAAGGGAACTGGGCGGGATTCTAATTTTCTCTTTATATCTGGTGTTGAAAAAACTGTTGGATTTCGGCTTAGTCCTACGCCTGCAGGCTTCCCTTGTACTATTGCAATACAGGATCACTTCCATAACCACATTTAATTTGCCTCGGTTTTGTGTGGGACTCATTTTGCGGATAGGATATGATGACCAACCTTAAACAACGTCCACTTCAACGTTTGATGAGCTTAGTACTAGTAAATCATAACTACTTTTTTCTTTCATATCTGCTACCAACCTACCACTCACGCATTGTTTTTAGGAGGTAAAAACCACTTTGCATTTGGCAAGGGAGCTCTTGCTGGCAGAAAAAAGTTGCAGAGGATTTGCCACTGCCAACGCTGTTTCAGTTCCTCGCCTTGTTGGCATTTAAGATAGCTATTTAATTGTTTTACATGGAAATTAGGACAGTAGAATCAGAGAAATCCCGTCGTAAGATTCTCATCGCTTTTAAAGTTACAACTTACAACTAATAAAAGATGACTCCTTTTACCAGAAAAAAATAAAAATAAAATGACCCCCACACTCTCTGTAATTAGTTCTATTTGCAAATATCTGATCCATTCATCTCTCCTCCATTCAAATGGTTAGGATTGTGTTTCTAGATGATCTAGAGGCTATGACATATTCTAGGTAGGGCCTACTGGATGTTTTGATTCAGGTCTCAACACATGTACAACATGCATGAAACAAGGGAATGTGGATTGGATGAAACAGTAGATCCCGGCATTGTACCCAATAAATCAATGACAATATAATTTTGAGGTTTTGACTAGTAGCTTACCAATTTGAGGTTTTGACCAGTAGTTTACCCCAAGATATGGTTTTTACCTCTTTATTCCCAAATTTTGAATATTTCTCTATTGCTACAATTGCACCATCTTAGGACCAAAATGCCCATATCGTAGACTGTAGATTTATTCATATGCAATTAGATTAGATGTGAGGATGATTTTCTATAACTTCGAGGGTCCGTATATGATCTCGAACATAACTTCTCTTTTCACAGTTTTTAGCAACTTGATCTTGTCATTTTTGTTAAGACAATAGAAAATGGTCTGTCCAACGGTGGAGGGGAGTTTTTCATGAATATGATTGTATTTGGAACTTGCAAACTTTCTGTCTCAGCTGTGCTAGGAAAAGATTTTACGCATGCATATGCAATGGGCTGACAAGCCAGGATACATAGGCCGGACAAATGTTGTCCATTGGACTAATGAGTTTGAATCAAACTATGCATTTGGTGGCAATCTTTTGGTAGAAAGAGGTCAGTCAGCATGGAATGGAATGATCAAAAGTTCTCTTCATGGATCTCTCCACTCACCGTGGAGGTATTAATTTATCGTTTCCTTCACATCATCCTAAGTAAAAGTTACTCCCATCTGCCGATATCTATTCTACTCCTTTCTGAAATGATTCTAATAATCTTCTCATAGCCCAAATTCATGATGTGATGATCAGGGCGCCCACCATTTGGGACATTTGGAAAATGCATGACTCCACTTTGGCGTCCACATTGCCCACTAATAAACTTATGATGCATCCATTCCTGTTCCTGTCACCAACTAATAACAGCTCCTCCCCCACTCTTCCCAAATGAATTGGCACTCTCCCCACATGAATGGGCACTCAATAATGTTCTTATTCTCACTACTGGGTTGAAAAACCAAAGTTTCAATACCTTGAGAACTATTAGGCTTTCTAAACCCTAAACCGCACGAGCCGTGTGTGTGTGTGTGTTTTGATGCAATTCACACTTAAGTGTCATTGCAGACCTATTTTTCTTTATACAATTTGCAATTTATTCTAGTCTCTTCTTCTTCTTCTTCTTTTCCTTTCCTTCCCCCCCTCTTTGTGTAAAATGCAATCAAGCTTGTATGCTATTTCTGAAATGCTGGTCCAATGAATTAATGAATTGTTCAAATCTCTCAGTGAACGATGGCTGCAATGCAATTGAATCGTATTACTCAATTATCCATTTCACACTAGAGCAGCAGTCTAAGGTCGGCAACAACAGAAGTAGGAGAATCTTGAAAAGAAAGCAAAAAGGAACAATTCCATTCCATTCACTAGCTCAATTCAATTCCTGTAACTAGAAAGAAATCTAATTCCGCCTCCACACACATCATCCATTCATCCTTTCTACTCAGAAGAAAAGAACCAAAACACAGACAATAAGTTCAGCAGAAGGAAAAGTAAAGGAAAAGAAGACCTAAATTAGATTAGATTCATTCACTCACTCAAAACACTCAAAACACTCACTTGTCAAAGAGCAAGTTCATGAAGGTCCTGAAAACCTGACCACCACGCTTGTTGGCCGCCAGATGGTCTCTGACGGCCCTCTCGTCGGGCACGAACCCCTTGTCCCTCATCTGCTCCAGGAGCTGGCGGGCCTCGTCGAGCCTCTTCTGCTCCTCCTCCCCCCTGGCGAAGAAGGCCTCAAAGACGGCAGTGTAGGTTGCAGCGTTGGGCCGGATGCCGTCGTCCATCATCTCCAGGAGGTGCCTCTTGGCGTCGGGCAGCGTCCTGGAGTCGGCGGCGAGGCCCCTGATGAGGACGGAGTAGGTGTAGGCATTGGAGCGGACTCCGGAGGCGAGCATGCGTATGAAGACCCGGAGGGCCTCCTTGGGCTGGCCGGCGTTGGCGTAGGCCTCGACGACGGCGGTGTGGGCGACGACGTCGGGCATGGAGCCCTTGTCCTTGATGAGGGAAAAGAGCTCGAGGGCCTCGTTGGTGAGCCCGTCCTTGGAGAGGGCGTCGAACATCTTTATGGCGTTTGGGACGAGCCCCTCCGTGCGCATCTTGTGGAAGATGGCCTGCAGGTCCTTTGGGTCCTCCTCCTCCTCCTCCTCGACCGTGTGGTGATGACGATTCTTCCTCTTCCTATTGTTGTTGAAGGGGTCGTACGGAGGAGGAAGCTTGCTCTTGTCCATAGACTTCTCCTTCGTCTTCGTCTTCATCTTGGTCTTGTTGTTTGATGCTTCCTCCTCCTCCTCGGACGAATAGTCGAACGCTGCGGGGCTGTTGGTGGTGTTGGATTGGGAGGAGCTGAATTGCCTGCAGAGCGTTCTTGCTGCTGCTAGGGTTTCACGGTGGCGGTTGGGACAGAGAGACTGAAACGACGACGGATGGAGAAGAGATGTCTCTGCTTTTGCTTTGACAGCTGCCGGTGTTGGTGTTGAGAAAAAAAAGGACGAGAGCTGGAGGAGGCGGCGGCTGACGAGGAAAAGCCTTTGGCAGCATAATAAGGAGCAAGCGATTGCCATTGTTGGAGAATGAATTGGTAGAAATGACGACGATGGCGATGATGATGATCTCTCTTCTCTTCTTCTTATTATTATTATTATGAGTCACAAATGGGATGAGAGATTGTCTTCTTAGGCGGGCATGGGTGTCGTTTTGTAATGGTTTTTTGGGGGCGATTGCGCCACACTGCCCTTGTACCTTCTCTCTCTCTCTCTCTGTGTGAGAGAGATATTTTGCTGTTTTTCTCAATAAAGTTCTTGTCACCGTTCGAAAGAGGGAAAAAAAAAAAAAAGAGGGTTTCGTGGGGGCTCAATAGTCAAGGGAGAGACGAGTGCAACTCAAGTTATTTTGGTACCCTATAAACATCTGAATCTGACCCTGATTAGCCCAATGTACTGGAGAGGAGGAGGGATTTTTCCGTGAAATGCGAGGTTCTCTTTTTTCTCTTTTTTTTTTTTTTTTTTTCCAGTAAACAAACTGTAAGGGTTATTTGAAGCAATAAGTCTATTGGATAGATTGGGTTGCCCGAACGGTAGATCGATCCAATGTGGCGATACAGCTGGTGCTGACATGGACCAAAATGGCTTTGTTTTTCCAAAGCCCGCCAAAACGAAAGAAAAAGCTGAAATGTGGGAGGCGAAGAAAGAAAACCCATTTTGAACTTTCGTTCTCTGGTTCTTTTCTCTCTCTCTCTCTCTCTCTCTCTCTCTCTCTCCATTCGCAAAGGCTGAAATTAGGGGGGCGAACAGAAAACCCATTTCGAACTTTCATTCTCTGGTTCTTCTCTCTCTCTCTCTCTCTCTCTCTCTCTCTCTCTCTCTCTCTCCATTCGCAAATTGCTCATCTCTTTCTCTCGCGCGTGGTCGCCTGACGGTCATCGCTCATCTCTCTCGTGCGCGGTCACTCGACGGTCCCTCGTCACCCTCTCTTACCATCGTCTCTTCCTCTTCTCCCTCTCTTGCCTCTCTCTCTCGCAAGAAATTCGTTGGTGCTGCTGCTGGAACTTTCTCTTCTTCTGCCACATCGCAAGAAATTTCACTCAGAGGATCAATAACTAGGGGTGTACAAAGAATCCGTCAATCCATCGATCCGATCTGATTTGATCCACGGATTTTGATCCAATTCGAAGGCCAACGGATTGGAAATTGTGTAATCCGTTAGCAACGAATCGATGACGGATTTCACCTTTAATCTACGGATTCAATCCGATCTGATCCGTTGTCATTAAATATAAATAACAAAAATATAGATATATATATATAAAATAAGAGAAAAAAATGTAAGGAGTCACTAATCTTATGAATATAATAGGCATACAACTCTCAACTCATGCCCCTTTAATTCAATGGCTTCAAAATTCATATGTTTTTTCTTATTTCTTTTGCCATATAATGTACAGGAACGGATTGAACGGATTAATCCGATCCAATCCATTACTCCACGAATCAGATCGGATCGGATTTGAATAGTAACGGATTGGTGACGGATTATAAATCCGTCAATCCGTAGGCAACGGATTGGTGACGGATTTGGCCCAATCCGCACCAATTCAATCCGTGTACACCCCTATCAATAACGCTGCTGCTGCTGCTGGAAACTTCCTCTGCGCAGATCTTCTTTAACGAAAAAGGGCAAAAGCATCTCCAAATCCCTCAATCGCTCCCGCTCCCAGGCCCTCCAAATCCCTCAAAGAAAAAGGGGAAAAACCTCTTCCTGGCGGTCATCTTTTTCCACTTCTCATTTCATCTTCGACGCTTCAATCGACCTCTGCTCCTTTTCAATCGACGAAAACCTAGGGTGCGAGCTCGCCATTGACGAACGACCAGGCGAACCTCTGTTCCTCTTCTCGTTTCTTCTTGAACAAGTACAAGCGGTCTCCCCCATCTCCTCTGTCATCCTTGACGCCTCAGCTTCAACCGGACTCTTCCCCTTTTCATTTATTCTTCGATGAAAAAAGAGGAAAAAGCTTGTCTGGTTCTTTTAGACGGCAGTCTTCTTCCACTGCTCTGCTGCAAGTCCGGACTCAGATCTGGCGCGTTCGGATCCTCTCCACCTCATTTTCTGGTTGGAAAGGTAAATCATCTCTTTCTCTATTATTGTGATCTTTTTTACTCTTTGGTTTCAAAACTGTGGGTATTCTACAGAATCCTTAGTAAACACTTGGATGACCTGCTAATGTAAACAAATTCTAGTTTTATTCCTCTTTCTTCTTTTAGTAGAGTATATTATAGTGACTTTGGTTCTTTATGTAGATATTGGATGCACTAAGAATTGCAATGAACTTGAAAATCTTGGTGAAAGAGATAATTATCAATTCCATTATCCAGTAGGGACACCATGGAATACTATATATAATCAATCTGGTCAAAATAGCTTTTTGTCAACAACCAAATGCTTTATCTTCTTTCAAAACCTATGTTTTAGCAAAGTAACCTACTTTGCATCTTTCGATTGTCCATGAAATTTACATTAAAAATGCTTCCCATTCACCTATCTGCCATGTTTGATTCAAGGGTTTCTTGGTATTTTAGCAATTGTGGCTTCTTGGGTTAGGCATTTTAGCAAAAAAAGAAGAGCAAAGGTGTATCTTATTCACTTTTCTGGTTATGTAGATGAGAATGAGAAGGCAAGGAAGGACACACCTCCATTACATTTCTAAAATATAAGACATGATAAAAAAAGAAAGCTTGCTCTTAAATTGAATGGATAATGATGTTTTGGCTGAATTAGAGACATTTGAAGTACAAATTTTGGAAAATTTTGAAGTGTGCTTTTCATTTCAATGATGAAATACTAATCTCTGGTCTTTTAGTTTATTTTTCTCACTTTCCTTGGGGCTTTTTCATGAGTTTTTTTTTTTAGATGCTTCTTTTCTTTGTATATAGGATAAGAGGATTCAGATGAGAAGAACAGATTAATTAAGAGGAGAATAGGAAATAAGAAGAGAAAAGATAGCTAATATTTCTAAGAATTTTTTTTTAATCATAGAAATCTTTTTAATTACTTGTCTGAATCTTGATTATTTTTATGTAGTAAATTTCTCCCGAGTTCAACTTACTGCAAACAAGCGTAGCCATGTCATCGTCAAATTCTATTTCCAATCAATGGGTGCCAAAGTGCTCATGTGGTGATATGATTTGTTTGACCTCTCATACAACGTCTAATCCAAATAAAATTTTTTGGAGATGTCCTAATTGGAAAGTAAGTGTTTTATATGCGTTTATTTAGCAATAATGCTATGATGTACTGATAATTTGTGTTGTCTTATAGATAATTTGTGTTGTGTCGTTTTGTTTTGTTTTGTCTTTTTTTTTTTTTTTTTTTGGGCAGCATGAACATGGTTGCGGAAGCTTCAAATGGAAAGATGAAATTGACAATGAAAAGAATCTAGCCGCAATGATCGAAGATATGAAAAAGATGATGGATAGGCAGAATGAGATTTTATAGGCAGCGGTTAAAGAGATAAAATATACATCCGAAGAAAGGAAGAAATCAAATAAAGGGATTTGTCTAGTGATGTTTTTGTGTTGTCTTATGATTGTAATTTGCATGTTGAAAATATTATGTTAAAATATATCTTTAAGAACTGGAGGAAGGAAGTGTTGAATGGATGTTGTATATGTTGACAATTTAATCCAATGGATGTTAGCCCAAGTGTATATATGGTTATTCTCTCATGTTTATTGTTGTCTCTTGATTTGTGACATTGTAAGTCATATTGGGTGCTATTTTTTCTAAATACATGTTACACTGCAACATGAATGAACACTACCTTTTAGACAATGAACACTACATTGGACTCAATGAACGTTGCTGAGTACCCATGTTTAGGGAATGTTTTAGCCCGCTTCCCGCGGTTCATTTTTTCTGAGATTTGGGGATTTCCAAGTCCATATAATGAACTTAAAATCTACTAATTTTCAGTTAGAAACAAGAAATTTTGCGATGTTTTTAACAGTCGCACTTTTTCAAGTCGGTCGACAAAATCTGCACAGATGTTGCTAAGTACCCCTGTTTAGGGAATTTTTTAGCCCACTTCCCGCGGTTCATTTTTTATGAAATTTGGGGATTTCCAAGTCCATATGATGAACTTAAATTCTACTAATTTTCAGTTAGAAACAAGCACTTTTGAGATGTTTTCCGAATCCATATTATTCAAGCAAGGAGATCACCCAAAGCACCTTGATTGTTCTCCACCAATTGAACCATTACTAGTTGCAACAACATAAACCTTTCCAAGTCCAAGTTCATTTGAAGCCTACAAAAGAAAGTTGTATAAGTCATTAGAATTCATATAAACTAAAATACATGTCAGTGAACTACATAAATCAAATATCTCTTTCTACAGCATAATTGCATACCTAAATCTGTGTCAAAGTACCATAATCGGAAATAGCCATTTCCAATAACTCACATTCAATAACGTCCTCATCCTCGCCTTCTTAAATACTCCCATCATTTCCAGAAACATGATCTATAGGACTGAACTGATAGTTGGTTTTAATATTCTCCACTTGATTCCGGGTAGTTGGTTCTTTAACAAAATTGTCAACCAGTATGTTTCATGTGACAGCATTGGGTGTGACACCATCATTCACTCCTTTGGTTAGAAGCAACATGAATATCTTCAAGCATGCCCACTCTGCAATGCCAATTGATGAGTGTGTTGTAAGTTATGGTCAAGAAATTCTGTGCAGAAATCGTGCAGTTTTGCAACTCGGTCAAGAAAAACCTGCAGAGAGCTCGCTGAGTACCCTTGTTTAGGAGACTTTTAAGCCTGCTTCCCGAGGGTTTTTTTTTTTCCCAAATTCGGGGGGTTTCGAAGACCATATTATGGACTAAGAATCTATTATTTTTCAATTGATTACGGTCACGTTTGCCTGCGTTTCAAACCGCATAGTTTTGCAACTCGGTCAAGAAAAACCTGCAGATGGCTCGCTGAGTACCCCTGTTTAGGGGACTTTTAAGCCCGTTTCCTGAGGGTTTTTTTCCCAAATTCGGGGGTTTTGAAGACCATATTATAGACTAAGAATCTGCTAATTTTCAATTAATTATGGTCACGTTTGCCTGCGTTTCAACAGCATAGTTTTGCAACTCGGTCAAGAAAAACCTGCAGATGGCTCGCTGAGTACCCCTGTTTAGGGGACTTTTAATAAAAAAAAAACAAAGATCTCATAACTAACCACTCAAGTGCAAAGGAAAGATGAGAAAAAACACAGAAAGATAGATATTTTAAAATCAGAATCAACAACAGTAATTATTCTACTGCAGCTACAGCAGAAAAAGAAAACAAAAGGAGAAATGTCAAACAAGCAATCAAATTAGTTCAAAACAAACAAAATCAACAAGGATCTAATCAGCAACCACTCGAGTGCAGTAGAAAGATGAAAAAAAATAGAGAAATTTCAAAATCAGGATCTAATCTGTAACCATTCAACTGCAGCTGGAGAAGAAAGAGGGAAAACAAAAGCAGGAATGTCAAATAAGCAATCAAATCATTTCAAACCAAACAATCTCAACACGGATCCATTTGAATGCATATAAGAAGGGAAAAAAATTAAAATTTTCAAAACAAGTAAACAAATCAAATCAAGCCAAATAGAATCAACAAAGATCTGATCAACAACCATTCAAATGTACATCATAGAAGATGAAAACAAAAAAAAGAGATGAATTCAAAACAAGCAATCGAATTCAAATGTACACCTTATGGTCAAGAATAAGCATGTGTTGACAGATAAGAAACAATAAATTGTCGGGCTACCTAGCTCTGCATCCTAAAGGTTCAATTCAAAATCTACCGCCGAAACCTGCACATGTAACAAAAGTACATGAGGCCATATGCAATATAGTTAATCACAACATATAGTAAATTGGGGGCATTCTTACGGTTAAATTCATAGTCTCTTGTGTGATGATCTCGTCTAATCCCACCGACGTACCCTTCACATGCACGAAGTTGATATCAATTTGATTGCGAATAATTGAATGCTATGTTTATTTGATTTAAGAAATAAAACTCTTAGACTAACCTTCTTTGTCGCACTTTTGCTTTTTTTCCGACAGTTCTTAATAATTGTCTCAACCTTAGACTTTCTTCTTTTTTCTAGGGGTCGGCCCTTCTGGCGGAGTTTAATTGGATCTGCAACTCGGTTATTGCTCTCTTGCCAAGAAAGATGTTCATCATGACATGAAGTTGAGGCTTTATGTACACCAATAGACATAGGTCTATTGCATATAGCAACCTCTTTTGAAACATCTAGCTCAGCTTCCACTTCTAGCAACGAGGACATTACCATCTGATTCCTTTTATCGGAATCCATGGCCTTATCATTGACCTGATTGAAAATAGTCAACATTTTGTTGTAATGACACCCTTCGGCCTTGCTTTCCCAATTATCATACTTGATCTTTATTTTTGTGTGCCTTCTTCTCACGTTTTTACTTCACCTTTCTAAAATGTATTTCCCTGGTATTTGATAAACCTTCTTCTTCAAATAAACAACGATGATATGCTTGCAGAGAATACCTCTAAACTCAAACAACCGGCAAGTACAACTAGCTTCCCTTGATATCTCATTAAAATGAACATGGAAAGTAAAAGATCTTATATTGTTTTCTCCTACTATCACATCTTCCTCCACATCAAATTCTGAAAACTCTTCTCCTACCTGAACTGAGGATAGATTGCAACGGATCTTACCGGCTATTTCATTCTGAAACTCCTTAAATTTAGCAAGAGTATACGCTTCTTGAAATTGCCTCTCAAACTCGTAAGGGGTCATACGTGGAATGTATACATTATAACAATGGGCATATTCCTCAGCTTCTAATTGCACCTTCTTAGACAAAGCATTATCATATTGCTCAACAAACTGCTTCAAGGTTGTCTTAGAATTAATGTAGCCATCAAAAAAGGCATGCATGCTCTCAGAACGCTGGGTTGTTGACATCCCTGCCCAAAAAATATCCTTCACAAATGCTGGCACCCATCGGTACCTCTCATCATACAATCCTGCTAGCCAATCGTTGTCCTCTTGCTGATATGCCGTAATGAACTTGGCCCAATTCTCTTCAAACTCCTCAATTGTCATCGAATCGTAAATAACATTAAGAAGATGAAATTTAATTGAATCAGTCTTTATACCCCCTCAATTTTTCAGGCACCTTTTTCAAGATATGCCACAAACACCACCAATGTCGTGCTTTAGGAAATACTATTCCTATTGCATTTTGCATTGCCTTATCTTGGTCGGTGATTATGGCATTAGGAGGACACCCGGACATGCAATCAAGCCAAGACTGAAACAACCATACAAATATATCTGTGTCCTCTCCTGATATCAATCCACATCCTAAGAGTACTGACTGTCCATGGTGATTCACACCCACAGAAGGAGCAAAAGGCATATCATATTTGTTAACCAAATAAGTGGCGTCAAACGTGACCACATCACCAAATTCAGCGAATGCTGCTCTACTTCTCGCGTCAGCCCAAAAGATGTTCCTTACTCGATGCTCTATATCAAGATCCATGACATAAAAAAAGGATTTGTTGTCTTGCTGTATTTTTTTGAAATAGCTTTGCATTGCCTCGGCATTCCCTTTCTTGAGTTTTAAGCGTCTGAGTTTATCCATGTAATTTTGTGCATCTTTTGCTAACCATGTTAGATTATCATGCCCCCCTGCCTCTACCACACATGAGCTAACAGTCTTGTTCAATTTAATACCCTCCTTGTCATTCAATTCAAGCTGCCTCTTCACATGTGGTGGGATTACCCGATTACTCTTGTGATATCGAGCTTTGTTCGGACTCATATCATGGTTATGCTCAAGCACAAATGAGTTTAGAAGCCACTTCCCGTCAAATTGCAAAGAAAGATTCAACGTTGCTTTGCAATTTGTTCTTGATTGTGGACGAGGTTTAACTAGGTTGCTTGCACTTGGGTTTGGCTTTCTACGCTTTGTGCAAGCAAAAGTAACAAACCTCTTCTTTCCATCTGATCCTTTTTTTGAACTCCTTTGGGCAACAGCAAACCTGATTCGCCTGGCATATCTTGCATAATATTCATGTACTTCTTCAATTGAACAAAATAGCATTCCCCTATGAAGTTCAATTACTACCTCTTCTAAGTTTTTGCCTCCCTCCAAGGGCTCTCCATCTCAATATTGTCTAATTCCTACTCATCCGTCCCCATTTCAATTTCATTATCGTTTCCATCAAATTCACGCGACAATCATCTTCTTCAATGCTTCTAAAAACAAATAAAGCATTCGGGTGTTGAAAATAATTCGATGAAAACAAACATACACATTTGAAGAAGATGGGAACAGATTCATTGCATTGGATAAGTACACAAATAGCTAAAGTTTTTAAGGAAATAAAAAATAATAGATACTTCAGCAAAAAAATAAATAAAAGGTAATCGTTCAAATGGTTCTTCAAGAAACAACAAGATACATCAAAAAGACTTCCTACGGAAATAAAACATAGAAGATGCTTACATATCTTATTTTCAATCACTGCTTCGATCCCAAAAGGGATATTAAAATAAAATTGTGTGTTCCCCAAATGGCTGACCAATTACACCATTGGTTGTGACTCTTGTGACTGGATGACCCAATGGAAAGTATTTTCTACACCATTAATGGCTGTGTTTGGATGTCGTTCAAAAAATGCTTAGGACTTGGGAGTTCCATTTCAAGAATTCATATGATTCTTGAATCATATAATAGACCTTAATCAAAACAACACACAACATGAACTTCACAATAACTCTCATAGACAAAGAATGTTTCAGAGGTGGATGGACTGGTGTGATGCCACACAAGATACATTATGAGATGGCAGTGAGTTGTGACCACCAACCAATAAGGTTTGAATAGAACATTAGTTGTAATTGGTGGGGATTGTAAAAAATTAGGGACTACATTTTGCCAAATCTCTGGGGTGATTCCAGGTTCAACGGAAACATAAAACCAGAGTATTCAAAAATAAGATGGTCAAAATCAGTTAAACCCAATAAAAAACGATTACTACCACTGTTAATTATTTTGAATAAAAGCAATTACCACGGTTGTTAATTATTTTGAATATATATTTATCGTATCATTTTTCTTATACCACAATTGAGCCAAGCTACATTGGATGGTCGAACCAAATCGAATTGAACCATCCCCTGCAACGGCTTGCCTTATGGTCCGGTTTTTAAACCATTGTTTTGATCTAGCTAGTAGTAAGGGTGGGTGTTGTTGGCATGTTGGGACATGAAGAGGCAGGCTCCATGTTAACAGAGGGCCTCAGCATCGGATCCTTTATGCGAGTCCTTTATTCAAAGGCCCTTTTTCCATGTTTTTATTTACAAGGAGAGCATATTAGGATGCGTATGTGCATGTGGGGTTCTTCCAACTTCCAGAATTACACGGTTGGATAATAAATTCAATGTCGAACCTTTCTTCAAGCAGTAAGTCCACTTTTGGTTGGGAATAAGCTTTCATTACATTTCATGGTGAAAACAACCCATTTATATATGTATTCAGTATTGAGAGAATGGGGCGAGAGAATACCCCTTCAAGAAGAATCTGCGCAGAGGAAGTTTCCAGCAGCACCATTATTGATCCTCTGAGTGAAATGTCTTGCGATGTGGCAGAAGAAGAGAAAGTTCTAGCAGCAACACCAGCGAATTTCTTGCGAGAGGGAGAGAGGCGAGAGAGGGAGAAGAGGAAGAGACGATGGTAGGAGAGAGTGACTAGGGACCGTAGGGCAACCGCGCGCGAGAGAGATGAGCAATGACCGTCGGGCGACCGTGCGCGCGAGAGAGAGATGAGCGATTTGCGAATGGAGAGAGAGAGAGAGAGAGAGAGAGAGAGAGAGAGAGAGAGAGAGAGAGAGAGAGAGAGAGAGAGAGAGAGAGAGAGGAACTAGAGAACGAAAGTTCGAAATAGGTTTTCTTTTCGCCTCCCTGATTTCAGCCTTTGCGAATGGATGGAGAGAGAGAGAGAGAGAGAGAGAGAGAGAGAGAGAGAGAGAGAGAGAGAGAGAGAGAGAGAGAGAGAGAGAGAACAAAAGTTCAAAATGGGTTTTCTTTCTTTGCCTCCCTGATTTCAGCCTTTTCTTTCGTTTCGGCGGGCTTTGAAAAAACAGACCCATTTCGGTCCACGTCAGTGCTAGCTGTATCGCCACGTCGGATCGGTCTACCATTCGGGTAACCCAATCCGTCCATATAGACTTATTGTATTTGAAGTATCAAACTAACAGGTACCTTGTATTGATTCATAGTAATTTCCTGATCTTGAATTCCATATTGATTTTTCCCTTCTAGTTTAAGGGCTTTCTACATTCCATGTTTTAATTGCTTGATGTGGCTTTGTGGTTTCATCTTTTTAATTTTTAATTTTTATTTTTTTAATACACGCAAGAGAAGCCATCACTCTGCAGGACCAAACAATTCATCCCTCTGAATTTAGAGGTGCCGCAAAGGTACTGTTTTGATGACCAGGCACCTGATCATCGGTTCTAAATTCTAATAACCCATTCATTAAACACCTGTTTAAGCAAATATGGCTAACATATCAAGGCCAATTCCCAGTCGATGTTCCAACACGGGACAGCCAAGTAATAACTGACGCCTCTTACCCTGCCAGGGACTGGGTAAGAATACGTCCAACTTTAGTGCACTTTCTAACTGAGAGAGACCAGAAGCATCTCAGAACTCCCCAACAAAGTTACGCTACAAATGAGAGAAGCAATACGCTTGTATCGTGAGGATTGCATAGTCTATTTTTACCATGTAGAACTGGAAATCTACATTGCACAGAATCCTCTCGTCACATAATAAACGTGCCAAAAATGTTTCATTCACTGACCAGAATGTTCATTTCACTCCCATGTAGAAGAAAGATAAACCAGCACAAAAAAAGAAAAGAAAAGAAAAGAAACAGACTGCTGATGATTCTGCAGTGGTCAAAGTACACGCTTGACTTGCTCACAGTAAGGATCCCTATTGTTATTTTTCATTTATAACTTCCATCAAACAGTCTACAATCAAGGCTTTCTAGACAATCCTCTACATTGGTCTCCTCTAGTTGATATTCCCTGCATTTGTCATGAGAAAAATTCTCCTATGCTTGAAAATGCATCACTTATCAAACCTCAGATTATCGCAGAGGTGGCCAAGTTCAGGTCTGGACTCCATCCACAAGGTGAATCCTGTTTTGCTTGCACAATCACTATAAAGGTAAGATCTGAATGTGATTAGGAAAAAGTATCGCCTGCAAATGGAAACGAAAAGCAGAATCAAACTATAAACTTCAGTGTAAGGACAATGGAAAGAGAAAGTTTCAATGCAAAAGGTGTCATAAGAATGGAAGAATTAATGGGATGGGCTCTGAAAGAAGGTTAAACATTCTTTCATGTCTATCAACATATTCGTTGGACAGAATTGAAGAAATCATGAGTACGCCTTTGCAGTCAAACACCTATAATCTCCCACATTTGGAAAGAGAGAATTTAAAATTGTTATGCTCTTTCCCTTGGTTTCTTTTCTCTCACTTATGAAGCAAAATCCCCTGAAAATTGTGAAATTGATTGTAGTCTATGGCTAGAATGAGGTTACAGTGAGCTGAGTGAGGGGTCTGCTCATTTATTGTATGGTTGGAGGTAGAAACAGGTCAAGCACAACATTTTGGCCACTTGGAGCCCATTAACAGATCGATTCTAAAAAATAGAATTCTCTTTCAGTCTTAAATTTACTTGAAGCCTTCTTTTATAGACTTGCTAAGTTATGAATTCAAGCACACAATTTCTCAAAATAACAGCCTACAAATGACCAGATGATTGTGAGGACCGGAGTGCCCCTTTCTCCACTAAATGACAAAAAAAAAACCCAGTTTTTACACAAAAAGTAAAAAAGATTTCCTACCAATCCACTAAAGACAAAATACTATCATAACCCCCTTATATTTTATTCTCTCTTGTTTTGATGCTTTACACCATTTTTACTTTAATAGTAAACTGCCGAATGGGCCCTAAAGGAACAAAGACCATAATCATTTAACAGTTTTGAGTTAACCCTCTAAGCTTAACTGACCTTAAGGGTTTAATGCCCATATCCATGAGGTATGCTCTTTTCTCTTCATCAGCATCAGAACATTTTTCAAGTTCCTTTCTGTAGTGAAGAATATCATCTAGGAGATGCCCAGCACCAGCACACCTGTTAAACAAAAGGATGAAAATTAATGGTAAAAATGAAACATAATAAACACAGTAGTGAAATGCATTACAATTTGATTTTGGGTCGAACTCAGATATGGGTGGCATTTAGCAATAGGATTATCATACACGGACCTATGTTGGAAATATATGCAGACGAATACAACACTTAACATTAAAAAAGCAGACAAAAATAAATTTTGGAGGTACTTTATGTGAATTGATAGCTTAGTTGTATTATATTCTTTCTGCCTTTCTGGGAAGTATTTGCCTTGAGAAGAATTGATACCTTAGTTGCATTTCTCCAATTTCATTCATGTGAAGCTATATAAAGGTGTTTGTCTGGAAGGCTTTACAAAATCGGCTTGTTAGAAACTAATATTAAACTAATTTGTGCAAGCCACAGATCCACAGCATGCTGCAGTTGTAAAGATTGCCCCTCTTAAAAGGGAAAGACCAGGGTTTGGACTTTGAACCAAGTGGCTACTTTAAAAAATATGAAAAGCTGGCTGGTGAGGCAGCTACTAAATTAGAAAAAAAGAAAAAATAAATAAAAATGTGCAAGCCATTGGAATAGTCGTAATGTCAACACAATACAGGAGATGTCGTTCTATTGCATGCCATAAGAGGTTTTTTTCTCTGTTTTATTTTCACTTTTTTTTTTTCTTCTTTGAATGGATATCAGAAGAGTTTGTCTTATGGAATATGAAAGCATTTATGCATGTACAAGAATCTAGTACTGTCATTTATTCGATAAATCATCCTTAAAAGTTAGACATTGCTTTAATGCATTCCTTCTAGTCTGCATTAAGCCAGAGTATGAAAATTCATGCAATCATGGGACAAACTGCTGTTTATAGTTTCAATGGGGGCATCACATTTTAATAATAGGAGATAATAATCAGGTGATACAAAAGCAAGGTGACAGAGCAAAAAAGGGTGTGTGAGCTTTGAAAGTCCCCATATCTGAAGACTACAGACATTTCTTTCCACTACACTACAAGCCAAGCAATGAACCTCAAATATCCTGCATCCAGTACGAAGTAAATGGAACTTTTTTTATGAGTCTCTGTTAACCCATCACTCTAGTTTCTTTAATATCTTCTGATAGAAAGCTTTGTGGTTACATTTGCAGTATACAGGAACAGAAGTATTAGAGCATTGGCAACTGGCATCACTATTTTCTTACTACATTGTTTTTTTTTAACAGTATTTCTTGTTACATTGTTGATACAAAGGAAAGTATCATGGATGAATGTGCTCTTTCATTAATGGTTTCTAACAAAGACAGCCATACCTTTCTAGAACACTGTCAACCTCTGCTTTGCTCTTGGGGCCATACAGGAGTACTCTCATGAGGCTGAGTATGTCTCGATAATCACCCTGCTTAAGTTCTTCTTCATCAGGATTTCCAGAAAGAGAGTTGTCTTTAGGTGTTGAAAACACACAGTGTGGGGCTACTATTGTTTCTGGTGCAAGGTGCCCATCAGCATTAAGTCTAAGACAAGTGATAGCCATCGCATAAGCAACTCCCCCAAAGCCTGTGTGCGAAATGAAAAGGTAACAACTGGCAGATCTGCAGAAAAGAAAAGAGAAAAAAAAAAAAAAAACTTATCATTTTTAGATTAGGGAAGAAGTTCAGTTAGTTAAAAACTTAAAAAGGTCCCATCACCACTTAAGAATATGTTAAAAATCTAATAAATACCCATCCTGACAGGCCTGAATTGCATCAACATCTCTAGCTAATGCTTCTCTTTCTCGTGTCAAAGGTATCCTTTTGTATTCAATGTTGTAGCCTTCATCTTTCAGAGCAGTGTATACTTCCGCAGGTGTCTTCACATTATCTAATAAAGCATTCTCCCAGTAGCCAATCACACTGGAATGGCCTGTCATTGTATTAAATTCTTCGCGATGCAAAAGTACTCGACCACCAGACTGCATTACCTCAGCTAATATATCCTCTTTCAATCGAGCCTCCATGTGTTCCACCTGCATAATGACCAAAGAAGGACCTGTGAAGAAAATCCCAAGGCTTAAAATTTCTTAATAAAACAAGCGTGTAGCAGATATGCCTACCACTGGACCAGTGATTCCAACATGTTTGAGTGTATCAACTGGCTGATCCAGTTCCCTAAGTACAAATGGTGTGCCATTGATGTATACAACTGCTTCTTCTCTCAGATCTGTTACCATCACTTTCTGTGCAAAATCTCCTTTTGGTATAGAGCGGGCATCTAAGTAAGCTAGCATTTCTTTAGCCCCAGAAGTCGTAGGAGTTGCCATGCTATATACAGGGTACCCGTCCACCTGAAATACACATTCCGATATAATTAGAGTGTTCACACCTGAAATACACAATTCAATATAATTAGAGTGTACACACACAAACACACACAGCTTATCTAGAGCACCTAGTGAGCATGTTGCAAGCACAGAGTACACATGCCCCCCAGGTTTGGATAGATCCATATGGACTAGACCGTTGGATTGACTGCACACCCCATCTAAATGGACTAAACTCATGGGCCCTGAATGATAGGGTTAGAATGGTCGGATGGGGCTGATTTTTTGCAGCAAGGAGTGACCTAAACAGATCTTCAAATCCATGGTGAGTGGACCTCCAACTGGGACCTGCCTTGATAGTGACAAGTCCCAAGATTTGGCACCCATCCGAATGCGTTGGACCATTGGATCGACATTGCACTTGTTTTGGATAGTATAAACTTGTGGGCCGTTGATCAAGTGATAAGGATTATGATCCAAGTCTCCATCACCATACACAAGGCCCTTTTTTTTTAGGGTCGGGGGGCGGGGGTGATCTTGTGATCCCCTTGGTCCCATCCCCAACTAGGGCCTGAGGTGGGCCCCACAAGGGCTTGCTTTCAGTTGAAGGGCTCCATGCATACATACATACATCCACATTCATACAGATACATACATACATAATATATATATATAGGGAAATATTCACGCGCATCCATCCCTCACCATGTTATGGTGAGCAACAACATAGTAGGGTTGACTTTATAATACATATGAACCATCCACACACATGGAACCGCCTTTAGTACACTAGACCCTTTGAGTTTTTACTTATCCAAATGGATTAGACCGTTGGATTGAGGGTTACATTTTTTTCTTTAATATAAAATCATTAAATTTGTGGGCCACGGAAGAAGGGGTTAGCGGCATGGGATTGACCCCAAATTTGATATATGAGCACATCCAAGATGTCTCATTCCATACCCTACAAGTCCCATGATCAGTGGGCCCCTAGGTGGGCCCCATTAAGCTTGTCCCTCACAATATGGTGAGGGAATGATGCACAGGAGTAACTCCCATATATATATATATATATATAAAAGTTATTCAGGCACACCTCGATATGGGGCCCACCTAGGACCCCACTTGGGGATGGGATTGGGGGATCTCTTCGTCTGGTTGGCCTACCTGTGTACATGGCCCCATCTAATCATCCCAACCCCTTCATCACCGGACAACAAGTTTCATCCCTTTAACAATTGACCGGACGATCCAACGGCACAAACCATTCAGATGGGTGTAAAAAATGGAACCAACGTAATTTAGCGGTGCCCCGTGTATGGTCCACATTTAGATAGGTCATTAGGGGGGCCCACTGTGGTATGCATGGTGTGCACAAAAATTAAAAAAAAAAAAAAGTTGTGCATTGGATAACCTATCGCCTGCGGTGCACATGGAACTGTCTATGCGCATCTCTCCATTGGGCCCACCTTGGGCCCCGCCTGGGGATAGTACCAGGGGTGGCAAGATCTGGGTGGGCGCTATTGGTGTACGATGGCGAGGGCTCATTCGATCATCATAACCCCTTGATCAACGGCCCACGATTTTTCACTGTTAAAAATGGGTGCACATTGCACAGTTGATGCAATGGTCCAAAAAATTAAGTGGTCATACAGGGATGAATAACATAGGTTTTATTTACTTATTCGTTTCATTAACAAAAATGGGAATATACTAAAAGAAACATAAAGTACAAAAGCCCAGAGAAGGAAAACAGAAGAACAAGAATGGATACTGTACTTTTGGAGACAGCTATGTCAAAGCCATGCACAATTTTTATGAGTGGTGTATTAAGATGCAGAAATATCTATTAACATTTTGTAATAGACATGAAAGGTACTAGTCAAGAACTTATGTATGCCAGACACCCACCATAGATAAAGATGCACCCGCAGATAAAGAGGTAACCAGTTATAAGAATCAAAATTGTTTTTGTTTTTGTAATTTTTTTTTTGTTTGATTTTTCAAGCAAACAAATTTCAGCCAACTCCAATGGGAAATCACAGACACAATCCTCTTCCATGTCACTTAAATCCCTTAATGGAGGGATTTACGCAATAATCATGAAAGGAAAAATCACAAAAGGAGCATTATCATGCACCTGATATACATAACTTACAACACCTACTTTGGTTGACCCACTAGTGAAAACTTGTGATTATCTCTAGATTTTACATACTGCTTAATACAAACAGCGACCAACAGGGATATCTCTAATGCTTACATGACGGTGGTCCTGATATATGAGTAAGATTCCACCTAAAGGTATATGTAAGCAGAGAGGTTCCTTTTTTTAAAGGTGTACGAAAAGCAAAAAACTACAGCTATTAAGGTATCTGAAATTTCTTCTTCCCGATCAATGATAATACATTCATACCTTATACACATGAGGTACACCATGGATTTGTATGTGGCTTGAAATTCTTTGACCAGGAAAAAAGTAAATCTTAAGGATGGACCCTTTTCCCAAAACAGAACCATTACGAGTCCTGACCAAGGCCTCCATAACTGCATCACCATGCTGAGATTCATATGATGCCCTCAGCTCCTCCTGTAAAGATAAATCAGTTAAAGGGAGTGTCTAACTCGAATAACTAAGCATTTTGTGCAGTTGTTAAGAATGTAAAAGAGAAAATGTCCATGTAATGGGTACAGCCCAGGGTCTTCAATGCTGAAAGAAAAAAGAAGCATTACAGGGACAGTGAAGAATTGCCCGGGCCGTAGCCTTATGCTCTTTTTCATCGCTTGGACCTCTGGCCGCTGATGCAACCAAGTTTTAAATGTTATTCGGGATTCTCCTTGTCCACAGAAGCCATCAAATGCTTCACTTCCAAGGTATGCTGCAAATGCAATCAAGCAGAAATAGCGTTCTAAGCATTCTGCACCGTGGTTCAATGCAACCCTTCGCACTCTTGGCTCTACATGCTGCTGATTAAACACTTTCCTGTAATGAAGAAGTGCTTTGCGTATGTTCTGCATGGCTGAGCATCTATCAATAATGTGATCCAGGACCTCTCGGCATTCAACCCCATTATCAAAGAGTCTTGTTATCTTCCGCAATAGTAGAATGTCATTAATTCCAAAAGCATGATGGAACTCCTTCCCACTTCCATTATTTGATCTTTTCAGAGTAAAAGTAGCATTTTCATTTCCTGCTTCTTCATTACTTGAAGAACCATTGTCCATCTCTTCACAGTATACATGTCCAAGCTGCATTCTAAGAGGTCTCCCATAGTCAATTCGGAGTTTCAGAAGGCAAGCTATAACAGTACCTGTAGTTGTTCTCCCTCTACCCATCTGTTGTTAAAAGCAATAATTAGATCAAAATGTCTTACTTAAAATGTCCAGAATCTGGACAGGTTTCAGGTCGTGTTTGCATAAATGCATGAAGCCAACTTCATAATGTATGGGAAATTCTACCTGGCAATTGAAAATAAAAGCTGTGTCCTTGGAAGCAGAAGTAATGTTCATTGCCAATGTGTCAAAATCTTTACTTTTGGGAGCTCTACCATCAGTAATAGGCACACGTGCAAATTTAATTGGGAGACCTTCAGCCTCTAAACCTCTATAGACCTCCAAAGGGGTCTGAACTGCTTCAAAATTAACACGTTCCCACACATCAAATATTTGACCATCATCCATTTCATGAATTACCATTATAGCACCTCCATAGCACTCAGCCTCTCGTAAAATGTCCTCTTTCAACCGAGCCTCCATCCTCTCCACTCTCTCGCTGTCTATCCCCTGAAATCTCAAAGTTATATTCACTTCAAAATTAGCTGTTTATAAGGTAATGAAAAAATATATATATATGAAAGAGATTTATACAATAGATAAGCCTAATATATGAAAGAGATTTATACAATAGATAAGTCTGCCTGCATTAAGGAAACAAATGAGTATAAAATGTTGGAGGATCTGCTTGCATCAAGAAAAAGCACGTACAAAAATGCAAGTCACATTTATTTAATAACCATTGCATAGTTGGGCTTCATATTGTCAGTGCTACAACACTTACGAAGAGAACGCATATAGATCAAGAATTTAGAAATATTGGTGACCAAATTGAAAATCTAAAGAAAATGGCAGAAATAATATGATTTTGGGGAGACAAATAGATACCGTGTACTCCAACATATTTTTGTATGGCCTTTCCACCTCACGAAGCACAAATGGTTTACCATTGATATAGATAGCAGGCTCTTCTCTCATATGGTGCCAAAAAACTGGACGCCCCCCTTTTATGCTACCTATCCTCTGAACAATAGCTCTGATACCATCAATGGTTGGATTGGCAACACCATAAACAGGAAACCCTGGAATTTCTCGAAAATTAGGTGCACCTAAAACTTTCTCTGGCAATAACAAGTTTTGACTACCAGTGTAGTGATCACTTTTTAAAACAGTCTGACTTCCAAGAACTTCTCCATTCCTCATGGCAGCAACTACACTCATCTCGTATGGGCGGTCATCAGAAGATTCTGAAATTTTCATCAGACAAGGTTTTGAGCTTGCATAACCAAGTGCACCCGTTGGATCTCTTCGCAGCAACCTGCAGAGAAGTACTATGTACTATAAGAACAAATAATCCTACAAGACAACCATCAAAGGAACTTGAAATATAAAATGGATATTGCATGAAACCCAAAACTTATTATCATCATCTTATCCCACAAACCTATGGTCAGCTTAAAGAGATCTAATGTTTAACTACATGTAAAAAGGAAAACTATCATCTTATATCCTAACCTTCTAAGACGCTGATCCTCGATCTCTTGGTTCTTTCAGTAAGCACAGTGGCCTGTGTTGGGTTATTTATCAACGGTTGCTATATTTGAATTAGTGATTTGTATGTGCTATTGATTTCCATTGATGGCAGTGAATCCCAAACCATCAGCTGATAAAGTTAACGAAACACAACAGTGGAAAGTGAATAACAAAAAAAATTATCTTGTGGCTTTGGAGCTCAGTTAATGAGGGGCTTTAGGACTGCGAAAAGACATGAAAATATTTGGAAAAGGAGTATCAGCAGTCTAATTTTGAATGGAAAATTCAAATTGGATATGATATGTTCCGTTATAAGTGGAGAACAATATTTAAGATTATTGTGCAAGTTCAAACACGATCTAAACTGAATGTGAGATGAAAGTACAAGAAGTTTCTTGAAGCATATTGCATTCAAAACTTTGAACAACATATATGAAGAGAGGAAAGTGAGGCAGTTTTTAATGAAAGTTTGTCTGAATTATGAGGTCCTTCAAGCCAACACTTTCATGAGGAAAGTGTTGCCGGATATGGATGCTGCTTTAGGTAAACTCCTTAGAAAAAAAAAAGAAGAAGAAGAAACAAAAACTGTGACCCCAGCCACCATGAAAAGGAAGGAGTTTGATTCTGCTAGACAAAGCTAGGAACAACTTATGCCTCGAGCGCAAATAATTTGGAAACATTGCTCCGAATGCATGAAGAAGAAAACATGTGTATTGCAAACACTCAAGCCATGTTGTTAGAGAATGCCCTATGTGTCATAAGAAAGGAGAAGGTCAGCTGAAGCAATTATCATGAACATCAGGCTACTGAGGGTTTCATGACTGATGCAAATATGGAGGCTGCCACTACTGCAACTACTCAGTGTGCTGATCCTGCAAGCACTCAGGCTCCACAGGTATTTGATGAGATCCGACAGTTGGTGCACAGTTCAGTTTCTTTAGCATCTCTTTAGCATTTTCCACTATTGGCCTGTTTGATAATAATTGTCACTTGTCCCTTAATGTTAATCCTTTGGAGCCCATTGACTAAGGTGCATCCAGTCACTTGAAGTGATTGAAAACTCGGTCGAATCGACCAGACAAACCCCTCCTCTTTCCCCTTTTCTGTTCTCCCCATTCACACTCAAAACCCTATCCCTCTCTTCTCTGCCCCTTTACATTCACATTCAAAACCTTAACACAAACCCTCTCTCCTCTTCCCCTGTCCATTCACATTAAAACCATAATATGACTCAGCCCATTTCCATTCACATGTAAAACCCTAACACAGACCATCTCTTCTCTAACCTTTTCCATTCTTCCCATTCCCATTAAACACCAACACCCCCCCACCCCCCGCCCGGTTTTCAAAAGAAGGCTGATCTAACAAACCCTTTCATGCATCTTCACTCCATTTCTTCATATGTCTCCTCCTCTCTCTCTCTCTCTCTCTCTCTCTCTCTCTCTCTCTCTCTCTCTCTCTCTCTCTCTCTCTCTCTCTCCATATATATATATCTTATTAGAAGCCCATCTTAGAATTGCCAAACCAAATAAAAATTTGAAAAAGGAAAATATAAAAAAGGGACTCAACTTGACTCTGTCGAGTCACACCCAACTCAGCCGGCCGACTCAACTTGACCTGACCATGGCTGAGGTGGGGGCCCGAGTCCAAGTTTTGAAACACTATGCTTGATTATAATAACATTAGTGCAAGATTATCAGTCCTTATCATCATGTTGGGTTGTCTTCTGTATGCTCTTTAATTTTACCTATTTCTACAACATTGTGATGTTGCATCTCATCTTTGGAGTCAAAATTTATTAATAGGTGCGGGCTAGCTTGTTGTCTCCTAGGTTATACTGCAAGTTGGCATAGGCATAGGGGATGAGGCCATTTTGTGGGTTTGGTCTTTTGTTATGGAGAGTGGTTCCTTTTGTAATCTTTTGGACCACTTGTATGGAGAGGAATAACAGGAGATTTAAGGAGACTCTGGAATCTATTGAGGACATCCTTTCAGTGGAGAGTCTATGAGCTATGAAATTGTCTTTGGCAAGGAAGGAATTTGTGAATGTTAAGTTGAAAGATATTATTTTCAATGGGGAAGCTTGGATAGGTGTGGGCTGCTAAAAGAGAGAAGGGAGGTGTCATGGTCTCCTCCATGGCGCTAGATGTTAAAATTTAATGTTGGTAGTACAACAAGAGGAAACCCAAGTCTTGAAGGTATTGGAGGAGTTCGTAATGAGAAGGGGACTTTTATTTCTTTTTCTAAGCACGAGGGAGTGCAAGATTCAATTGCCACGGAGTTGTTGGGAACTTTGGAGGCCCTTCAAATTTATTGTGGTCTATTTCATGAAAGGTTAATAGTGGAGGGCACTTTGTCCAATGCACTTTGTGGATTTCTCATAATGCTTCTAGACCATGGAAGTTTTAATTTTACTTACAATGAAATCAAAGTGCTGTCCTCTTATATTCAGGTTGTCTCTCGTCTTGAAGTTCGGTCTGGCAATAGTATGGTGGACAGTCTAGCTAAAAAGGGGATGAAAAGGGTTGTTCCTGTGTTTGCTTATACTATGTAGTTTTTTTGGAGATGGTGGTTATCTTTGTCTGAATCTTTCTATATCTCAATGAAATCACACACCTCTTCTGATAAACATTGAGACTGAATGAGCCCCTTGCAAATGGTTCCTCCTACTGATTAAAACTGTAGTGGTTCTCATCCCTGGGTGCTCATTGTTTCCCATGGTTGTAGAACTCTGATTAACTACAATGAGGAACTATTTGAAGATGTCCTACTTGATAAAAACATTAAGATGATACCGCTACTAATTGTCTCAGAAAGACGAACAATAGGGCATCGAAATGAATCTTTTGAACTTTCTCCGGAGCCATTGATACTGAAGGTATTTTTTTACTATTGCCTTTACATTTCTCTTTACTTATTTCAAATAATTTACTATTTATTTATTTTTTGAATGGTAATAATTTACTATTTATTACTTTCAAGTTTTGTAATCCAGAAACTATCCTAATAATGTACTACACCTACTATAATTCTACAGTGAAATTTTCACCTAAGAGCAGACCACATTATTTTCATGAGACCCACTTAAATACATGCCCATCAAGAGGGTAAGGTAGATGGAAAGGTCTCACTGTGGATAAGAGTTAGGCAAAAAATCAGCCCTATAAGATTATCCTAGCCCATGATTTGACAGCTTTAGTGTTTAATGGTCTGTTAACCATAGTTTTCTTTTTTAGGTTTAATTCTACTTAATAAAGATTAAGCATGATGACACTCTGGATCGTCATTAATCTCATCTTGTTGCTCGAGAATTTTGACAAGAAAAAGAAGAGATAGATTGTGAGATGTTTGGTCCATTGGCTAATATGATAATTGCCCATCCTCTTCTTAGTAGTGATGTTGTATATCAAATTATCAATGGCCATTATTTCAAATGGATATCAAGAATGCATCATTTCATATCTAAGAATGCTTTCTTAAATAGATAGAAAAGAGTAAGGATAAAGATGATATGGGTGCTTGTGTGGGCTGTTGACAATCACTTGCTCTAAAAGCTTAAGCTGATAGAGAATGGTGTAACAATGTATATACAATGTAATAATGTATATCAAGGCTACATTAACCAATAGGAAAGACCTAAATGTTGACTAAGCTAACGACTTATGAAAATTGTTACCCAAATTATAACTTAGGGCCGGCATCATATCATAACTCAAAAACCACATGCTAAGATAACCCTTCCACGTACATTTAGTTCACATGACAAATTATGGGACATGCTTTTGTAACCACCACCATCAGTAATTAATTTAAAGAGAACCCAACAAAATCGACCAGTTTAGACAAACATTATATGGTTTCCCTTTTCCACCTTGACAGCTATGTAATTAACTGCTGACATGAGAATGACTGGGTACAACCTACCAGCTAGGAAAAACATATTTATTATACGAAATGGATAATTAAAAAAAAAACATATTGATTATGATCCCAAAATGGTGACAATAGTATTGTTGCAATAATGTACTAGATGTAGAGTTGTAGGATGTGATTATTTGGTCATATATAAGAGATAATTAAGACACTTCAATTAGTTCACAAAAATAACTTGTTTAGACAAACTCAAGGTGGAATAGAAAGAATGAAGACCCATAATTTACAGAGAAGAAAGTTTATACAGAGTGCTAAGTCTTAATGACACCCAAAACTTTCCAAGGCCTAAACAAGCATGTGTTTTAACATTCACCTGCGGAGTATGCTATAAAGTTCAGGCCTTGCTTTCATCCAGTCCACAAAACTGCATTGGCCAGATGAAATTGGGCAAAGAGCAGCTCTCTCCGAATGAATGTATACAGCAAAACAGATAAGAAAGTAGTATCGCTCCAAGTACTCAACAAAAGAGGAAAGCGATGCCTCCCTCTTCATCTCATCTGGTTGACGCAGGATTTTATTGCGATAGGTTGCAATAGCTTCACGTAAGTTCTGTTTGACATCCACAAAAAAATCATTTCAAAAACCTGCAATTTTCATTCGATGAAATGAAAATTTTGCTTGTAGCTGAAAGCCAAGGCTGATATTCTACATGAACTAAATGCCCACTATGTTTAGAAAATGGAACAAAGTTCAGCTTTTTTATTTTGCTAAATAGGAGGATAATATTAGCAATAACCAAAGTCCAAAAACAAACATCACTGACCCCACAACAAAGCACACAACAGAGTACTACAAGTTTAAATAACTACAATAGTAGGCTGATATGGAGAAAATTAGACCTGCATTGAGGAACACTTATCAATGACTTTATCCACTTGACGTTTTGCTTCTACTCCACCCTGAAAGCATATCATTGATGATTAGAAATTCTAAGATTTTGTTAAGCTGGCAAACCAAAGGAAACTTACATTGAACAAAAAATATGATTCCTGGATACCTCTAATACGCGAGTCAAGCTTCTAATAACTGCATATTCACCTCTAATGATTACCTCTTCAGAGTTTCCCAAATTGTCAGTGACGTCACCTCCAACACCAAAGACTTTCCCTATAGACATTGTCCTGGGGATACCTATGTGAACAAACATTATATACCAAAAATTAAATATTGATATGCTAAATGAGAAGTGCACCCATAGAGAACCAGGCAAAGTTTGTGTGGTTTCTTTCAAATCACGAAAATTTTGAGAAAAGGCAAATGCATTTATTATGTTATAACAGCTAAGTGTTTTGGGACCACAAGGAGTATGATGTGTTCTCATTAAAATTATTAACTATATCTAGAAAACTATTAAATATAAAGTATTTAGTTCATTTTAGCCAGATATTCTCATAATTGGGTAATGGCGTCCCGCACAATGCTTGTATGTTTCCCTACATCAAATTTTTTTTCATAGAGACATCAATTATTTTATTTACATGCCCTATATGCATTGGGGTATTTTTAGTTTTGCAAATTTAATCATTCCTGCATATCCTGCTCAAGCCACCTCAGCCACCTATGATCCATTCATCCCACTCATGCCCCTCCCCTGGCCCCAAACCACAAAAAAAAAAAAAGGAGGATTTCAGACACACAAATTTGGCAGTCATTTTGGTATTGCCACCAGATTTAAAACCACAAAGTAATGCCTCTAAAACTATTAACTTCGAGGGTCATAGATCAAGGGGTTAGGATGACTTGATGGGGCTATTTTTTGCCCAAACATAGGCCAAACTGAATAGTTCTATCTCCCCTAGACCTCATGGTAATCAGACATCCACGTGGGCCCCACAATCAGGTATGCACCTCGTTTATGGTGTGCAAGGTGTTTAAACCTTCCCCACCCTGGTTGTGTGTACTGTGTATTGCTTCTAAAATTTTATGAATCAGTAATTATTGGAAACTTTTATGATCACATGCTTGAAAATCTAACCAAATGGTGAAATCTTTAACAAAGTATTACACCATAAGCCACAATGAAAATGAAATAAGCCGAATGAATGATTTCACATCTGTCATGAGTACAGCAGGAGCACTAAAGGACTACAGAAATGAACCTGATGCTCCAATCCGGTTAAGATAAACCAAAGTAGCAATGACCATCCCAGTTGTAGTTCGCCCACGTCCCATTTGGCAGTTAAAGATAATTTCTGTATTAATATCTGCTTGTGAGATGCTATGGACCTGACAATTTTGAGGACAAAGTATTAGATGTAGATATTTAAGCACTGTAGGTTCATCAATAATGATTAAGCATACAACTCCCCACCCACCACACATGCAAAGATTATAAATGAACTTCTAAAACTCATCGTCCACCTCTCTTGTGTTGTTTAATGTTTCCTGCTGCTACATATGTAGCCACACAAGCAAAGATTATGAATGAACCTCTAGAACTCATCGTCCGCCTCTCTGATGTTGTTTAATGTTTCCTGCTGCTACATATGTAGCTATTAACAGGCCTGCAGTTAGGTATACACATCACATTCCCCTTGAATATAGACAAGATGCCAACAGCATATGCTCAGTAATGCTAAAATTTATAGGATAAAAGAAACAATATACTAAATCGCAAGATACAGTTATTCATAAATGATACCCAGAAACAAAGATAAAGGCATTTCATGGTATTGTACTCAATCCTGATTGCATCTGATGCGACAATCATTCATAAAAGACAGTGCATAACAAATTTTTTTTTTTTTTTAATGGTAAGATAGTACATAACATAGCTATCATAATGTAATGTCCACCTAGCCAACACATTCAAACCAATCACTCGGATGAAACAGCTAACCAGGAGGTCAAAGTCTTGCTCCTCTGGTGATTTTTCATCAGTAATAGGAACACGTTCATAGTCAACAAGGTATCCCTCCACTTGCAGCTCTTCGTAAGCCTAATCATAGATTGACAACTATAAATATGAGATAAATAAAAAAAGAACAGTTTGGAAGCAAATAATTAAGACCTTCCATCCTATAAATCCAAATAGAGCATAAAAAAATTACACCTCCAGAGGTGTCTTCACAGAATCATATGTCACCAGTTCCCATTGGTCCACCATCTGACCATCTGGCAGTTCATCGGTTACAAGGATCTTATTTCCATACCTGGCAGGTCACATGGGCAAGAAAATAGGCGTCACTGAGAGCAAGCAAAATAAATTATGTATAGGAATCTAACAATTTGTAACAGAGACTAAAAAAGAAGACACAATAACCATACTGAGCAGCTTCCAGCAAGATATCTTCTTTTAGGCGAGCTTCCATTTGTTCTACCCTAGCCCTGTCGATGCCCTAGTTCAAAATGAAAAACAATTTCAATTGAAATGAGCAAAGATTTAAAAAAAATAAAAAACAGAGAGAGAAAAGAAAAGTACAAATCTTTTTCAATGTTAAAAAATCCCTGCTGACTACTATTACAGATGAGGAATATGTTCTTGACATACACTCATACCATGTACCTTATTTTGTATAATAGCAAATTAGCAATACTAGTTGCAAAGCAATCTAATTAGATTGTAAATAGGACTAGCAGCCTAATCAAAGGCACAAATAGTGTGAATGCCTTTCAGATAATGAGGCTCTCACAATTTCAAAGTCTTCGTGTACACTTTTTGTTTTCTATCCTTCTCTGTGTAGCGTTTTATTTTCATCGGTAACCCTTTAAACTTCTGCACTCCACAAATTCCTCATGATTCTTCCTGTTGAACTCTCAAATGCCTCTTTGGAGACTTGATTAATACAATCTGCCATTTCATGTTCCATCAAATTATTCTCGGATAGTTTCTCACTTCTCTATTGGATAGTTTGGTCATTAACCCATAATAAAAGAATCTAAAATGAACAATCTATGTTGAGTAATTAAAGTTGCCCCTAGGTTCTCTAAGTAGAAAGTAATCTTTTTAGTGCTATATCCAGTCTACAGATGTCACAAGGAGTTCATCCTTCTTCTCAAAGCAGATATTATCCTCTGCAAAATCAAATGCCACAGCAAAGTCGAGTAAAAATGTATTGCATGATAGATATATTTGGAATGAATCAGATTTACAAAGTAATGAGGTATTTAAAAAAAAAAAAAATCTATAAACAGATGTTAACAACTAACCGTGTATTCAAGATTGGAGAAGGGCCTTTCAACATCACGCAAAACAAAAGGGCGGCCATTAATATACACCACCTGTTTAGGAAGTGGAAGGAATATAACTATTAGATTGTCTAATTGAACAGTCCAGAAGTGGTCCAATCACCAAACTAATTAGTTGATGAATGACTACTAGCTGACGGTCATTATCAGAATTAAAGATTAAAAAAAAAAAAGTTATCCAAAAACTGATGCTGACATAGCGCTATCTGCATGTAACAGTTACAACAAGAGCCAAACAACAACAGCAGCAGCAGCAGCAACAAGAACAACAAAGGGGGAAAAAGAAGTCTTGCCGGTTCTTCCCGAAGGTTATGCCAAAGAAGCCGTGTTTGCTTTCCGTTCTTTTGTGCTCCAATGTGATCTAGTACATTTCGGATCCCATCAATGGTAGGTATTGCCACACCATGAACACGCAAGGACCCAGCCTGTTGATTTTCAGAGTAAAGACCACTTCAAAAAACCATACAAATAAATCGTGATGGCATAAATCACCAAGACGACAAGTAAGGAGGAACCAAAGGCACCCACGAGTGCGAATGCGAATACGAATACCTGGCACATGCCACACGAAGAAGGAACACACACACACACACACACGGACCTGCCAGTAGTTGGGAGCCCCTTCTATCTGGGGAGAGAGGCGCTTGTTCTGGCAGCCGGGGAAATGGTCACTCTTCAAGATTGTATTCTTTCCCAGCACAGATCCTGCTCTGTAGTTGATCACCTGCTCTGGCCCTTTTGGGTTCGACATTGCCATTTCCATCGCCCACCTTCCAACCCTCCTGATCAATCCCAGCCCAGGTACACACTCCACCCCACGCAAGTGTGAGTTTGTATGTAATTCCTCTGATTGATTGATTCACCAAAAGAAGAGAGGAGGCAAGAGGAGGAGGAGTTGTTGTTTGGTGGGGATGGGGCCGTGATTGGTGAAGAAGAAAGGAACAAGGGGCAATTTTTTCTTTTCTTTCTTCTCCCTTCCGGGTCCGGAGAGTGCTTGCTTGGACCTTGAGCTGAATAATGAATTCCTATTGTTTCCTAATGCCAGTCAGTATGACCGGACCCTCTTTCGTTTATATAGAGAATGAAATGAAAAGAGGGAGGGAAAGAGCACAGCACGTGGACTATTTCCTATTTACAATTGTATATGTAGTAATAATAACAATATAATGTAACGGTGATTGGTGATATATACACAGAGAGAAAAGCCGAGTGATTTGATTTGAGAGGACTAGCGCGAGTGAGTGTCTGTAATGTATGCTTGTGCGCTTAAAACGGAGGAGGTCCGTCTATATATGTATGTCAGTCTTTCTGAAGCTAAAATAATAGTAGGTCCGTCTATATATGTATGTCAGTCTTTCTTAAGCTAAAATAATAGTAGAGAGGGAGAGGGACCGACCAAGACCACGTTTGGAATTTGGATAGACAAAAGAATACCTGGGAGGGCCCAGGATCCAGACATCCAGTCATTCCCATTCCCATTCAAAGTAGTCCCGCGTGGAAAACATGCTCCGCTTCCCCCACCGACCCTTCCGCTTCCGCTTCCGCCGGCTAATAACGCATCTCCACGTTCACTTGAATTCAGAAAAAAAGGGAAAGGTTTTTAAAAGTGGACGAACGACTTTAACGCATTCTTTTTCTTCGGTATATGGATTATTTTTCTTACTACTATCATCGATTGGGTTTGAGCTGACCTGTCGAGAGGGTTTTAATATTAAAAAAAAATATCTTGAAAACCTGAGAGTAGTTTTTCTAATAAAATTGAATAATGACCTCGGCCAGCTGTCCTATCTCATTCTAAAGCCGTTTTACTCGTGCGAAAGTACTTCTCAGTTCTCACTCAAAACCCCGCCTTCTCTCTAACCTTTTGTTTTTTTTTAATGAGAAGAAAGTGTTCTCCCCTGCTGAGTCCGATGGTACTTGCAGTCCAGCTCCATGGCGCCCACGTTTCATCAGGGACGTGGTACTTGTTCACCGCCTCCCGCCATAAAATCTTCTTCTTCGTATTCTAGTTCTGCTGAAACTATTCATCCCATGATTACTTGTTGCGAGCGGCATCTTATAAGATACTGATGCATCTAAACTGTGTCTGGCTTGTGTTTTTAGCGTGGGATAGGAAAATGGGTTTACCCATACGTAAATGTCATATAAGTGAAACACATTACTATGTATTTCAAAATTACCATTTCTATATAAGTAAATGAGTACATCAGTGGCAAGCTAGGATTTTGGTTTGGGGGAAGGGATAAAATATTATAGATTTGACGGAAATCAATCTGACAACAGACCTATGTTATATTAGAGCAAATTTCCTTAAGGAAAACGAGGCAACTTTTTATGGCCAAATAATGATTTCAAGGGCCCCAATATTATTTACGTGGTAGAAAAAAGGGATAAAACACAATGAGTCACAGAAGAGTTCTAAATTCGTAGGCCAACTTGAAATATTTAAATCATTAATAAAATGGCCTCTCAATTTAATATATAGTCCCTGTTAAATCTCGCTCAGCTAACCCACTTTCATATTGAAATCTCAAATAGAGTAATTAATATAAACAATTCAAATGTGTAAAAATTAAATTTGATATTTGGCCCAAACAATATTGAGTCAAAGTATTCATAGAAAATAGAGCATTTTTGTTGTAAGGTTTAGGTTCTTAATAAAGGCTCCAATCAAAAGATCAACTCTAAAGGATCCATAGTTTGAGTCTATTTTCATTTTTGAAGTGGACCCTACTCAAATAGTCTAATAAACTCTGCTTGAATGAGGTGTGAGAAGTCCTGATTTCTAGGAGAATAACAAGTAAAACTACTTGCCACAGGAAAAGCCGATAAAATAACTTTGTTCCTAATAGAATAATTGTGTTCTTTTTATATCTCCTAAAGAAAGGAAAAGACAAAAATAACCTCATTATTTGGTAGGATTCTCTCCTCTTTGAAAGAGGAGAAGAAGTTGAGGAGGGGCAAAACAACATAAAATTAAAATGCCCAAAATAATCCCTAAAATGTCTTTTCTTTGTACAAAGTGAAAAGAAAATTGAGGAGGGGCACCCCTCCTTCACCACTGGAGTATGTCCAACGTTTTAGATATATTTGTTTGGACTTTTTTACAAATATCTTAAATTTCATGAGAAATTAAGAGATGAAATTATATATCTTAATGTTTAACATTAACACAAGATCATATTGAATGCTTCACAAATTAAATCTTTTTTTTTTCAACTTCTTCATAAATTACTCAAAATCTCTGAAGATTTAAATGAATCAACTTGAAGGTCTTATACAGTAACAATAAAGGGCTAGGTTCATCTTGTATGAACAAGATTCATCCTACCTTTCATCAAATCAGATCAAGTAATTGGACAAATCGTCAATACTCAAAGTAGTCATCTGAAAAGTTTATACAATCAAAGCCCCTAGCCTGGACACTTTCGGTCAAGCATTGGTGATCTTGAGCTCCAAGTGTAGAGCCGCGATGTAGTAATAAACTGATAAGACCAAGTCGATTCATATGGAGCAATGTAAATTAAGGCTTCTCTTCAACTTGTACCTGCCCTAAATTAGAAATCTAAATCTAGCCTAAGAAAACTAGAAAAGTACATTATCATTTTTACTTTCCAAAAATTATATTAATTACAATCCAATAAAAAGAAAACTTCCTAAATCTAAAAACCCTAAACTAAAAACTAAACTTGCTACAAAAGAACACACAAGTTAGAACATCAAGAATAAAAGGTACCAAAATTAAAAATAAGAAACTAAACTAGAAACAAAAGAAACCTAAGTTAGAAAGTTAGTAATGCAATGTATGCCATGAGATGCTAAACAAAAAAATCTAAGTATGAAAAACTAGTATGCTGAGCTGTTTTTATGCATGATTTATCTTAATCTAATGCAACCTAAAACTGAGTTTAATGTCTAGAATATAAACTATAATGATACATGAATCAAATAAAAAAATGGAAGTGGAGAACAGTTTAAAACAAAGAAGATATTAGTGCATGAACGTGACCTAAAAACTAAAACTGTGTAGAAATCCTGCACGTATGTGGGTCTGACCAGCCATGTTTGAGCTGCTGGTTCACCATCTTTCCAAAATTATTTTTGCTTGAAATTCTAGGGTTTGAAAGTACACTGATCAAACTTTAATTTTCCCAAGTTTCATCGAAAAATAATGTGTTTTGATCAGGTTTCTAATCCAAACTTTTCACACAGAATCTGTCCTAAAATTTCTGCAATAATGTGCAGAATTGTGCACTTTATGTTGGATCCGAATTTCCAAAAAATATTTGGTCGAGATTCTTGACTCAAATCTCTGATTTTCCTTGCTTATTCAATTTAAAACTCTGATTCCAATTTCAATTCAGTTTTGAATACTCAAATAATCATCAACTTAAAATATATAAACTCTACCAATATGAATATGCATGCAATGCTAACTAGTTCCAACCATAAACTATGCAAAAATAGACATAAATTGAATTGATCATAAAAATAAAGACAATAAACAAAAGTTCAAGAATTTAAATGTGTGGTGAAAACAAGAAAAGTAAATGTGTGGTTTTAACATAAATTTAAATGTGTGGAAGAACATAAATTTAAATGTGTGGAAGTGTATTCTTCTCTTTTAAAATCTTTTTCTAAGCGGGATCATAATTTGAATCATGCTTTTAGGGCCTTTGGGTCGTCAATTCAAACACCAACAAGAAAAGAAACATAAAACAAGCACCAATCATCAAAGGACAAGAAAGAAAAAATTGAAAAGAGCAAGAAACACTTTTACTAATATGCAAAGTCTTTAAATAAGATAAGAAAATAAACAAAGACAACTCCATACTAAGATGAGAAGCCTCTTCTAAATGAAAAAAACCGAACGGTGTAGTGTGATTTACGGGCCAAATCTCCTTGAGGACTTCAATGGAAAGAAAGAGAGAGGAAGAAGATGGAGCGTAGTAATAATTCTAGAGAGAGCTGGTCTATCTTCCCTTAAGAGGAGAGGGAAGTCTATGCCATCAATTTATAGATTTTTCCTCTCTTTCTTTCCTTCTTTACTCCAAGTTTGTAGCATGCAATTTTCTTTGTATGGCAAGTCTCCTCCTTGGCCATCAAGTCCCCAAAGAAATAGAAAGGTGTGTGAGGACCCGTCCCTAGAAATACCTACTGGGACCCAATTTGACCAAGTCAACCATTGATTATCCTATTTAATATGGTATTTCCTACCTCCTTGGCCATCAAGTCCCCAAAGAAATAGCAAGGTGTGTGAGGACCCGTCCCTAGAAATACCTAGTGGGACCCAATTTGACCAAGTCAACCATTGATTATCCTATTTAATATGGTATTTCCTACTTTAAATGTTAATTAATAGAAATTAGTGGAATAGATGGCTAATGTTCCTAATTTTTAGAACTAGCTTGTATATAATTCTTAATAGATATTGGGTGTTTATTGTTAATTTAATAGGCCTTGATTAGATTAAGACTTAGTTGATATTAGAATTAATAGGAAGGGCATTGAGAGTTAAGAACCTTCTAAAAACCCACCTAATGACCTATTTACCCATGGCCCCATCTCTTTCTCATTTTAAACTAAGTTACCATTTTGGTAATTATCCTAAACTCTAAGCTATAAAAACAAACTATTGCAAACATTAGCCTAAAACCCTAATTTACTCTCATCTCTCATGTACCCTATCTTCCTCCCCAAGCAAACCCTAATTCCCCAAAATCCCAGCCCAAGGAGAAGCTAGGAGACCACCCCAATTGCTCAATCAACACCTTAGGAGTTTGGAATTAGCATATCTCTCTCTCAACACCATCACCAATTTCGAATAGAGGCAAGTGTACATGTTTAGATGCTTTAGTTTAATTGATTAATATGCTTAGATTGGTAATTACTGTGTTTGATGGATATTTAGTATGATTTCTGTTTATGGATGGTTAATTGAATGATGTGATGTATGGAATTATTGTTCTAAGCCTTTTTATGTGTTTTTGGCCATTGATGGATGGGAAACCCCTTATTTGGAAGATCAATGGCCCATTCGTAATGAGATCAGGATGTGGGAGGTGTGTATGAAGTTTGAAGATGATCAGTGTAGATCTGGACAGGGTTTGATGAAGTTTTGATGGAAAATGAAAATGGTAGAATTCTGAAAAAAAAATGTGGAACTCATGTGTACCTGGTCGACATCATCCCCCAGGATGTCGACCGGGCATACAAGAAGGCTTCAGCTAACTGGGAGCAGAAATGGCCACATGGTACAGGCCCAGTGTACCCGGTCGACCGACCAGGAGGCCCGGTCGACCGGCTAAGAGGCCCGGTTGACCAGCCACATTGCATTTCCACCCCACCTGCCAGATGTTTGTGGAAGTGCCTGCAGTGTACCCGGTCGATCGGGTGACCATGATGTCGACTGAGGACACTGCAAAATGTGATTTATGAATCTCAGTTAGCTGTCCATTTCCACAGAGTGCCAGGTCGACCCGTGGACCCATGATGTCGATCATGTACACTATAAATAGCGATTTTCCAGATTTAGTTCCCTTCTATGATCTGATCATGTGTGGGCCCCGTTGACCCTTCATTTGGACCGTTTGGGATACGCTGAACAAGAGTCAAGGGCCGGGCTTAACCTTGACCTGCGTAGCCACCTAAGTAGGGTCTAGGGTTGTAAACGGAACCTGATTCAATGATTATGGATGTCCTATGATGCTAAATACCTTCAGGAGCACCAAGGATACATAATAAGCATCTAGGATTCCGTGATCACTGTCTTAGGTGGAGTGGGGCCTTAGACCTGAATAGAGGGGCAGCGATCATCTATGGATTTGTGACATATGACACGGACACTGAGGGTGGCTGGTAGGTCCGAATCTTGGATGTTGGCCTTGAGAGGGACTATAATCAAGGTATTGCACTTAAGCTCTGATTTATGATCACGGTCCGTATTGGATAAGATGTCAAGACATGGTACTTGGAGTCCTGACCTATAATATTGGGAACTTAACGGTAGATACTAATGGACGGACTGTATAATGAGATAATGTTAATTAAGCGTATCGAGAAGTAAAGTTTACAAGGGTATGCATTATTAACTGTTGGGAATCGTAATGATAGAATACTCATACCTGAACTCCGTGCCTCATGCCCTTGACTAATATCGTCTCATACCGATTATGATAAGATTATCTAGTTTGGAGTACCCTCACATAGTGGTCTGTAGGATTTGTGGATGTACGATTGGTCTGCCGAGGGTTATGATGCCGGCATGGACATTGATATTGAGATATTATTGGTTGACACAGTAGGTACCGGTGTGGGAGGGGTACTGAGACCGTCGGCGCTCAGACCGGGTGTGGATGGACGGTGATGTTGATCTAGCACGTAAGACCAATGGCTGAGACTTGGCTGTAGCTATGGATGAGTGATTGATGTTGATATGGCACGTAAGACCAATGACTGGGACTTGGCTGTGGCTATGGATAAGTGATTGATGTTGATCTGGCACGTAAGACCAATAGCTGGGACTTGGCTGTGGCTATGAATATTGATGGACTCTTGTATGCTCCTATTCGATGAGACAACAGCAATGGATGGCTATGACCCCCATGGTTGATGTCCATCGACAGTTGTCGGGACGACGACAATGAGTTGGATCCGACCTCCCACGTCCCTTGTACTTCAACTGTGGATGTACATTGTGTGCTCTTATGGATGTATATTGGGTGTATTAATATTATGTATTCAGGATGTCGTTGCTTACTGTCCTTGACTGTTGACGTTGACACGGTTGGATCTAGATACGATGATTGTGGATATGGTAGGGTTACTTCCTTTGGTTACTTCTGTTACTGGTGACATAGACGTATTGCATGGTTTATACGATATATTGGTGATGATAGCTTCTCTTGTCTATCTGATATGTTGTATCTAACAGCTGTTATATTATTATCTCGATTACCGTTCATGCACTACACTCCACACTGTTTGTGTCGCACTCTGATATCATATATCATTATTGAGGTACTAATCACGCAAGTACAGCTGGAATCAGGTATGGTCTTCGTCCCTATCTGTTAATATAATATATTGCCGTCTAAGCATGCCTATTTGCCTGGCTCATCGAGCCTGACCCAATCCTTGGTGTTTTCAGGTATATTCTCTTCCGCTTTCTTCGATTGGTAGAACTGCTTGGCGGCTGATCCGTTGCTGCAGGATTCAAAGAATGGTGCAGTTGATGCACTGAGAGGCGTCTATAAAATAGGTCTCTATTCTTTCCTTTTATTGTAGTTGGCCGTGTTGGCATAGGATTGAATAGTTAACTTAATTATAGAAAGTACCTTGTAATCCCTTAAAGTAAAATAAAATTTTTAGGACTTTGTCCATCTACCTGCTCATATGAGATTCAAACTTGATTATATTATTGGATTTATCCGCATCTCTTAGGTACTTTCTCGTAGCACCTTGAAATTCGAGGCGCCCGGATTTTGGGTCGTTACAAGGTAAGTGAGAGATTTTCGTGATTTCCATGTGCAAAATCGCATGCAATCCCGAGTAGAATTTATCGCATCAACTTGTAAAGGCCATATCTCCCTCGTTTCAGCTCCGATTGACACAATCTTGGGCCGCACAGATATCTACTTGAAAAGAGCTTTCCAATGGTGGATAGATTGAGCCAATTCGACAGTCGGACTAAGAGTTATGACCATTTTAATCTTGTTATCCCAGAAAAATCCGAGAATAATTGTGCACATATGGAAGCTTTTTTTATTGACTAGTGAACTCTTCTAGCACGCTTTCATTTCTTGAATTTCTTTCTTGATTTTTGAATTTTCAAACATAGTAAGAACTAGTTCTTACCAAATTTGAAGTTTCCTTTCTTGATCTTGAAATTACAAATCTGCTTTCTTTCCATTGTTGACTTTTCAAACTCTCCATAAATACAAAGATATATGGGTCCAGTACGAAAGTTGTCATACCCTTGTTCTATCTCAAATTTCACCAATGTGAGTCCCGTTCTTGATTTCTCTTACACAAATTGAAATAAACAAATTCAACAATAATCATATGTGAGGAATTTGAATGGACTATGCATGGGACCCTACTTGATGCACAAAAAATAACCGACTTTTCAAAAATAGATTTCCAAAAATGGCAAGTTTCATAAATTTATACAAAGTGTAATTTTTGAGCAAATTATGCATGAATGCACTATAATTAATCCTAAATGCATGAAAATATGATTTGACACTAAATGAAGCTCTTTAATATAAAAAAAGCCCTTAAAATGGTCCAAAATGTGTATGAAAATGTGCGCTTTTCAGGACTCATCAATCGGAACAAACAAAACATCAAAGGGGATCCTAAGCCCATTATCTAAGTTCTCATGTGATCCCAACAAAGTAAACTAAACGAAGCTAATGAACATGTTCGTGACATGTAAATAAAGTACTAGATGGTATAATTCAGAACCAGAAGCGGTAAACAATCTAAATCCTAAGTCAAATGTCATTTCCGAAGTCTCGTACATCCCTACTCAATCAACAAAAGGAATTAGGGTTCGCGATATTCAAACAAATCATCTTCATGCATAGATACAAAGAGGGTATTCCGTTACCCCCACACCGTCCATGATTGAGATAGGTTAAATCTCGATAAATCCAGAATAACTGTGAGCAAATGTCGTCTCAGAACATTCCTCACACATAGTCAAAGGAGTCATCAAAGGGATCACCAAGGTCCCACCTAAGTCCTCGAACTAAGGAAAATAGTCCCTTTTAAAAAAGGACTTCATGCAAAAATAAGCTAAATAGTCGGTTAACTGACAAGCTCAGTTAACTAAGGAGGTGACCTATAAGTGGCCACCTGTACATTTTCCTCAAAAATGCTGCTATTTGGATTTGTGACCGACATGTCATTGAGCTGCATGTCGGTTAACCGACCACCAAGCTTGGTTAACCGCCTGCAAACAGAATTCAATTCCAAACTCCGTTTTCGGTTCAGAAGTAGGGAGTTCCACTCCCTTATCATCAACACCTGTAGACAAAGTAAAAATAGGGCCTTGAACTCTCCAAGTGAAGTAGACATCCTCCAAGCAAGTTCATTCAATCATTCTTATCAAAACAAAACTATTCTATTAACCTAATTATCATGTTTCCAAACTCAAAACCATCAAATGAGCATATAAGTTGTCTAATTCATTATCATCATCAATTCAAAGGAAAGGCAAACATATCAGGCAATTACATATATATATATATATCTACTTACCTTGATGAAGAGCTTTACAAAAGAAAGAATTTGGGGAAAAAAACCCACTTTGAGCTCAAACTTGTGCAAATGGCTCCACAACCCAAAATCTCTCTACAAATGCAATGCAAATGAGTTGGGTGAGTTTTCTAAAACCATTTCTAAGCAAAAAGGAAAAGAGAATCCTAACCCTAGAGCTTAGGAAGCTTACCTAGAGTTGGCTAATGGAGGAGAAGCTTGGAAAGAGAGGTGGTTGAAGTTATGGAAGCTTGGGGAAAATGAAGGAAGCACTCGCCGGCAATGACGAAGCTCTGGTGACCGGCGACGGGGAAGAGGCAGTGAGGGAAAATGGGTTTTGGAGAGAAAGAGTGAAATGAAAGAATGAAATGAGAGTAATGAGGTGAATCCATCGGTTTGGGTTTATTTAGGTTAGGCTAATTAGGAATTACAAAAAAGTCCTTGGGTTTACTAATGCGGTCATTTGGGCCCCTTCGATGCTTCGGATCGAAATGCGATAGCAAGTTAATGTTCGTGAAATGCCGAGACCTACCTGATGCACCTAGAACTCACAAAAGCTCGTAATCTCTGAAAACCCCCTGAAAACTTTTCAGAATTGCAAACCAAACCCCTATTGTACCTAAACGAGCTTAGAATCACGCGAGACTTCGCATGCGTGACTCGCACGTCAAATTTGACTCGCTAGGACTCTAAACACACTTAATTAACTAACATAAAATTAATTCTAAATAATAATGTATTAGGGGTCAGGGTGTTACACATCATGTAAAAAAAAATATTGGGGGTGGGGGATGTTGAAAGAGCACACAGTTTTCCATAATACATGGGGGTGTATTAAGATTTCTAGGGTCCCCTCCCCTGTCTTCCTTGTACACCTAAAACCACAACATTATATGACAATGTTAATGCTCACTACATGACTAACAATCTAGTATTCCATGCTTGAGCGAAATTTATTAATTTTCACTATCATTGTGTTCGCAAAAAAGAAAAAAAAGGCTTTAAGAGTGCTTGTTATTCGCTTCATTTCTTTATCAAATCAATTAGTTGATATATTTACTAAGCCATTGCCAAGAACAACTTTAAAATCTTTTCGTTTTGAAGTGGATTTCACCTCTCTCCAACTTGAGAGGGAGACTCAAGTTGAATTGAGCCCAATCTATGTTGGACGCTCAAAGTGCCAGGTTCAAACCACGTTGGATATCCAGGTACATGTGGGTCTCCCATATGTGGAACATATCTTAATAAAGTCAGAAACTTGCAATAAGGAACCAAATAATGACGATCCCAGGATTCTCATTTGGGTGTTGCGGGCAATGGTCAAGTTAAGAAGTTAAATAATAAAATAAAAGATTTTAAAGTATTATTTTAAAAATTTCCCGCACATTGTATACACCTAGTTTTGCCCCCGATCCAAAGGCATCCATCCAAAGCATAGACGTTGAGGTGAGACCTCAACACGGTAGCAACAGCAGCAACACCAGTCCACCACCACCACCACCACCACCAATAATAGAGACAGGATCCGTTGTTTCATCCGGCCACGTCTCCATTGTGCCTACTCAGCAACCAACTCAATCCACTGATTTAATTGGATTTTTGATATAATAACCAAATGGTATAGCGGGGTTCTTATAAATAATGAAAACTAAAACCCCAAACGGAAATCCCGCCCAGAAAATCAGTCCCGCCCACCCACGTATCCTTTCTCATCTATGCAAAGGGTGGAGGAAGAAGGAGAAGGATAAGATCTCCATCTATTTCTCGTCACATTCTTTCTTGGAAAAACTCATCAGAAAACCCTACTAAAGCCAAGTTCTAGAGATTCCAGTTATCATTTTCTCCCTCCATTTCTAATGCCAAATATCCCCATCTTATTCTGCACACTCCTCTATTCTTACGTCCATCAATTGATTCTTTAATCTGAAATTGTTTGCATATTCATGCCATTGTGAACCCTGATTTAGATTTCTAATGTAGTGTACAAGTTGTTTGGAATTTGGAGGGTGAGGTGTTGGGTTTTCTTTGGATTTCAGGAGTTGTACTTGTAGAAATCAAATGTAGGTTGGGAATATAATTATTTTCATAGAAACTAGTTTTGTACTACATTTCAAGCTCTGTAGCAAGATCATTACACCAATACAAACATCTAATCAACAAAACCAAGAATACCATTATTGGTTATTTCATTTTGGGTAGTACCCAAACTATGCAGCCATGAATATAATTATTTTTCATAGAAACTAATTTTGTACTACATTTCAAGCTCTGTAGCAAGATCATTACACCAATACAAACATCTAATCAACATAACCAAGAATACCATTCTTGGTTATTTCATTTTGGGTAGTACCCAAACTATGCAGCCCAAGCACATTGACGCCTAAAATGAGAATCAATATTCTAATCAAACAAAGCCCATAACTCAAATGGGCAGGTCCAAGGCAAGAAGAGAAAACAAAATAATAAGATGATAAAGGTTGAATATCTATGGTTGACACTGTTCAAACCAAAGCATCTGATTGTGCCTCCTGGGAGGACTTGCCGAAGAAGTCTATGCAATTTGCAATGGCTTCGATGTAATGCGAGTTCGACGAGTAGTGATCGTCACATCCCCGATCTTAAAACAGGGCCTTATGTGAGATTGTGGCCAATTAAAATTTTTCAACATTAGTAACAACACTTGGCCACAATCGTTTCCCAATATAGATCGAAGATCGCTGTGAGGTGGAAACATTTCCTCAATACATAAAACGTATAGTGGAAGCTTCATAATACAAATGGCATCCTGATGTGTATAGTTAAGAACAAATACCAAATTATCATGTCTAGAGTTAAAGTTTAGAACTGTTAACCAAAAGTATTAATTACAACAATAGGCCACGCCAAAAACTCGGGCCAAAACAAAAGAGAAAGAAACCAAAAGATGAAGCTAATCAAATATAGCATGAAGGCACTCGAGTACGGGGTCGATACTACTACACAATGCCGTCTGTACTATAATCTAGGAAGTCATCAGGCTGATCCGCTTGAACTTCTTTCGTCGTTTCTTCCTCGAGATAGAGGGGCTCAGTACTTATGCACTAAGAGTGGTATCATCAGATACGACGGTCGGCAAGCAATATATACAAAAATCCACAAGATATGCAAGACGAATCAAAGTAGTAAATAGACAAGATCATATTAAACGCATAGCATTCAAGTCATAAACAAACTAGCAAAACATCTAACAATTAGGCAACCCACATAAACTAATACACCATGGGATAATTTCACATGACCCTCTTGGCTCAACAGAAGAGCTGTGGTAGAGTGGCACTGGATAAAACCCGGCAAGCAAGCAAGATGGATACCAAAAGGCCATGAGTCATCAAAGTCAAGCGTTCAATATGTATCCGATGGTGTACACTAATCAAAATGTAAAAAGACGTACTGCATAGACGTTCAATCCAAAGTCATCACACAAATGGTGCCCCATTTGTGTTGAGCGTTAACAGTTGAGTAGTGCATGATACAAAGAGTCCTAAACAAACAATAGTGAAGGGCTAAACTTTCTTGCGTGAACAAGATTCATCAATCAAAAGAGAAACTAACTTTCCATTATCAAATCAAAGCAAAAAACATCGAACATCAAACTTTTTTAAAACCTCATCATAGGCAGTTCTCAGCAAGCTTTTACAATCAAAGCCGCCTAGCCTCAAAACATCATCAAACTTCGAAACAAACAAAACATCAAAGGGGATCATAAGTCCATCATCTAAGTTCTTCAATTGATCCCAAAACAACACTAAGCAAAGCAAGTTAAGGAACATGGACATTGTATGTAGAAAGTACCAGACAGTACTATTCAGAATCAAAGGCAATAAACAATTACATCCTAAGTCAATTGTTATTTCTGGAATCTCGTATAACCCTTCTTAGTCAACAAAAGGAATTGGGGTTCGCGATACCCAAGCGAATCATCTTTGTGCATAGATATAAAGGAGGGTATCCCATTATCCCGTTCCGTTCAAGATTGAGGTAAGTTGAAACCCGAGAAAACTAGAATAACTATGAGGAATTATCGCCTCTAAACACTCATCGCACATAGTCAAATGAGTCCCACAAAGGGTAATCAAGGTTCCACCTAAGTCCATAGATCAATGGACAATCCCTTTCAAAAAAGGAGAAATTTGGTCAGGATAAACATCAGTGACCGACAGGGTGACCGACTGCACGAAACACCCATAAATGACGCTCTCTGGAATTGAAACCGACAGGTCGGCAAGGTGCAGTTTGGTCAACCGAAGAGTTAACAAAGAAGTTCGGTTAACCGAGGGGTTGACCGACATGGTGACTGACAATCCAACTCCTCAAAACATTGTCTTTTGGAATTGGAACCGACATGTCACCGAGGGTCACCAAACTGCAGTTTGGTTAACTGACTGCTACCAGAATTCTGAAGCGAATTTTGAGACTAGTTCAGAAATGGGGAGTTCCACTCCCTTTCTTCATTCACACCTGCAAAGAAAGAAAATAGGGCCTTGCCCTTTCCGCAAACATCCGTACCCCCTCGCATTAAGTCCATACACATCCTCCCTTCCAATCCAAATCCATTTCATTCAAATCAAAATCCAATTACTATGTTTTCAACACAAACGAACCAAAATGAGCATGTGGTCATCTAACATCATCAATCATCAAATCAAGGAAAAAACAAGCATATCAAAGCATAACATATATATTAACTTGCCTTGGATGGAGAGCTTAAACAAAACCCAAGAGAAATTGGGGAAAACTCCCTTATAAGCTCAAACTTGGAGAAAACACCTTCAACCCAAAATCACTCCTATAAATGCAAATGCAAAGGGTTGCTATTAGTCTTCCTAATCCATTTCTAACCAAAAGGAAGAAGACTGGCTAAACACCTTCAACCCAAAATCACTCCTATAAATGCAAATGCAAAGGGTTGCTATTAGTCTTCCTAATCCATTTCTAACCAAAAGGAAGAAGACTGGCTAAACTTAAAAGCTTGGGGAACTTACCTTATAATGGGTTGTGAATGGAAAAGCTTAGAAAACGGAAGGGTTGGACTCTTGGAGGCTTGAGGAAGAAGAAGAGAAGCTTGGCCGACGAAGAAGGAGCTCCGGTGGCCGGATTTGGTAAGGAGGATGAGAGAGTGAATAGTAGTGAAATGCGAGAGGTAAAGATGGATGAAGAATGAGTCATCCGGATGAGGCTTATATTTAGGTTAGGATTGTGTGGAAATTTGAGTTTAGTCCATAGGTTCAAAACTGATGATTTTTGGGCCCCTTCAACGCATCGGAATGAAACGGGATAGAAGACTAAAGTTTATGAAATGACAAGACCTATCCGATGCACCTAAACTCACCAAAATTTATAATCTCATATAAACTGCTGAAAATTTCTCGAAATTGCAAACCAATCCCCTACTCTACCAAACGCACTTGGATTCGAGCAAGACTTCGCACGCGTGATCCATGCGTCAAACCCGACTCGCTAAGATTCTAAACACCCTTATTAACTAATCAAGCAATTAATTAATATTAATAAGAGATTAAGGTGCGGGGTGTTACAAGTAGTGATAGGAGCTGCACCTCATGTGTGACGGGCTCACTTTGGATACAGCTCTTGTTCTAGCCCAGTGAGCTTCTCCTCTCACTTGTGTTACAAAGTTCTTCCTTTTTAACTTGTACATTCGTTGAGCAGAATGCACACATCCGTCGTAGGGTTGCTGGGGAAGACAACGAAATAGGGAGAGCAACTTTTTGCCTTTCCTCTCTCGGTTTCTGTCTTGAAACAAATTTTATCCTATTTGCAGGAAAGACTCCATCCTTTTATTTGATGCATTCCAGGAATGGGACATGACTGAAGTATGCAGCAGAGCTGGCACGATGGAGACGTGTCGTCACGTCATTGGTCGGAACAGGGATCCCTGTTTCGTTGACTCCCAATAACAATAATAATAAGCAGGCAGGGCCACAGAGTCATCTAAACATGCACGCGTGATTTTAGTTTTGATGCGCCAACAGCCACAGTCCCCTCTCATCTCACAACGACGATAAGTGAAACAAGAGTTGCCATTAACAAAATAACACGTCTTCACTTCTGAAAGTGTACAAGTATTAGAGACGACTCTTAGACATTACAATAAAAATAAACAAAAGGAGCAAAGGGCGCCCATGGTAAACATATTTCAGCTCTACTGGTAATTCGACGGCGACAATTATTCCTCCTCCTCCAGCAGTACTACAACTACTACAGACCTTACCAGAGAGCGAGGGAGTAATTATGCATGGGATGTGCCCAGCACCATGCTATCGGTCCCTTTACAAGGTGATTGACGCAGAACGGAATTATGCATAGCGGTAAGCTAAGTCGCTTCAAGGTAAGCTAAGCATTGCTTATTGCAACTTGAGATACATCATTAGCCTGCATGCAAATTGTAAATTGACCAAAGAAATGAGTCATGTACGAGAGATGAGACAGACAAAATATCACACAAACGTAAGGAAAGGTCAACTAAAGATGAAAGAAATGAAAAAGGGTGGGACATCAATGATTGGATGATGGACAGGATACTATTTTAAAAGATGGCACCAATGACCACAATTCCTAATTCCTAGGTGGGCCAATTACCTCACAAAATAAGAGTTTTTTTTTTTTAATATAATTTTATCAAACAAACTACTTGTAAATTAGAACTTATAAATTAGATTTTTAATTTTAGACCTTAATATAATTAGATTAGAGTTTGCAAGCGGCCCCTGTATTCATAATTTCTTTTTATAAATAAAAATCGAAGTATGTATGCATGTACGTATGTAATAAAAATATTATACCTATGGTGGTCGTCGTCGTTGGGAAGAGAGGAAGGCTTGTTGCTGTTGGTCTTGGGGTGAGTGGGAGTGGGACTGGGCGTGGGCTTGTAGTTGGGGAAGGGCACCTGTCCGGATTCGATGCATTTGAGGTCCTCCACCAGAATATCGTAGTGCCTCTTCACCTCCTCCACCGTCTTTCCACCGCCTACCATGGACGCCACATTTTCCCATCGGTCGGGTGTGTCCTTGTCGAATATGGCTAATGCCCTTTCAAACGCTTTGTTCTGCTTGGCCGTCCATGAAGATGAATATGATGAAGAAGAGGAACTCAGCGAAAGAGAAGCCATTGATTGAATATTTTCTTCTCAAACTAATTAACGCAAGAGAAAGCAGAGAGACAATGTTTTCTTGCTGTGGGGAGTGGGCAGTCGGGCATCCATATATATATATATATATATATAATGTAATAGCGAGAGGAGGAAAAGTATGAGAGAGAAAGAGAGAGAGAGAGAGAGGACAAAAGTAGAAAAATGAAGGGCAAGACGAGTGATTTAATTCAAGTGATAACTGGCCTGAGAAACTGTTTTCGTATTTAAATTTAAAATCTTAATTTTCTCCCCTTTCTCATGCTTTCTTTTCTCACAAATATAAGAGATGAGCCGATGGGCGGATTTCCCCTGTTTTGTTTTGTATTGTTTTACACGCACCATCACATTTGTATTCTTCCCTTTCCTTTTCCCATTAACATTTGTAAATATTCTCCATTGAGATTTGAGGCACCGACTTAAAGTGTTTCTTTGTTTGTTCTACTTGACTGTTTGCCACTCCCCTGTTACAAGCTAGAAAAGGGCGAAAAGCTGATCTATTTGTCTATTTTAAAATTCAAACTTCTTTTCCATCAGTTGCATTAGAGTCCACCTATATCAATCAAAATCATCGCACCGTCACATATCTACAAAAAATGGCCCTCATTGACTTCACAGTTGATGCACGATTCTCCTTCATGTTGAATCATGATAAATGAAATGCAATGCACTTGTTCCCAGAGCTGGTTAGGTACATTGAATGCCCACTTTGTGGGTTGAGAGTGCATGAGTTTAAATAACTTTTAGGCTAAATAAATAAATAAAAGAAGAAGTAGGCAATTTAAAAAATTGCTAGCCATAAGTCCCACTGGTCATGTTTTGTTCAATTGGCTCCACCTCTAGACATATCATAGCCCTTTGATATGGTTACCCAGACAAAATGGTGATCAGCCAGAATTTCAGGTGGCGTCCCAAAAACTACAATGAGAGGAACCTTTTGCTTTCTACTTCTTTTTAAAAGAAATTATTGATGCAGGAACTGAAATGATAAATTCAAGAATCTGCTTGGGTCCGTTAAAGTGTATTTCGGTGCAAGTGGGTTCAAATCACTATCACTTAAGAATCCGAATCCAAAGATAACAGGGAAGCTTGAGAGCGATGGTAAAAACAGCGCTGCTGCTGGTGATGCTGATGCTTCATCCTTCCTCAAATTTGTCGTATCATCTCATGATGACGACGCAATGATTTATTTATTTATTTATTTTCTATAAATCATTTAATTACTACTTGAAAGTATATTTACTAGCCACAAACCAAATAAAAGAAAACTAGTAAAACTATCTACCAATCACACACCATATTTTACATAAAAATCCTATTAAGGGAGAAAACCTTCTAAATCACATTAAAAAACAAGATGTATCAATCTTGTATAAGAGAATAGAAGCATCAAACTTTTTGAGGAGATCTTTATCATAACCACTCAATGACAGCTCTAAAGAATCAGACAATCTCTACTAGGGTTTTCTCACTTCATAATGAGAGAATTACTTGATGTGTATCTTAGGGTTTTAGAAATTTGTGCCTCAGTTTATAACACAAATAGGACTTAAATTGGAAAACAACAGTCTCAAAAGGAAACAAATCTGCACAATGTTTTAAAAGTTTCTTGCCATCCGATCAATCGATACTCGCCAATCTTTCGGTTTTTTTTCTTGTCAGCACTATTAACTGGGAGGCTCTTCACATCCGATCGATTCGATCAATCGGGCCCTGTTAGTCTTTCTGAATTCTTTTATTTTCTTTTCTTTCTTCGCTTTAGCTCTTGCAACGACACAACCACAGTCCATTTTAAAATAAATAAAAATTACAATTCAATATATTCAGAGTTTTGTCTAACACATGAAATAATTAACACATAAAAAGACTGACGCTACCTTTTTATATCTCTTTTTACATCATCATCGTCATCATCATGTTTATATAGGATAACATGGAATGGAAATATTGTTTGAGGATCTCATCTCTTCTGGATTACCACGGCTGGATGGTTGTGCGTGAGACAGCACGATATATATATATATATATCCCAGATCCCAAAAAACTTGTAATAATAATAATAATCGGACGGATGGTGAGTGCAAGTTGGGGTGATGATTCACCAACAAAGCAACGGTAGTCACATAAGACATGAATCTTGTTGGGGCCGGGCTGGGTCCGGAGCTGAAGTTGGAATAAAGGGCACCCTATCCCTCGAGAATCGATTGTCCCCAAGTTGAGGAAAGGTCAGCCAGCCCTCTTCCCTCACAAAAAGGACAAGACGATGATAGCGTCGTCGTCTTATTCAACTCTATCGAAACAGCAGCAGCAGGCTCTCTAGAATTGGCTCTCTAGAATTGAATCTCTTTGACAGAAAGGTCGATGGTGACGCTAAAAAGTCGGCATATATGCATGGTGTTGGTTACCCAATCATAAGAGAATCAGACGGGGGACTCCTTAAAGTTGTTACAATTTTCGTTAGATTAGATATGATCGGCTCTCACTGAATTCTCGACAGAATATGATGATGATACATTCACTCTGGTCCTCTCCTATGATGAGATTGTCCTTCCTCCCCTATGTGATAACTTCGGCTATGTAAAAGTAAAAGTAATTTCCTAAAAATAACTTTCAAATCTTAAAATAACTTTCAAATCTTTGACTTTTAAAGTACTAAAAAAAAGAAGAGTTCTTTTACCAAAATCATCATCAAATATCATTATACATCCAAAAGCATCCTTAAATGCATGTAATATCCAAAGGCATTTTATACAACATACTCTGATTTTTTTCAGACCAAATTGCCCCTCCAAACCTTTTCTCGAGACATCGAAACTTGATTTGACAGGGCAAGTTAAAGTATTTCAAGGCTAGTTTAACTCCTTTCTAGCGACATCGAGACTTGATTTGATAGGACACATTGAAGTATCTCGAGGTTAGTTTAACCCATTTCTCATGACATTGAGACTTGATTTGGCACATTAAAATATTTTAATGCTAGTTCAATCCCTTTCTCACGACATCAAGACTTAATTTCACACATTGAAGTATTTTTAAGCTAGTTTTTATTTTACTTTATTTTATTTGTCTCAATTCTCGAACTCATTAATTGGTTTTTCCCTTTTTCTCATTTACCTTTAGATCTGCTCTTCAAAAGTTTGCAATTCGAAGACCAGGAGATTTAAGTGCTAATGAATAAATGGAAGAATCAAATAGGGAGTTAGAAAATTGAAAGAAAAAAAAAAAAGCATAGAAATATTGCAATGCACCAATTCAAGTCTTGATGTCGCGAAATTAATTTTTGATATTGTGAGAAAGGGGTTAAACTACCCTCGAAATACATCAATATGCATTGCCAAATAAAGTCATGATGTCGCTGAAAAGGGATTAAACTAGTCTCGAAATACTTTCATATACTAAATCAAGTCTCGATGTTGCGAGAAAGGGGTTGAACTATCCTCGAAATACTTTAATATTCCCTGCCAAATGAAGTATTGATGTCGCGAGAAATGGTTAAACTAGCCTCAAAACACTTTCATATGCTAAATCGAGTCTCGATGTCGCGAGAAAGAGGTTAGAGGGGTAATTTGGTCCAGGAAAAATTAGAGTATGTTGTATAAGATGCTTTAGGGCTTTGTATGTATTTATGGACGCTTTTGGAGGTATAAGGATATTTGATGGTGCTTTTGGTAAAAACCCTTTAAAAGTTTTTATTAGTGCAAATTTTATAAATAATTTTTTAATTGTAAAAGTACCCCACGTTGTCTGTTGGGACATTAAAAAAAAAAGAAACTTTTAGCATTTTTATAACTAAATACTACACAAATGTTTTTTTAATAAAGATAATTGCACAGTATATGGAACTAATAGATGATCAAAATGTACACACATAATATGATATGTGCACAGCACGAAATTGAATTAATACGGGGCCTGCGCTGGCGTGCTCCTGTGAGGGGGTGGGTTATTATCATCATCATTACTATTATTAAGGTGGATTTGGTATTATAAGTTTTAACACCACTCAAGTTTTGGGCCAATTCATGTTTTGGTCTACTACCCCGTCCTATTTATAATAAACATAATTTTTAGTGGCCCATAATATGGGTGAAACTTTTTCGAAGAGTTTTAAAGCTTAGTGTTGTAAGTTCAAATCTTTCAACATGCCGGAGAAGAATATGTAATTTAGTATTTTATAATAATATGTTATAATTAAAGAAATCTAGCCCCTGTTTGGCATCGCGACCTTTTGCCACTATTTTTTTAGATCTCTAAAGCGGTAGAGATTTTAAGAATAGAGGGGTTTGATAGTATGTTTCAGCCTCTAAATGGTGTACAGAAGTAGAGGCAATTCCTTTTTTTCCCACAGCCTACCATTGGATGCATGTAGAAGGCACAGGGAAAACAATAGAGGCGGCTGAACAAAGATTCTGGCCCAACAACGCCAAGTGTATTTTTTTTTTTTTCAAAATCTAATAATGTAAATCAAGATCTAAACTGTTGAAAATGTTCAAGAGATCGAGCACAGCCACACCACATTTTAGTAGTTGGATCATCGCCAATCTCGAGATATATGCAAAACAAATGTAAGCCATTGGAAGCAATTTTCTGGGATTTATGAGCCCCAAACACAAGATCCAAACCATTAAATTTCTTTGGAAAGTTGGAAATGGTTATGTGATTAATTTTCAAGGGCTAATACCTTGTGTATCTTGAAATGTTTGCAAAACAATATCAGCCAATGAAGTATCATGCTTAATTTTGGATTTGTCCATGAGATGTAACGTTTTTTGATTTTTTTATATTATTTCTTGGATAGTAAATCACGATCCAAACCGTTAAATTTCTCTTAAGATCAAGGCCGGCTATGAGACCAAATTTTAGCTATTGAATCATCACCAATCTCGAGATATGAGAAAAAAAAAGTCATTTGATAGTGTTTTCTGGGTTATGTGGGCCCGAAATAGATAATCCAAACCATTAGATCTCTTTGAAAGGCCAGACAAGGCCATGTGGTTAATTGTCAAGGCTTGATACCTTGTGGATCTCGAGAATTTTATAAAAAATTTCAACGATTAATATTAAAAAGTCTATTTAACATAGATCATTACATTACCAAACACTCCTTTTGATTCTAGCCGCTTTTTTTAATTACTCTTTCTTTAATGGTTCTGTTATGATGGGTCTATCCAAAAAAGAGTGGAGATGCCAAATAAGCCCCAGTATTAAACCTGATCGACAACCCTAAGTACAAGGTTGCGAAGTAGTATATTCCAAGCAAGTACGGGTCAATACTTAGAGAGTGTGAAACACTTTACTTGAGCATGTCCTAAGTAAAACTAACCTAAATAAAAGTTATACAAATCCAAACTAATATTCTGAAATTTAAATTAAATTAAATACAGTCGATTACATCCATAAAAAAATTCCTAATCTAAAAACCTGAACTAGAAAAACTGCAACTAACATAAGGATGATTAAAGAAACTAATTGAAAACATAAAAATCCGAAAATAAATAACCTGAAATTCAGAAATTAATAAAAGCTTGCAATCAAAGGGTTAGGTTCTGAGTACTAAAAATATGAATGCCTTCATTCAAGACCAAAAAATCTGAAAAATCAGATTTACTAATTAATTGAGAGATTTCAAAAGGACTCTAGTCTATTGTGGAATATTCTCAGTATTTAGAGGTCTTTAAGCATGCAATATATCATTAAAAAATAAAGCATAACAAAGACTTAAAAAAAGAAAATAAATTAATAAATTGAAAATCAGATTTGTAATCGAATTTACTTACACATAGAATTAATCAAAGCATGAATCCACTTACACCCTTCTCTTTAGATTACAGGAGAAAAAAACTACTACTCCATCTTGTTCTTCTTCTTAAAAAAAGAAAAAAGAAAAAAAAAAGAAAAGAAAAGCCCTTTTATGCCACAAGGAAGAAAGAAAGAAAAAGAAAGGGGAGGGGACGAGGGGGTTGGAAGAGTGTCAGTGGAGAAAGGAGAGGGAAGGATAAGGCTTGATAAAGAAAGTTAATTAAAGAAAAAACAAGTGGTGGCTAGTCTTGGATGTCTCCCACTTCAGTCGTGGACCCAGAATTTTCATTTGAGGGGGCCTGACGATGGATAATTAAAAAAAATCATTTATTATTTTATTTTACTCTCTTTACATTATCAATGGCAAAAGAAAAAACAAGTCAATTGTGTATTTACATACTTAATCAATCAAGACCTTGGGTAAAGCAATGTGCAAATAAGTCAATTGTGTTCATTCGTGTGATACAAGAGTAATCCTAAGGGAATTTAGGGTTCGATTAGCAGGATGAAAATTTGAAAAGTGGGAATTCCCTTCTAATTAAATCAAGACAGACTTGGAGATTGAGAATTTCATAGACGATGAAACCCCATTTGTAATTGACTCCTATTATTCATTTGCTCCAAAATAAAAAGATATTCGATACTTTTTTATTTCTTAATCAAATTGTATGTGTAGCAATTTTATTGCAAAGAGGTACCAAAGTACAATAAACACAATTTTTTAATCGAGTTTTCAATTTGTATCGTAGAAGTATTGGAGATTGGCCACTTCGAAAAGTCTCTTAGAAAGAAATCTATGTAGCCTGTTGAAAACGAATAACTAACAAAGGATTTCATGGATTTGACATGTTGCTATTTGGGCACATTGATTGGAAACGAACTTTGAACCATTTGTTTGTCAAATTATAACCAAAGCTACTTCATAAAACCAATTCTAAAACTCCTTTATAACCAAAGCTACTTCATAAAACCAATTCTAAAACTCCTTCCTAACACCCTAATACAAATAACAATCACAAACAACCAAATATCCATCAAAATTAAATAAAATTAGCTCACAGTCAATAACATGCATCAATTTTTAAAAATCAATAATGATGGATTAGTTGCATTTCTTCTTTTCTTTTAAATCAAATCCAATTCCATCTAGAAAATCCATTGCAATAATGGAGAATTTTAGAAATATTGCATTTTTAGGAAAATCCCTCATTTTTTTAAAAATTGTTTATGAATCAATAGAATCCATTTTTAAAATGGAGATTTTCAGAAGATGGAGGATTCTCAAAAATACCCCATTTCTAACGTCACCATTTCTGAAAAAACTTTTTACACCAGGCACATAACAAAACAACCCCCCCCCCCCCCCCCCCCCCCCCCATATACAAAGGAGCATCGGAGATTCCTTTTATGCATATGACCATATATGACTTTTCCTCTTTCGCACATAAAAACTTTTAATTATGAAAATGTCCCTCACCCTATGGTGAGGGATGGATATATATATGAATATTCTCAATATATATATATATATTTAGGTTGATGTATATGAATATTCTCAATATATATATATATATATTTAGGTTAGCCATTGCCCCACCCCACCACCACCACCACCACCACCCACACCCACACCCACCCCCCACCCTAGGTGAGAGTGTGTGACATCCAGCCCCTTTGCGGGGTTTTTATGTCTTTTTGAGATTTCTTGCTATGCAAGAACGTTATGGAAGGGGTATTCTTTGGCCTCCAAGTTCGAATTGATTTTTGGCAACTTCGGGAAGATTCTTGGAATCTTGAACTTGTTTCTTTCCTTGGCTCCTTGGCTAGCACACTCCTAATTTTGGGACTTCTCTCTTAATGCATGGCCCCACTTTGATTTGAGAAAATATCCAAAAATGAAATCCCAAAGTTTGCAAGACAGATGCGCCCCACATGGGGCGTGCAGCCTGGGAGTCTCCCATGCTCGGTCGTCCTTGCACTTTTACTAATCTTCTTGGTTTTCTTTCTTCTCTACTATTCCTTCTTTCTTTCCTTGCTCGTCAAGACTCTATGTCTCCTTCCTTTTTTTCTTGGCCTTCAATTTAAATTTGAATCTCAAATATCTTCTCTAAAAAAGAAAAAGATTTTATGAATTTCGCAACAAAGTGTGGTCCCACCTTGGCTGTTCCTTGCTTTAAAATCCACTAGCACGGGGTGGGTCCCATGGGTGGCTTCTTCTTGAATTTTTTCTTTGTTCTTTTCTCTCTTAATTTCTCTTCAACGTGGGGCCTCAAAATTCTGATTTTTCCGGCACCAAAGAATGAAATAAAATCAAAAGAGAAATTCTTGTGAGGAAAAGAATAGTGCAATCCATAGGACCCAATTCTACACATATACATGCGTACGAATATATATCAGGTTGACCAAAATTTTGTGAACTATTCGATGACGCGAAGAAAACATGCGTGTCTATGTGTGAATTCCGAGAAAACCAGTGCAATAGTAGGATAATATAAAAAGATTAATTTTGATAAAAACATGTAATTTTCTGAGTTTTTAAAGGGTTTTGACTTGAATTCAACTTTAAATGCTCAGATGCAAGATTTTATGAATTTCTACGCAATCCAATGAAATTACCCTACATAAATCCATAGATCTAAATGAAATAATGATAATATGATGCAATTTTATGGACTCATCAAAATCCACACAACCTAAATCCATCACAAGTCAAGTTGGGTGTGGGTTGAGGCAGATGAAAGTCAAGTGGGTTTGGGTTGAGCTCTAACCCGAAACAAGACCAAACTGGCAGCTGTCATCTCAAAAACACCATAATTAGGAAGCAATATAAACTTAAAAACTTAGACCAGATTGTGGTAATTGACATTATGGCATGCATGGAATGATACATGGTATAGGCCATAAAATGATGACTGATCCATGTAGATGGAATGGGACTTTTTTTTGGGTAAATAGATGGAATAGGACTTGATTTCATTTTAGGCCATTTGGTAAATTCACTTCACTAGTGAAGTAGGGTGAATGATCATTTCAAGAGACAATAAAAGAAAGGGGGATTCGGTGACGGGTCCTCAACATTTCACTTTATGGCTTTAGATCCACAATCTTTTTTCATAGTGTGGTAGGTCCTTTTTTCAAATTTGAAGACCTAAAATGTCCAAGTTACCCTTTCTTAAATCATATCCCATAATTAGTGGGATATGCCATTAATAATGGTTAACTACTATTTAATTGACAACGATTAATGAAATCTAATTAATGAGACTTCCAAATAAATTCTAAAAAAACACAAATAAATTTTAAAAAAACGCAAATAAATCTCAAAAGAACGCAAATAAATTTCAAAAAGATCCAAATAAATTTCAAAAAATGTAAATAAATTTCAGAAGATACAAATAAATTTCAAAAAATCCAAACAAAATTCAAAAAATGTAAATAAAATTCAAAATACGCAAAATAAATTTCAAAAGACGCAAATAAATTTCAAAAGAAGTAAATAAAATTTCAAAAAATGCAATAATTTCAAAAAAAGCAATAAATTTCAAAAGAATATAGATAAATTTAAAAAGACGCAAATAAATCTCAAAAGATCCAAATAAATTTCAAAAGATGGAAATAAATTTGAAAAGACCCAAATAAAATTCAAAAGATGTGAATAAATTTCAAAAGACACAAATAAGTTTCAAAAGACGTAAATAAAATTGAAAAACGCATATAAATTTAAAAAAGCACAAGTACATTTGCCAAAACAAAGATAAACCGATTTTAAAAATTAAAGAAAATTTTGGAAAAAACTCAAGTATTTATGCCAAAACTCAATTAAATTTATTTTAAAAAATACAAATAAATTTAAAAAGACTCAAATAAACTTCAAAGTACACAAATAAAATTAAAAACAAAAATACATGTAAAAAATGCAAATAAATCTTTCTAAAAACTTAGATAGATTTTCCAGAAATTCAGATAGATTGTAAAAAAACTTAAATAAATTTTCCAAAAACACAGAAAGAATTATTAAAAAACTTGGTTAAATTTTCAAAAATGGAGATAAATTTGTCACAAACTTAGATAAATTTGTCAAACACTCAGATAGATTTACCAAAAACTAAGATAAATTTTAAAAAAACTCAGATAAATTTTCCAAAATGATGAAAAATTTGTCAAAAACTTAGATAGATTTTCCAAAAACTCAGATAAATTTGTTAAAAACTCAGATAAATGTTTCAAAAACTTAGATAAATTTATCAAGCACTCAGTGAAGTTCGGTTGGTGGCGAGTGTTACGGCGATCTCTCCAGTCTTCTTCCTCGACCACATTGGCAAGTGGGAGCCAACGATCACAGAATCCAAATGCCACTGAAAATCAAGGAGTAATTCTGGCATGCTTACTGTTCTGGATCTGGGCTTCTGCAGATTGTGCAGGTTGAACCTGAACTGAATCGACCTGAGACTTAGGACAGCCAAGATGGCTTGTCTTCTTGCTTTCCTCAACGACCCTGTTCTAGGACAAAGCCAGAAAAGCGCGTAGGGAAGGTTGCTGCCTTTTCTTCTTCTCCTCCGGTGGTTTGGAAGTTCGCCTTGAACCACTTTCCCCAACGACGTGCACCAACTGCGAAGGGAGACAACAATGATGGATGGTGATTCTAAGCGGTGGCGCATCGAACAGCGAGGTCGGCAGCTGTTGTAGTCTAGCTGGATCTTCTGTCACCGTTTTCTTTTTAGGTCCCTCAACACAATTATGGGCAGTGGCACAGCAAGCAGCGAGATCGGCAGATATGTAGTCCTGTTGAATCTTCTGTCACCATTTTCTTCTCAGGTGGTTTGTGCAATCTACAACAGCAGAGCGTCCGAAAGGATTGGCCACTGCCAATCGCCATTCAAATGACTAGCCGCAGGTGGCAATTGAATGGTTGATATGGATGGTGAAAGAGGTTTGGATTGAAAAGAGATCTGGACAGTGAAAGAGATTTGGACAGTTGAATGGCTAATCTGGACCCAGAATCCCATCATCTCCAGAACAGGGGTTTGTCAGAGAAGAAGGAAGGAACATTCGTTACCACCCATCACAGAAAGGGGTTAAAAAATATTGAGGATTTTAGAGAATGAAAGAGATCCTTGCGCTAGGAATGAGGGGGAATGGAAGATTTGAAATTTGAAATTTTAAAATTTTATACCTAAACAATCAAAAGGGCAAATCAGTAATGAAAATATCTGATGTGAAGTTTCTAGGGACCTATCGCCGAAATATGTTTATTTGTATGGACTATAGGCTTTAAATGAAAAGTTGGTGCACTGGAGGCTTTACAAGACCACTATGAGGGACCGCTTGCTTATTATCCCTAAAAGAAAAGGGGTCAAATGAGAAAGTACCATATTTCAAAAAACACCTCTACTTTTTATTAAAAAAAGTAAAAAGAATTATTTTCCATTCCATGAAATAACAAAAACCCATCTTCTTTTTAAAAAAAAATCAAAAGTTTACATTCTCATTTCACTATATATGACAAAAAGGCATCACTTTTTTATTTGACCATTTTTCTTGTCTCTTAATTGGACCATTCACCTCATTTAATTTTAATAACAAAATTACCAAATTGATTTAAGAGCTATATAGTCTTGTCCGAGAATCTTAATTTAGTATAGAGAGTGCACAATCAAATAGGAAAACAATGCAAAAGATCCATCAAAGCTAAATAAGGTTTATTACATCCACGTGGGGAAGATAAGCATTACACCTATGTCAAAAGAGGGCATGACGTTGAAGTTTTCTTATTAGAGCCCTATTTATTTAAAGCATATATGAGAATTCTTATTTGGGAAATTTGATAATTTCAAATGCCTCATTTTAGTTGAACTCACATATGCTCAAGTTAAAAACTATATAACTGGGAGTTTGGAAGATTCCGTGAGATCTAGTTATTTAGGGCCCGTTTGGTTACAAGAATTTGAAAAATCTATGTCTGTTGGAATTTGAAGGATTAGGAATTTTGAAATTCAAAATGCTGCTAAGTTGTTTCTTAATTCTAATTCTTTGTTTGATTCATCGTGAGATTTCATGCCTGAAAAAGTACAAAATCAATTTAAGTAATAAATTAGAGAATAATAAATCAAAACTCTAATTACTCTTAATGTCTCTAGAGATTAACTGTTTAAGCAACAAAACTTAGAAGGGTCTAAGCTTTGACCAAAAGCACCTAGTAATAAGAAAAAAGTATTGCCACACCACCAAATCAAATGTGCAAAAATTCTGAATAATAAAAAACAGAGACATGCTCTGTGGAGCACTACTTTTTACCAATTGCTTCATCATCCTTAAATATCAGTTCAACCCATTGAATCAATTTGCTTCTTGTTAATCATGGCAAAAAAGCTAATGAGACAGCAACAAACTAGATGCATTTGGCAACAATATCTAGATGAAGCCCATTGATCCAACTATAAGAAGAGAAGTTCATAGATCAGTCATTTGTACAGACAGAAAAGAGGAAAATAATGGAGAAATTAGAATGATCCTTCCTATTCAATCATAGAGGTTTTTTTTTTTTTTTTAATTATTTCACAATGTTCCCCACATAACACCACCATCTCTCGTTCCCCACACCCTACCTCTTGCAAGTTGCAACACTCTCCAAAGTACCCATTCACAAAACCACTCCAAATCTCATCTTGCCTATCCCTCAAGCCAAACAACTCCAAAACACGACCTGAGACCACCTATATATCCACTCCACCATCTCCACCTCATGGTTCCTCATCTCAGGGCCTAACCAATCACGACCCACCTCTCTACCCTTTTATCTTTCCATCTGTCTTAGCCACTCCCTCACCATTCACCATCTTTTTCCTCATCTCCCTCTCATCCATACAATACATCTTCCCACATCTCTTTCTTCACCCACTCTCTCACTATCTCTCACAGCTGACTTCCATCTTTTTATCAACCAACTCCCTCTTCATCATCGTCCCAGCCATCAACATCCTGAAAGAACTTGCTGGTCCCAGATGGGTGTTGGAACCGAACTCGCCGAGAACCTTATGCGTTCCGGTGTGAGGTAAACATGCGAACTCGCTTTGAATGCTCTCAGATCTCTAGATGATCAGAAGCAAGGGTTCCCATCTCACTTAAATAGAGCAATTCCTAGGAGTTACAATGATATCTGGACTCTGCCTCTCATGGAATCCCATATCTCTTGACCAGCATGGGAAATCTGCCAAACCTGGAGTCTGAACTTGATCCAAACTCTACCACCAAGAGTTTGGTCCTTATCTGACTCAACTAGATCAAGACTTATTGGGAGTTCATCCGCGGCAAATCGGCATGGGCCCTATGGCAGTCGGGCCACACAATTTTCCAACACATCCACAACATGCAGCACCCTCACAAGCATCATCTCCAAATCCCATCACAGCTCACCATCTCCTATCCATGTTCCTCTTCATCTACCTATTATTCTCTCTCTATTCTCAAATCCACTTAACCAAACATCCAACACACACAAATTCTCCTAAACAAATGCTGCAAATACATATAAAAAGGGTTGGAAGAAAGGAGAAGTGCACACTTTCCTCAAAAATGAGGTATGAGTTAGACGACCCTTGGAGTCTCACACCTCATCGGAAAGCATTTGAAATCACTTGCAAATTGGTAATCCCCAAATGCTGGGACCCCTCAAGCATTCAAAATCTAGCCCTTTTGCAGCTTCCGATAATCCAGTGGATTTCTATATCCAACTTACCCTCCTCTCAAATAAAGCATTCATGGCAGGAATTCTACGAATCCCTGGCAACCGGAATTCCTATTAGGGATTCTTGCAAACAAACAGTCTCTCAGAGTTTGCAAATAAAATATGGAATCCAAAAGCTAGGAACAGTTGCTGAAATGGTTTCACTAAAAAGTGAAACCAGAAGGACCTCTACAAAGCACTTGTTTTCTTCACTGTATAGAAGACCTTATCCTAGGTAATGTTTGTTTTTTAAACTGGTAAGCTAAAATCTGTGGTAAGGTAATCTCAGCCACAAAAAAATTTAGTTTATCATGTGTGGGTAGTGACAACAAGTGGGAACGTAAAATCTCAACCACCATAAAATCATAATTTTACTATATTAGCCCCCTAAAATCTTTACCTAACAAAACACAAGTAGTTACTTTACTACTTTTTGACTTCTCATGCGTCTCACTTTTTTAGACTACATTGTCTCATTGAAATGCATTTTTTTCCTTTACCAGAAAGTATATATACTTCAATTTCACCTTACTAATAAAACAAACATGACCAATGAAAGGTGAAAGAGCAAACTAACCAATCCATTTTTCATATTGTGAGTCTACGTACTCCTATGATCTCCATCTTGAGGAGGATTCTACTAATTGACTACCATTCAAACCCTCGTGATCCCCAACTACTTACAAGGCTGTCTATTTAACACGGATCAAGTCCAAAGAGCTAACTTTATCAATGTATTATTTGCTATATGGCCTCGGCCATGAGAACATTTTACCTTTATAATGCGGGCAATACTAAAATGAGAAGTCATTGTTATGGATCTAACCGCTACCTCCATATTAAGTTTTTGGGCACATTAGATCATCTTAACCATTTGATATATGACCCAAAAATTTAACAGTTTTATATTTGGAGAATGTTGTCCTAAAAGTGGATTGCATGTGAAATTCTGCTCTATAGGACCCACTTGGGCCCGCCTTTGATCAATGCAATTCCTTTGATACTTTTGTCGTCCTATGATTTGGCATTATGATCAGTTTCTACACTCATTGAACTTTCACTCACCGTTGGATCAAATTTAAAAAAAAAATCTACGGTTAATATGCCATTGACTTTATGAGCTTACAGTGCAAAACATTTAGTGGGGCCCACCTTATGGTCCATATGTGGACCAAAACATAGGAATTCCTTGATGGTCAACGATTTCAGGTTTTGCCATCCATGTGCATGGACTAGACAATGGGATTGACCATGCACTCATTTTGGATGGTGAAAACTTGTCGTCCATTTATAAATTGGTTAGGATCATTATTTGAGCCTCTATCATTGTACACAGATAGGGGGGGATCGAACAGATAGGGGAGGATCTTTCGATCCCCCCAGTCCCATCCCTAACCCTTGTGGACTTGGGGCCCCACAAGGCAACAAGCTTAGCATAAGGCGAGTCATGTGCTTAGCTGAGGCCCATTTGTGTGTATCTATATATATGGGTTGGGCTGAGTGGGAGATACCCTGGTGAGAATTCTCCAAAACGCCCCACCTTAAAAACGCCTCTTTTTCAACACTTCTTTTTCTTAGTCATGGGGCCCACCTTGAGTCAATTTAATCTTTTCACACACACTACCCTCCATGAATAGTCACAAGTCCAAATTTAATACTTATCCAACTTTTCCTCACCATTGGATTGAAATCATAATAAAATGATATCTCTAAACCATTAAATTTTAGGGTCATGGATCAAAAGGTAAGAATGATCTTATGGAATCAAAATTTTGCATATAGGTAGGTCTCATACAGGTCTTTCCATCGAATGAACTTTCATGATTATCATAAATTTCAGTGGGCCCAAGTAAGAGGGGCATTTTCTCCTAAAGAATGCCCAAGCGTTATCTCAAACGGACTGATCATGTGGGGACGATCCTCACAGTCCTATGTTGAGGACCACCTAGTGGGTCCCACCTTATGACCTATCCAAATGGATCCAACATTTACGACCTCCGATAGTCGCCGAATCCCATGGATTTGCATGGATTCAAATGAACTGGATTGTTGGATTAATGGTCAATATTTGTTATTTGGTATAAAGCTGTTTAACTTGTAGACCACGGATGAAGGGCTAGAGGTATTAGATTGACTTTAGATTTGGCATCTAGGCTGGCCTCACTTGGATCTTTTGATCCCCCTCTATCCCATGATTGGTGGGGTCCCAAAGTGGGCTCCATGTGAAAATGATAAGTTTGAAAACCATGGTGATGTGTTTCCCACGTGTAATGGTTGCATTTATAACATATACAGATGGGCCAGTTACATATGTAGGAAGGAAAACATGCCAAAAAAACCGATCCTTTGATAAAAAAAAAGCTGTTATTAACAAAAAAAGGCATAAAAACTGTACTATTACATTTTTTTTATCAGACTTCCAATCCTAAAGTGGTACCAAACATTACTGAGGGGAATTCCTTATACACTAAAGAGGGTATTTATATCTTGAGCGGCCTAGATTTTCAATGGGTGGGCCCTACTATGGAGAGTTCTACTTCTTCAAGTAAGAGTTTCTTTAAAGGGCTCATTTGATAATAATTGGTAAGAAATCCATAGATTTGAAGATTACTTGCCGCCAAAAATTTAAGGACTCCTCACCGAGAATTTATATAACTGAGGATTTCACATTAATATTGGTGTATTTTTTAGATAAATTAGTATTGGTGTGTAAATCTCAGTGTAAATCTCAGGAGTGTTCATGAGCCTTCTCTTTCTAAATTTTCTCTCTACATACCCCATTGTTCCCCAAATACTCTTCTGTCCCTTCTTCTTGCCGCCCTCTCTCCCCCTCCTACTCCCTGTAAGGTCCTAGGCCTGCTCTCCACGTTATATCATCCGCTTTGGCATACATGCCTCACGGTTTTATCTTTGGTAGGCCTCAACCCACCAAAAGGCCTTAAGTAGAGTTAAAGTTGGGTCACACGCACATTTATATATATATATATATATATGAAAATATTCATATGCATCCATCCCTCACCATAAGGTGAGGGACACTTCTATAATTGAGAATTTTTATATGTAAAAGAGGAAAAGTCATATATGGTTATATCCATAAAATGAATATTTATGTTCAAAAAAGAAAAGCTCCCTCACTCTATGGTGATGAATGGATGCACATGAATATCCCCCATATATATCAAAGAATTAAGATCTGGACTAGGAGACTTATGCACCGCATTATACTCAATCCTTTTAAGAGTTTCCCCATTGCATAACCAGTCCGATGTGGCCATGTGGCATTAGCAACTCTAAAAAAACAAAAAAAAAAAAACATTTCAGTATTAAAAAAAGAAGTATCCCGACTCGTCTCCACGTCAGCACAACTGCTTCACACATTTCATTCTCTCCCCCATCTCAATTCTCAAGCCTCGCGCAAGCTCTTATTATAATGAAGAAATTGTTAGCACCCTCCCTGATAAAGTTGGATCTTGTTTTAGGTTTTAGGTTTTAGGTCGCGTATCTGATTAGTCGTCGTTAGAGAGTCGTGATGATTTTGGATATCTATCTTCTAAGCATCGCGCACCCATCTCTATCTATTACATTAGAGAATAATAGATATATAGACAGGTGTGTTATAAAGGCGACTGCTATGATGAGCATTTTCTTTTAACGTGAGAAAGAGAAGAGAATGGGCCTGGTGAAGATGGCTCTCGCCGACGCCGTGATCACGTTCGTGTGGGTGTCGTGCGCCTCTACCATGGGCATCTTCACTTCCCTCATCTCCTCTGCCCTCGAGATGCGAGGGCCTGCTTCCATTCTCCTCATCACTACCCTTCTCATCTTCCTTCTCGTCTTCGTCTTCAACTTGATTGGCGAGGCCATGGGCGGAGCCAGCTTCAATCCCACCGGGACTGCTTCCTTCTATGCGGCCGGTGTTGGCAACGACAACCTTATCTCAATGGCCTTCCGTCTCCCAGCGCAGGTCCCTTCCTTCTTCTTTAGATTTTCTAACCTAACATTAACATCATCATCATTATCTATCATCTCAAGCGTCATCTACATGAAACTGACATTATCATCATCGTTGTCTATCATCTCAAACGCCATCAACATCATCATCATGGTCGAATCGAGGCATTTACCTTTTGTAGAGCCTTGGTTTCTTGCGTCATATACCACGACACAACACGTTGGCACTTCTGGAAGTGATACCATCAGCCGCCATACCGATATATTATTCCGAATGTATTTGACTCATCTCTGATTCGCGTTGACATTTCAAAATGTTTTTCTACCCATGGACCCGTACCAGTACATTACATGATACATTACGAGAATGTATTTTACTTGTACCTGCAATTCCTCTTTCCTTTTTTAATTCTAGGACATTTTCTCTCTTCTTTGCAGTGTATTATTTATGCGTCTTTTTTCTTTTTCTACTGTGACGTGTAACATTTGACAGGCGGCTGGGGCAGTGGGAGGGACTATTGCGATCACAGAACTCATACCTGTGCAGTACAGACATATGCTTGGGGGCCCCTACTTAAAGGTTGACTTGCACACGGGGGCCATTGCGGAAGGGGTATTGACCTTCATAATCAGCTTTATTGTTCTCTTTATAATCCTCAGGGGGCCAAACAGCGTGCTGTTGAAGACATGGTTGCTTGCCATATCAACTGTGGCATTGATTGTTGCAGGATCAGATTATACTGGACCATCTATGAACCCTGCCAATGTGAGTGCGCTTTCCATTATGCTCTGTGTTCTTCTTGTTATATATATATATATATATATAAATATATATATATATATATATGTTTGAACCAAAGTTAATAATCTATCCATACATCATTCCAGGGGCGGAACCAGGATTTCATCGGGGAGGGCAAACTTGAATAAATTTTTATTTCACCAATTATTATAACTATCATATTTTTTAGTTTTCTTTCTACATAATTATAAGTTCAAACATGAAAAATATATTACGATTCAAGACTAAAATTTACAAAACCAATATCTATTTAGTCTAAACAAAATATAAGTAAAGAAAAGTCGTAAAATAATTGTTTTTTAGTACATTTCAACTCAATCATCTATCAAAATGGAATTCGACGTTCTTTCAAATCTCGAAAATTGTCTATGATTGATTATGTGCTAAGCTTCTCAGCAATTTCTTTTTCAATGTACACAATCAAAGAGTCAGAGAAAAAACCATCCTCCACTTTGCTGAAAAGCCTAATTTTGACAATATTCATGGCTGAAAATGATTGTTCAGTAGTTGCAGTAGAAACTGGAAGAGTAAGCACAAGTTCAATCACTCTAAAAACAAGTTGGTAGACTGTTGATCTTCTAGTTATTACCAACCATTGACACAGATCAGAAACAGTTGACAAATTTTGAAAGTCTGAATGTCGAATTACATTATACTCATAATGGTAAAGTTGTATTCTCAATTGCATTTTCTCATTTTCTGTAAAGTCTTGAAGATAAAAATTGTCTACCAACTTGCAAATATCATTGCCTCTAAAAGACTCACGTGCATTTCGAGGATCTAAAGCTGAGTTAAGAATAAGCAACTCTACCGCATGCTCACTAAACCGATCATTTAATTTTTGTAATTGAGAATTAATTGCAGCATAAAATATATGAACCATTCATCAAACAACTCAATAAACACACGGTGTAAATAAATATTACTTTTATGGATACCCAACCTCATGACTCATGAGTCATGATACTAAAATTATTCTTTATATATATATTTTAAGCTACCTTAAAGTGGACAAGTGGGGCTGTAAAAAAATCTAGGTCAATTATAATGATAGTAATTAGTAACCCAACCCCTTCTGAAAATAAATGGAGATCACTTTCTCAATTTCTATTATTGCTTTGGCACTCTACAAAACAAATTAAAAGGGAGAGAGAAAAGAAACAAATCAAGAGATGGGGGGGGGGGGGGGGGGGGCGGGCCGGCGTGGGGTGCGCATTTTGGTCATTTAAAATAATTTTTCCCCCTCATGTGGTTCCGCCCCTGCATCATTCCATTCTCTCTTGAAGACATACACTATATTCTCTGTTTTCTTCCATCATGAGATCAAATACCTGAATACTCTTCCAAGTGTGGTTCCCAAACGAAAATGTACAGATCGGGCAAACTATAAAATATTGGAGGTCTGTACTGTGTATATACTTGCAAAAACAAATTGAGGAAAGGTTTTGGCCTAATTAAAGGGGTGTTTGGGTACATGCAGCTTAGAATAATGACAGATCTGTAAGCACATATTATAATACCTTGCTACTTCTGCTGTTTGGTAGTTTTCGCAGTTTGCAATAGATATTACTTTCACTGTTTGAGAATTGTAGAATATTTCAACATATTCTAAAATTATGTGTTTGGCTATTCATAAATTTTTCAAAAATGCTAAATTAAGATGCAATGAAGCAATAATTTGAAAACGAAAGTAAAAACCCCAACATGTTAATTTATTATTATTCTCTAAGATTGTTAATATGATGGCAATGATCTCCCCACATGTATCTGTAATTTGTCTTGGTACTAGATTGCCCATCAGTTGTTGTTCTATAATGCCAATAATCAAATTGTGAACTAAAATTATCATCATCTTGATCACATTCATAAACAGGTTAACGGTCACATTCCTTATATATTGACGCAGCCCTAGATTCGTGAGCGAAAAATAGACCAGTTCCACGAGGGATTTAGTCGAATCCAAGAAAGAATTCAATGAGATGGACCAAGCTCCAAAGAGTCCTGGCCAAATCAATTCTACACACGAGCATTCTCATACTAGAGAAAAACTCACACATAATCCATAGGAAACTCTCCATTCAATAATCAAGAGGTGATCCTCCCCCAAGGGGTTGATACATACTTATAGATCTTGATGGAGGTTCCTTCTTCAGTTCGAACTCCCGTTTTCCAGTCTTATTCCTGTGTTCTCTTCTAGAAATTAGAAATCTTAAATAAAGAAAACTACTAATACTAAAATAAACAGACTATCATAGATTGACCGTTCAACTCATAACAATAGAGGGTCTAGTTCATTAGACTAATTGGGTTTGACCGAATGGGCTGGGTTGACACATGGATCATGGGTTTGGCCTACATCATATATCCAATTTTCACCATGAGTCTCTATTTGAATGAAATTGTGTAGAATACAGCATGTGAAAGGATTCCTCAAACATCCAATCTTCCATCTATTCTAGTCTCCCAACATAATTGGCCCTCCTCATATTTCCCATCCTATGGAAAAGAGTTCCTTATTTCTATCTCCTTTCAAGAAACAATGCTCTAGACTTCTATCACTGGCCCAAGAACTTCATCCGATTGAGATATCTTACATTGGAAATTGCTTGCCGTCTTACCTTAATGTCATCTTGATTGAGCACTTTATTTTCTTCCACTCTATCCCAAACCTCCACTCCCTAGACAAAACGCCTCTAGAGGTATCGGCTATTCTAAAGATGCCTCAGTTCCATTCTGACTTTGCCTTTGAGCACTTGAAGCTTCTTGGATGTGTCCTCAGTTCCATTCTTTGACAATCAGCAAATCAATGAATCTCCATCTTATTCCACTAACCTCTTGCCATAACCATAAGCAAGGAACAACCCATTGGGGTTTTTACGTCAGATGAGCAAAGGCATTTCTTTTCAATTCCTCATTCAATCCATAAATTTTAAGGGAACCTCACAAAAAACCGACAGCTAAGTTAGACACCGTAATTAGCTAGAATTCTCTAAAATTTTTGCAAATCCTCCCCTTGGATGACATCCTTGTTCCAAATGGAAATGAGATCACCTGATGCCCCTTTGGAGGGAACCCAAACCAAGCCACACCACCGAGAGCCCCAAATATATTAACATTGCTTGACACTTTGGTTTCTTACAAGATTGGAAAGTTAACATTGTGTTTCTTGAGAATTCTCCTCACTGTCACGTTCTTCTCATGCATGCCTGCTCAGATCTTTAACATCCCCCAACTTTAAATTATCATTAAATAAAAAAGACTCACTGACCTGATACTTCTCAGCAGGAACCCCACCAAAAGCACTGCCCATCTCCTTTGCATTGCATGATGGCAACCTATTATCTGACTTCCGATTCCATAATATCTTCCCACATTTGTGTCTCATTAGATCCGAAGGAAATACCCAAAACTAACCTTTGAAGCTTCCTTCTATAAAGTTCGCAAATTCCCATATCCAGCAAGATAATTTAATTCTGAAGAAGCCAAACTGCCCTGTATTGGAAAAACTGGATTTTCACTTGCTCCATTTGGTACTGCCATCACCATGGCCGGAAGGATCCCCCTCACACTCATTTTGCTTGTTTGACTCCAGTCCAAACTACTTTCTAGAACCTTGGAGATTCAGTTTTCCTCTACTACAGTCTCATCTCTGGCTCTGAATTTGGAACCTATGATCTGCTTTAGGGTTTAGTTAATTCTCTTCCTAGGGATGTCACCGCAACTCTTCCTAAACTAGCTTCTACGAGAGAGCAAAACCATTGCTAACTCCCTATGACTGAGGAGCGTCAAATCTCAGGCTTGGTCTGCGGTTGAACCAAGACTGGCGCTAGGTCTGCTCCTCAACTTCATCCGTAGATCAGACACAACTGTTGATGTAGTCTCTTGTATACCTCTAACCATTACAGGTTTAGACAGTTGTATGTGTGTCGTGGTAGTTGCTGACATCATTTCTCTGATCTCCAGTCTCTTACGATTGTCAGCGCAACATCTCGTGACCTGAAAACGACATCAGACCTATTTATTCTGGAACAAAGCAGTCGAATAAGTTTACATCATGACCCAACTCTAATGCCTAAACCCTTAAAAGGGGTTTCAAGGCACAAGCAAACCTGCTGTGCATCCAACCTTATCTGATTTAGCATGTGCCAGAAAGTCTCCCTTCCCGACTGTGGAGCCCCTATGATCAACTCTAGCACTCGCCTCAGAATTGAGTAGTGGAAAGGACTAATAAGCTTCCTTCCTCGCTCCGGCGATTGCCTCGGCGGAACCTTCTTTGCTGAAAAAACCTCCAGCGTCTTTCTCCCTCTGTCCACGTCTTCTTCTATCAAAAGGAAAGAATATGAACCTTTCTCCGCATGCATCTAACTTGCATCTTGGAATTGACATTGTTGATGAGGACTTTCCACCTCTGATCACTTACATCCATGTTTGCATCAGCCAACCTTCTATTCCTGGCCTATGAACCACTTTTTTATTCCTCTTAAAAAAATTGCCTCCTTCCTTCCCATAAATAATATTGTCCTCTGTGAATTTACCTCTCCTCCCAACTTTGAAGATGCTCTTTGCCGAGTTTTTTGAAAAAAAGGAAAATCAAAATCTCATAATGTTAATCGTGTGAATCAAGTGGGAAGACTGTTATGGCTTGCACTTGGAACTATCGCAACCTAAATCAGGAACTAGACATCATTTTAAAAAGAAAAGAAAAAGGCCAGAATAACATGATTGGGATAATTTATCCAACTATACAAACATCTAAAGTAGCAAACTCGTAACTGATGCTACTCAACTCTGTTACACAACACTGTCTTTTCCCCTGCCTAAAGCACATGCCGACATCACCACTTTCTAGAAGTCTCACCAAACCAGCCAACCCCCTTCTTCCAGCAGCCTCTAGAATGCATAGGCAGCATTCTATTTACCACCTAACCCAAACTCTCTCTTTTGTCTACAAGTTTCTGGAAGTCACTACAAAGCATACATTGATGTATGGACCATTGAGGGCCACATGGACCTCTTCACACCCACAAACCATCTCTCTCCACCGACTAACTAAGGTCTATAAATAGAGGTGTGTTGCCCCTTGGTGCTGTGTGCAACTAGCAAGGAGTGAGAGAGTGCTAGTACAAGCAAGGTGTGTGTGGAGAGAGTGCAAGTCTTCAGTGCAAGTGTAGTGAGTGTAATGTGTGTGAGTGTAATGTGTGTATAGTGCAGGCAGTGAGTATTATATGGTGAGTGCAGCATAGTGTAGTTGGTGTGAGTGCCCATGTATATGAGACATGTATTGCGATATGTGAGTAGTGAGTATCCAAGTATGATGCATGCCAAGTGCCCATGTATAATTTGTATTAATAAACAGTCAAGGATATAGTGTGTTGTCTTGAGTCTTGCGTCCACCTTAGTTTCCCTATAAGTGGTATTAGAGCTTTCTCCCAACAAACTCAGTCCCCACAATAGCTACACATATCTTTTTTGTTATAAGAAAAAAGGTTCACACGCCACGAAATGGCTTAACTCGGACTTGTATAAACAAAGATAGAAAAATAGGTACAGCTGACCTTGCTTGCTGCATGCTAATCTAAAGTTTAACAGTAAAAAACAAGTCTCAGGACCAAACAAGATGCAGTAGAGTATAGCAGGTTCTACATGACCAAACAACTACAGAAAGGGGAAATAAACCTCAAGAATAGAGAAAAACCGAAGATGACTCGAGATGCCTACCCTGCTACTAATGAAAACTATCAAAACTTTGATCAGATGTCAGTTTTTTCAGATAAGGTTTTAAAATCAGATGTTGAGCAAAAGATTACTCACCCAAAATTTTAAAGTCAAGAAAACAAAATTCAGAGGAAATAATTGGCTGTGCTAAAAAAGGAACTAAAAGTATTGTGTTTCCACCAAAAATGTAATGGAGAAACCCAATTAGCTGGGATCATCTAGAAAACTCTAGATAGATCCTCATTCAACTGTGAGCATCAATACCTGATTGGTGCCTCTAACAGATTGATTAAGAATAATATAATTCATTTTTCTTCTCAAATCTCCCTTGTAGGCATATATCATGGAATTCATAGGGCATTTATCAAGGAATAAGAAAAAGATTCAAACAATGAATTCATAGGCATTTATCAAATCTTCATCCTATCAAATCTCTACTGTGACTGGAATTTGTAAGCATATATCATGGCAGAAGAACTTCTTGGAGAATTGAAATCGGATTTCCTTCCTGGAGTGATTCCTCTTCTTTTGCTCTCTGTGAAGATGGACACCCTTTTCTCCTTCTTCTTCTTCTTCTTCTTTCTCCTCCTCAACAAGGATTTGATAAGAATTTCCTGTTCTCTCTGGTGAAGATAGACGCCCTTTATATTCACTTTATGTTATTCCTCTTCACTGGGGCTGTGTACATATGAAATCTCCCCTATTACAAATGCTAAAATCTCCGATGATACTTCGCAGTTGACAAGATGTACATTAGTTTCGGGTTTAACCTAATTATCTGGGCATTCTTGAATAAGTGGTTTCTTGGGATTTACAAATGGAAATTGGGCAGTAATATTATTGGTTTGTTAAGCTCGCAAATATCAACAAAATGGAGATTTTTCTTACATACAGATTTGATAGATGTTCAATTCGTAATATGGAATATGTGCTATCCTGAGAAATGAAAAAAAGGGCACGAACAGAGTTTCTTGGCAATACTGTCGTGCGGCGTTAAGGCAGTTTAAAATTCTAAAACTTTCTGTAGTACTTTCCGTCCACCTTTTGTTGTAGAAGGCTACTCATGGATGGGTGTCAGGCAGCAAATACTGGCCTTTTGAATTTATTCAGCTTGGTCATCTGTTTGAAAAGCCCATTGACTCAATACCAGCTATAAAAATACATGGAGTTTTCACTCAGATTGCCAGATTGTAACATTGTTAAATAAATGCTATATGGTATGCAACTAATAGAAGCTGTTTTTATTGGTATACTAAGTTTATTTCTTCCCTAGGAGAAATATCTATGTTGACTTTGATTTTGCACCTAATTAAGCTGGCTCTGGTGTTGGATTTGCAGGCCTTTGGTTGGGCATATGTCAACAACCGCCATAATACGTGGGAGCAGTTATATGTTTATTGGGTTTGCCCCTTTGTAGGAGCAGTTCTTGCTGCTTGGACTTTCCGTTTCATCTTTCCCCCGGTAAAGCAGAAGAAAGCCTAGGGTGAAGTGCTCTCATCCAGGTGCATGTGTCTTTGGATCCTTGAGTAGGAGATTTAGACCAGCCATCTTAAGAAAAAAGACCGAGGACTGATACTTGAGTTATTATTATTATTGTTCTACTACCATTGTCACTTCATTTTTTTTTAGTAGTTGTTGAAACATGTGTTATTCCGTCTATCTAATACATGAATAAGAGTTTTCTTTATTGATACCCCTACCGACCGTAAGAAGCATATGACGTGGAACACAGGTGGAAAGAGTTTACAAGACGGAACCACCTCAGTATGAACTCTGGATGCATCAGAGATGTATCAGGTGGTTTATTTGCACCCTATTTTATGTAAACTTTGCACATGGCAGGGATTTACATATGCATGGGTTGGTTGTACTCATTTAGGGTACATTCATCTGCCACATAAGTCCATGGTAAATGGATACCACAAAAACGGATTTTGTAGAAGTTATAAATTCATGTTTGATGTGATTTTCTTCCCTCGATGAATTGGTGTTGATTTTGTTTGGTGCAGCTTCAGATTCCTTGGTGAAAACCTTTTTTTTTTTTTTTGGGGTGAGGCAACTTTCCATAAAAAAGTAAAAAAAGTTTCATGTCATTCAATTATTCATTCACACGTTCCAAATGATTGCAAGCAAACATGGAGACTGTTCTAGCATAAATACATATTCTATAACCCTCAGAAACATCTTAATTATGCTCTAATAGATTATGTATAGGAAATACTTCTTTATCAATAGATCGATCATGAAGTTTAACAAGACATGGTATTGGGTTTGCTTTGAATTGTATTAGAGTTCTGAACAATGATTAACCAACAAGATTCACTCATTTATCACCTCAAATTATGCACATCATTCATGACTCGTTTGAGTTGAGGAATTTTAAGTTCATCAACATCATCATAGCGTTATGACATAACAAACTCAGGTCAACTAAAATAATGCTACCCTAAAATTTGAGTACAAGTAGTACATAGGGATGGGATGACATAGCAATCTAAAGTCAACTAAAATAGTGCTACTCTAAAATTTGAGTACCAGTAGTGCATAGCGATGGGATGGGTGAGATTCCAGCCTGTTAATAACTGGGTTTGGGTCCTTATTTAGGTTCAGATAAGTGAACGGGTCTGAGTTTGGGTCCATTTTTTTGTATTTGTGACCTAAACGGGTTCGGTTCTACCCTGGTTCCAACTAGTGGACCCGAGACTTGACATATAATGTCAATTTTAGAAAAAAAAACATGGTTGGAAAACTCTCCGAGTCTACTCTTAACTCTCCCAAGTCATCACATTTTGACAAAGGACCGAGTAAAAAATAGGGGAGACTCGGCCGAGTCATCTCATTTTAATAAATTATTTGTATTATGAACAATTTAATAGGTAAATCTAATCTTAAATAATTAAGATTAATTTAAATAATTATGAATGGGGTTTCGAGTAGGAAATTAAAAAAAGATGACTAAAATGTAATTTGAAACTAATATTTGATCTTCTACATTGGATATTTGGACTAATAAATTATGTGATGTGCAATATTTTTTCTTTTCTTTTCCTTATTTAAGTACTTTTCTTGCATATGTAAATTTATTAATTTGCATTGACTATCGTAAATATATGTACATTTATATTTTATAAATAATGAATTATTTTTAAATATTTTTTAAATTATTAAAAAAAAAACATGACTCTTCCAACTCTCCGCGTTGACTCCATCCGAGTCAAAATTTTTGCATTGGATGAGTCAAATCCGAGTCACGAGTTTTCCAACCTTGAAAAAAAACTCCTAAAAGCTATTTTTTTAATTTTTTTTAAATAACCATTTAGCTAGTTTTTTTTCCCTGAATCATTCTAAACTTGACCCAAATCCGGATCCAGACCTCCCATATAAGGAATATGTTCCGGTTCCATCTTCTCATTAATTGTTCCGGTTCCGAATCAGGTCTGGGTCCATCTTCTCATTAACGGATTCGGGTCCGGGTCCACCATGGAGCCCAACCAGAACCACCCATTTACAACCCTAGTAGTACAAGAAAAGCACCCTTTTAGCCGCAGGAAGAAATTGTCGCTAAAAGACAAACGACCGTCACTAAAACATGTAGTGGCGAAAAAACATGCACGGCCACTTTTGTCGCCTAATGTCACTGTCACTAATGTTGAAATTCGCGGCATACTTTTTAAGACGGAAAAATGTCCTCTATCATTTTTGTTGCTGCCCACCTTTTTACCTCATTAGCGGTGCCGCTAAAACCTTAAAAAATAAAAAAAATTAAACACACAACAAATATGATCCAATCACTAGTGGCAACCATTAAGAAAGACCTTACATATTCTAGCTCACCTCAGTGTCACGCTATTCTTAACGACAAAAGTTAGAGCATTTATCTCTTGTATTGGGAATAAAGGGCTAGCCTTGTGGATCAGGCGTCCGCTTCATGGTGGGAGCCCTTTACTTCCTATGTCCTGGCCACTGGGCCAACCGAGCAAAAACAAAAAAGAACATTTGTCTCTTATATCATAGTATTACCTACAAACCTGCTATGTGAGGCAAGTGGACATAGTTTGACAAGCCAACATCTAATTTCTTTGAAAGTAAGACAACTAGCATTTAGATTATGCAGACTTGTCCATTAATTGAAGAAAGAACACAAATATTAAAGAGGTAAATCTTAGCCATCTTTCTCCTTACATTAGCAGCTAGGGTTTAGAATAATTGTCTATAATGCAATCTTCATACTTGAAGATAGCCTCACACCAATTTCCTTAAACCTCACACCAAAGATAGAGGAATCAAAGAACGGCCTCTTACCCTAGTGGCAAGAGGCGCCAATTCTTACCTGCCTATCATGGGTTCGAACCCGGGCATGTACCTTTCCTCACTTGAGGTTGTGATACCTCACCAGAGGTCTACTTCCCTCACCAGAGGGGCCCCCACCTCACCTGAGGTTTACTCCCCTCACTTGAGGGCTAAAGGCCCCAGCCCTCTGGAGATATCAAAAAAGATAGAGGACTTAATTGTTTATCACTAGAAATTGCATTTTTTACGATTCTAAGTTGCTTTTAGCTGTAAAATGCATTTCTAAAGATTTTTAGCAATTTTTCGTTATATAAGCAAAAAGATTGCAATACAAGGACTATGTCACACGCTTAACTTCAATATTTTGAAGAAGAAATCTTGTGCATCAATGCTATGATGATCGCACATGTTTTTGGCATTAGCATTGATCTTGGCTGAAAACACATTTTTGACAAGTTTTAACTGCATGTCGTGGTACAAAAGCAAAAGGAGTAGCAACACGAGCACTTTCTATAAGGTAAACAATCATAATACTACTCTCATGCAAGCATGCTTAACTGCAAAGTTCTAAACCCTAAATCCATGGAATTGAATTCCTAGGAAATCTAAGAAATGTATTCCTTTTGAAGTGGCCAAAATTGAAGAAACAAAGCTGAAGATCCACAAATGGCCATCAAATGATCTTACTTTTGGCAAAAAGCGAATACTCAACCATCACCCTAGTAGATCAAATCCTAGGAAAGTCGAGTCCCATCTATATCTCCTTCTTTCTTAACCCATCATCTCTTTAATATTCTTTTATTGGAACCCATTTTACTAACAATTTCAAGGAATTCAGTTCCATACAAAGAGATGGGCACTACAGGTTTTCAATAGAGGGAACACTATATAACTTTTTATGAATATATATTAAGACAACGAAACAACTCTAAACTATTTTAGTTTTATTGCCCTTTCGTATTCTTTTACAATTATTTTCATTTGTCATGAAGTTCAGATCACAACAAATAATTTCAAGCAACTCCTACTCTCAGGCAAGTGTTTTTTTACTGTTTTTTTCTATTTATCAGTAACGATAAATTATATTAGAAGAGACAGCCAAATACAAGAAGCCCACCAAACAAACAAAAAAGAGCACAAAGGTATAAAAGAATTATACCACGAAAAGGAAAAGCTAAAAACAAAGAAACTTCACACAGTGAAAGCCACCAAATTAGAAGACCTATCCACCCCTTGCTTAGCTAATGAATCAACAAAACCATTTGCCAACCTCCCCAACATGTTGAAACTTTACTCGAATCAAGGATGTTAAAGCTCTAATCTCATTAAGGTAAAATTGAAATCTCCACGTAATGACAGCCGAAGAGGACACCCACGAAATAACATTGAGAGAATCGCTTTCCACCTCTAACCTTGAATTAAATGAGGAAAAGGAAAAAATTTGAATAGCTTCTAGGATAGCCAACACCTCCGCCTCATTAGACTCCATAGTCCCAACATGCTTGAAAAACATTACCAACACAAGCCCTCCACTATCGCAAAGCACCCACCAATACCCTCCGGCCCAGGCTTTCCTTTAGCCACCCCATCCACATTAAACTTCAACACCCCTACATTAGGAGGAAGCCTCCCAGTTATGCAACATACCATAAGGAAGCCCATTTTGCAATTTGAACCACCACCAATTGTTCTAAATCTTCCACGAGCAACAAAGACCCTCTGAAAGTTCTATTGTTCCTTTCTTTCCACATGAACCATAAAATAGTAAAAGGAATAAGCCTCCAGAGAATCAAACCACTACAAAAAAGAAGAAAACCTCCACCATTCGACTAACCCAACCAACAACCTTGGGAAGCTCCAAAGAACACTTACTTTGCGCTAGAAAGCTACACCATAAAGAATAAGAGAACCCGCAATGCACAAATAAATGTTCTACTGTCTCATTGTCCTTCCCACACAACACGCATATGTTTGAAATAGCCACTACAGTCAGTCCTCTTCTTCTGAGGTTGTCTGCCATAGAAACTTTTCTGGATAAAGCCATGAAAGCCTCCACCCTAGGAGGAGCCAAGCCTAGCCAAGCCAAAGAAGCTGAATCTTTGATACTTGAAAAGCCCTCTAATTCCTTGTAGAAGGACTTACAAGAGAATGCACCAGAGGAGCAATGCATCCAAATGCAAGAATAGACAATATCCCTGCAAAAGAAAATGTTAGAAAGAAGATTCTTCAAAGAACCAAACTCATACTTCTCAGATGAACGCAAGGCCCTCTTGAAGGATACATCCCAAGTCCCAAAGCCCCCCTCACCCACATAACAATCTTTGACCAAGGCCCACTTGTTGACCACCAATCTAAACAATCTAGGAAAATACAAGGACAAAGGACCTAGCCCCACCCAATGATCAACCCAAAAACAAACACGACTTCCCTCCCCCACTTTGAAACCAACCCCCCTCCTAAATAACTCTCCCCCCACAGAAGATGGATCTCCAAATCTCAAAATATTACCCTCCAGACCCGACAAACGATGCCTAGGAACTCTACTAGGCTCCCAACCCCAGATATCTTCTCCATATTTAGCCCTAATAACTCTCCTCCTTAAGGCCTCCCTCTCATCCCCAAATCCCCACCACCACTTAGCCAAAAGAGCCCAAATTTTAAATTCCAAGTTGCACAACCCCAATCTCCCAGCGACCTTAGGCTTGACCACTTCCTCCCACCTAACAAGATGCAACTTCCTTTTGCCACTCCTCCCTCCTCATAGAAAACCCCTTCTCAAGGGGTCCAACTTCTCCTTGACCGCCACCGGCATACGCAACAAGGACATATAATAGACCAGCAAATTAGAAAGTGAAGCTTTGATTAAGGTGATTCTTCCTCCTAAGGAAAGATAATTTCTTTTCCACAGACAATTTCCTCTTGAAATTTTCTACCACAGGATTCCACACCTCTTGAGATCTCACTTTGCCCCCAATAGGCAGACCCATATATAGCAGAGGCAATTTACCAGATTTGCAATTAAACTTTTTTGCTAAAGTTTGAATCTCTTCATCCGTCGACCCAACCCCCCACCATTATTTGAATGTGGGGGAGATAAGGCATCAGGGCCGGATGGATTGAACTTCTCCTTTCTTAAGGTGAATTCTCTTTTCATGAACCATGGTTCGTGCACATTGTAAGATACTTCAGTGACTTTGAGACCTTTAAATGTTCAAAGACAGATAGCCTCATCTATTTCTGCTTTGACTGCTCACATGGTATTTTATGGATCTACCTCTATCATCTGCTTGTATTTGAATATCACTTGAGGATTCTTTTCATTGTTTTTCTCTTTAATACATAACTAATGTCAGCCCTGTCATCTAATATCATTGTGTGAAGGATCAGAATTTGTTGTTTCTAGTAGCATTCAACTCATATTTTTCAGAAGTGATAATTAAATATTTAAAATCATAAAGCATTGCTATAAGCACAGCTACTGTTCCAATAATATTTTACCAATAAGAAAAGTATCCCTCTTCCTTTTTAAAATTGTAAGATAGCACCAAACTATAACCTCGTGGTTGCTACAGTGAGCACCTTCCAACTGTACTGCTGGTTCTTGTCCAATAAGAAAAATAATCTTCTTGAAACATCTATTTTACATTCTATGAGCACAGCTGAAAAATTCAAAGGAGGTGGAAATCTTTCAAAATAAATAGAAATTATACCTGACAAGCAAAGATGATACCAGAAGAAACAACCTTTGGATGAAACCATAAATCTGTGCATATCAGTTCAAGTCAAAGCATAACTGATGCTGTGTTAGAAACACAGGTGGAAATTGTGCAACTGTCACGACCCGGGCCCGAGATTAGGGTTACTATGGCTAAACCCCGAGTCGCGATTATCATACTTACTCCCGTAAATCTCGCATTACCGAAGTCAATACAAAATTCACAAGGGATCTTACAATCATACCTGTTCAATGTATATTTTGCGGAAATATATAAATACATTGACATCAATTGAAGACATACAAGTTCTTTACATAAGAGTAAAGTTTACTTACACATTTCATTTCCTATTCAAGTTCAAGTCAACCATGCATATTCAAATACAATGTAGGTGACTACTATTCACATCAAAATGAATCTATATCCAAAACGTTTCAAAATGTTCTAAATATTGCCCTCCGAGTTCACATTCGCCGGCTGCGCGGCCTCTACATTATCAGGACGAGCAAGTTGGCTTGTAATGTCATCAATAACACTGTGAACACGACGGTTCAACAATGTATACACAATTCTATGATAATAATGTGTTTAGCAATTATAAACAATTCAAAATTTATAATAATTATATTCATTTAGTTCTTCCCTGAAGGAAGCATTCAATATCATTACGTACACTCTTTTCATTGTCCTCAAGGGCATGTGCGGAAGGGCACACCATTCATGACCCAGCCTTAAGAAGGACTCATTTCATTTCATATTAGACACCTTATTAAGTGGCTTTTCAAATATGTGGGATTTACCAGTGTCTTGATCAGAGATCACCGGCATCACCACGGAGCTCCGGAACGCTCCATCTACTGCAGCAGACTTATTCTTTAATTCATTACAGTAGTTCATTCATTTCAGTTCCTTTCCTTTCATTTCATGTATTTCATTTCATTAATTCGATACATTATTCAAGGGTAGCTCAACAAGGAGCATAACAGTATTAGACATGAGAGGACAAGCCAACTCAAGTCTGAAACAACTGAATTTTCCTAAAACAACATTCGGGTGAAACGTTTATTATGCAATGTATGTGTTATTCTAGATGACATCACTTTTTAGTGAAATTTACATTCACATAAGTTTAGTTAACACCCATGAAGGTTTAGGAAAATTTCAGAAATAAATTCTGAAACCTCAACAATGTCGGTCACCTATCGGCTAGCCGAACTCTGGATTTCGGCTGACCGAACTCTGTCGGTCGGCTTTCTAGAAGCTCAGTTCACTGATACAAATCCTGACATTTCTCTAAAAAAAAACTCGGTTACCTCGTAGGTCAGGTGTCGGTCGACCGAACCCACAGTATCGGCTAAACCGAACTCGGTCCGACTATCCCTCGGTTCCAATTCCAGAGAGCTGAATGAGAGCCCAGGTAGGCTCGGTCAGCTAGGTCGGTCGACCGAGCTTCATTGTCAGCTGACCGAACTCAATTCGGTTAGCTTTACAGAAACTGAACTCTGCTGCGAGATTCAGTTCAGAAAACGTCAGTCGGCTGTTGGTCAGTCTGTCGGCTGACCGAACTGCTCCCAGAAGCTTAGAAATTCTGAACTGGAAAATTTCTGGGATTGAACTCCTTGAGTTCCAATAAGTCTATTAACACATAAAATCCATAGAATTGAGTACACTTGCCTTGTCTGGAGATTAATTAGCAAGAATCTCCTCTTTTAGCTTGAATTTGAGATGAATCTCCAAGCCAAACCCTCTTTTGAACCTAAAACCCAAAACCAATCCATTCAAGACAATTTCAATGAGTTTCTTAAGTAAGAAACATTCAAATCACTGAACTACAATTTCAAACTCTGAAATTCATTCAAAGCACTTACTTGTAGTCCTGTTTTAAGAGAATTCTTGAGATCTTCTCAAGCTTGAACTCTAAGAAATCAAGGAAAGAGATGGAGGAGATGATGAAGATGAAGAATCCTTCAATTCCCCCAGAAACCTCCACTCTTTGATAGCAAACAAAAGAAAGAACAAGAGAGAAAGAGAGAGAGTTGTGCTGGGAATGAGAATGAACTCAAAGGAGTTCATCTCAATCTTATAAATCATGTTTTTGCATTCAACCCCCCCTGAGTTCCATTAATTACATTTTGAGTCAAATGAAGGGTCATTTGATCTAATTCATGTCGAATGGAATCGCTGCTGTTACCGAATTTAACGTACTCCTCGAGATACACGTGCGGTTATCAAGAGTTTCCGTATTCGACGAAATACGCGGAAATCCGTATTTACGAAAAAGTCCTCGTATCCCTCAATCTATGCCTAAAATCACTTCAATGCATTCATTACCTTAACATTAAGCTCAAATTGCTCATTTGAGACAATTTCAATTCAATTTGGCCCTTAAGCCACATTAATTCCTTAAAACACATTCAATTAGCATTAATCCCGATTAATTAGAGTTAATCTTGATTAACTCGGGACAAGGTGTTACAGCAACCCAAGAACGTGAACCAAATCATGGCTTAAACTTCAGCAGAATAACACGCTCAGATTCTATTAGTCCATAATATAGAATTAAACTCTATTCGAATTGCTTAACCAGAAATTCTTGTCCTTCCCAAAAACAGTATTCTGTGGGATCCGTAATCCACGTCACAATCACAATTGCCATTATCTGGGTTATCCTACAAGACGTTAACTTTGGACAATAAAATACTTGCATGTTGGAGGGAAAACCCTACTGACAGCATGAGATATCTGATTGATGTCTCAATTGTCATGGATGGGACCTAGAAAATCTTCTTTCTTTCTAATGCAAGATTTAGAATGATTGTAAGGCCTGACTTAGTGGACTGTTCAGTTCCACACCTGAAGTATATATGGTATAATGACACTGCTTTCACAAGAAACCACGATCTAAATCATGGAACATATGACACCCTTTAAAAAAAAAAGAAAAAAAGAAAAAAAAAAGAAAGGCAACGAACTAATACATTCAAATGAAACCAAAACAACTATGACAGCAAGCTATTGGAATAATCAGAGTTCCAGATTTTTTGTGAAGGAGTTACAGAAATTTTTATTGATAAACCAGAATTACACTCGAGGGGAAAGGGTAGAAAAGACCTATGCCCCAAAAAGGATTACATGAGAAAAACCTCCCAAATAGAAGACCTAATGACTCCTTGTTTTGCTAGAGGCGCCTGCCAAACCATTAGCTGAACTAATAACAAAAGAAAAAACTACCCAATTGAAGAAGCCAATTCCTTTATCTAATTGAGGTAGAGGTGGAATTTCCTAGGCTTAACCAGAGTTCCAGACATTATAGTCAATAGGAAAAAAAAACATGCAGAGTCCTCATCACAGTTCATGTAAAAATAAAAATCATGATGCACACCAACATTACATGATGAATGTATAAAAATGTAGATGACAGAATGTACATAACTTCACATGCAACATCGGTGATACCCAATAGCTACAAGCCTACAATGTTACTTATTCCTAGGGTGCCAAGCTACCGTTGAACTGCCGAACAGAACCAGCTACCAGTAGTAATGCTCTGCTAATCATGTATTGAACATCAAAACCAAATTTAATATTCAAAATTGCAAACAGTCAGCCCAAACTGTAGCAAGTAATTGACTTTTTTTATTATTAAAGAAATTACCTTCTCCAACATGGCAAATGCAGCCTGCACAGGAGTCATTCCTTGAAATGGTACCAGAGCTGTTGTCAGTTCCCACAACACAATGCCAAAACTGTACACGTCGACTTTCCTAGTGTAAGGTCTTTCCTCAATCATTTCTGGGGCCATCCAGCGATACGTTCCTGCATTGCCTTTGGATGCTCGAGACTGAGTCTCCAGACAAGAGGTGCCAAAATCCGCTACGTTAACCCGCATCTCATCATTCAGGAGCAAGTTATGAGATTTGAGATCTCTGTGGATCACTCCTTGCGAATGAAGATACAGCATTCCTCGAGAAATGTCAAGGGCTAGCCTCAAAATTGTTTCAGTTGACAATGAATAAGGTTCTTTCTTGTGGAGATACATCCTTAAAGTACCTTGAGACGTACTCCATAATAATACAGTACAACGGAGGCTTTTTGCAGGCTGCAATGAACTGTGATAGAGGCCCATTATTAATCAAGGATTCAAGTTCAGCTTTCACGCTAAGAAGAATCAAGAAGATTTTTCGGATGCACCAACACTAAAGGCAGATAAAAAACTTTATTGACTTCAGCAACAAATATTTAGATACTTCTATATGCCATGGGGATATCATATAGCATAGGTAACACATACAGCATGGATACTTGTAACATGCTGTTAGGCAGTATCCTACCATAAAGGGAAACAATGTTTTCTCAGCTACCCCAATGTTCTTATGGTATAAAGGGATCGTATAGGATACACAATAGTATGGGTACCATATACAGCATGGGCACTTGTAAGATGCTGTTAAGCAGTATCCAAAAATACAGAGAGAATATTTTCATAGCTACCCACAATGTGATTATGGTATACAGGTATCAGATAGGATAGTCGTATCTGTGTCCTAGATTTCAAGAAATGCAAGTGTCAAATCCCAGCTCCCAGTACCATGCCTGTATGCACATCCATATCTTGGTATCATAGCCTCAGACATTTTCATGTGTTTCCATTCCATGTGTTTTTTGCAGAAAGGATAGGATGAGATGTTGATTTCGAGATTAGTTTAGCCATGGCTAGGTTAAATCACAAGTGGATGGTCCATTTTCTGCAGACCCCTATGAAAATGAGATCAGATCCATGTGGATCATGACCCTTCTTTCATTCTATACCCTTCTCACCCTTTATCAAAGTCTTCAACCAGGCAGAAAATAGACTGTTTCTTTTTTTTTTTTTTAATAACAATGTTTATTAAACAATAGAACATGGATTGAATGAGAATAATTGTAGTCAAAGCTCTGAGCAGGGAACAAATTTAAACTCAAGATTGAAACAGAAGTTCCGAAAAAAAAGTTGGGAGTTGTCAAGTTATAGTGATTGTTTGCATTGTTATTTTTATTCATTAAATCAGCAAACTCATTATAGCACCTATAAATAAACAAATCACTTTCAAGAACTGTGAATAAACTCCACAAAGCATACAATATTGTAACAAAGAAATGCAGAGGATGTAGCATTTTCAATGGAATTCAGTGATTCACCATAACCCAAGATAAGACTATTATTTAGGGATTTTGATGATAAGGATGAAATTGACAAGATGAAAGCATTGTTTAAGGGGTTCTGCTAGATTTCTTGCATCCCTTCAAGTGTGGGCATCCTACACTGCAGCATGTGTCCTGTGGACTCCATGTGGCTCATGTCGACCACATCCATCCATGTGACATGTGGACCGCTAGGTAGATGACCCAGGCAAAAATACACAATCCAATTTATTGATAGAGGTGCATTCATTTCATCTGGACTGTTGAATAATTTTTTCGAACCCCATCTATTTAGTGCATGCTACCCACTAGATGAATGGACCTGCCAAATTTTGGGAGAAGATATCAACACATTGGTGGCCTGGATGTGGTACAAATGTGCCATTCTGGTAAATGGGGCGGTAGGATAATGATAATGGTTAAACAACAACAGAAAGAACATGGCAATAAAAAATTAAAAATCAATAAACTAAACATGAAAACATAAGAAGAAGAAAAAAAATTGATTGTCAACTCCAATTAATAAAATTAAAGCATTTCGTGAAGGTGAATGCTCATAGAAACAGATACATGTTGATATCTCCAAAAGAAATTAACTGAACATACTCTTGACACGATTGCTTGAACCATGTTCTTCACTCATAGTTAAGACTTTGGGTTTTAAAATCCAAAACATTAGACGAGAAAAAGAAGAGAGAGAGACTATTCAAACAATCCAAATGATTGCGAACGTTGGATAGTCAAGAGCGACCAACAAGTTGCAGTCGTGGTGGCCCCCTGGGTTGTGGAGGAGGAGAAGAAGGCACTAGCACTCTGTTTAGTGGGGTTCTTGAAATCTCTTTCTGGTGGGATTAGAGAAGTGGAGGTGTGGCCAGCAAAAACTAGGGGAGGACGCCTGATTTCAATAAAATGCCTTGACACTAATGTGGTGTTATTGTAGCTGTCGTCTGAGGAGAAACGTGAGGGGATCCTGCGTTGTGCTAGGGATTTCCATTTTCCTTTTATTGCTGTAGATAGATGGATGGAAGTAATAGGTGCACCACCACGACCCAAGTGGATTAGATTCTATGGAGTACCACTGTAGGCCTGGAGGGAAGGGGTTTTCAGACTTCTTGGTGATGTGTGAGGTCGCTCCTTGGAAGTGAATCTTCGCACGGTTTCGAAGGAAATCCTTACTCATGTTAAAGTGAAAATCCTGTGAGGAAAAGTGGGCAGACTGCCAAAAGATATACTGCTCAAGGTTGGAGACTTACAAGTATCGGTGATTGTGGAGGAAGAAAATGAGGGTTTTTCGGACTTCAGGATGCAAAGGAGGAGTTGCAGGTTATGTGAGGCTGATGACAAGGACATATACTTCAAAATTTCAAATTTTGAAAACCTCTCCACTGCTTTCAGATCAGGCTTGCGAGATATGGGCCCGTTAAAGTCATCCAGATGGCTGACCCATTAGAACCAGAGCTTGGTAGGTCTCTTGGGCCGTAGTCTAAAACAGGGATCTGGACTTGGCTCTCTTACTAATAAAGTGGGTCACGAAGGGTTGTCCACTTATATATCTTATCCAAATCTCAGATCCTCCTCTCGACAAAGGATGCCTCCTTCAGCGAAAGGGGAAGAGTGCTCGCGAGGAGGAAGCTCGGTGATCGCAAGTGATGCTGGCTCGTCGTCGACTGAACGTCGGTCAATCGTCTCAGAGTCTTCTCTGAACTCGGCGAAGCCTGCTTCTCAGTTCGACTGCGATGAGGTGATGCGTCTGAGCTCAACCCTAGCTCGCATAAGGGGAGTCTATGCTTCGTCCCTTGCTCTGTTGGCGCCGAGATCTGTGGCATCTACGGGATCCTCTGTTGGGTGTCCGTCTTCCTCAGAGGTTTCAAAAAGTAACATCAGCAATCATGCAAGGGTCTCGAGGGGCTTGTCAGGCAAAGGCAAGACCCATAAAAGAAGGAGCTCAAGGTCTGATTGTGATCTGTGGCGATCTGAATCCCCGGCAGCAAGCTCATCCTCTGAATTTCTGAATAAGACAGAACATCTCAGAGACACAAAGGATCCTGCGAAGAAGTGGCTGTCCCAGAAGGTTCGACAGTGTGGTAAAGTGGTTGGTATTATCGTAGATAAAAATAAGGGAGGTTGGGAGAGTTTGTTGGCCTTTGCTCACAACAGAGATAAGGAGAACAAGCAAACCTTCTTGCCAGGTATGTGTAAAGAAAAGGGACAAAGGGGATTGCGGAGATTAGAATGCTCTGTTAATTACGAGAGTAGACAAAGTTGCTGCAAAGAAACAAAATGTAACTCAAGGCATGTTAAGAGGAGTAAGGGTTCGGTCAATGTTTGTCGATGAAGATTTTATCATGGAATGTGCGTAGGTTGGGGAGTTGGGTGAAGCGCGCGATCATTAAGGAGTCTGTTCAAAGGAATAAGATTGACCTCTTGCTAATTCAGGAATCTAAGCTTAGGACTGTTTCAAACTCTATAGTGAAAGAGGTGTGGGGTAGCTCTACTACAGATTGGTGTTGCCGAGACGTAGTTGGTGCTGCGGGGGGCATCATAGTGATTTGGAGCAGCAGGGCTCTCTCTCAGAAGGATCAATGGATTGGCACATTTTCAGTGTCAGTACTATTGGAGGATATGTCTAATCACTTTGTCTGGCTGTAATCTTCTGTCTATGGGCCTAATGATAGTGGACAGAGGCAGGTAATGTGGAATGAACTGGATGACATTCGCAAGGGATGGAATGGGCCTTGGTGTATTGGGGGCGACAAGAACATTATCAGATTTCCCTCAGAAAAGATGGGCTGTAGTAGAACTTCGGCTGACATGGTGAATTTCGCCGACTGGATAAACAAGCATGCTCTCGTGGATTAACCATTGGGTGGCGCTAATTTTACTTGGTCCAGTCACCAGTCCCCTCCATCATTGTCGTGCCTCGACAAATTCCTAATTTCAAGTGAATGGCTTGATTTATTTCCTCAATTTTTGCAAACTGCTCTTCCTAAAACAACCTCTGATCACTGCCCAATTGTTTTAATTATTGTTGATGCATGACACTTGCAATTTATTTTATTTTAATTTTGGGGTCTATCGCGTTCATCCACCATCCATACACAAGCTGATAGTCGATACGGCAAGAGTTTTACAAAACTGGAATATCACAAAGCCGGTACGACTTAACATAGGTCATTCTGAATTGAGACAAAGAAAATATGTATGGCATGGTTCGTCAGTTTCGTGCCCCTGATTGGCAATGATATATAGTTTTGTTGCCGATGGCTATGGAGAGAAGTCTGAATCATTGATCATAGTCTATTGATGTTGTTTATGATTTGTGAGAAGTGATCAGCGGCGGTTATTTTTCTCAATCATAAGAGTATTTGACAGACAATCGATGGTTGAGATTATCAATTCTAAAAATAAGCGATTGTTGTTAGTGTTTCACAATTTGGATGTAAGTAGGCATCAGTTATTTTAGGTGTCCCTAGAAATTCATAATCATCAAGGGTTGTTAATTGGAGAAGTATGAGAAAAATAAAATTAAAAACTCTTTCTAGCAGTTGCTGTTCGTGAGAGGTAATGGTTGATGTGAGAAGGTTGATGGTAAGAAAAAACTTATTTCTCTAAAAAAAACTTATCTCTCAAACAAAGCTTATGTTTAAAAAAAAACATATATTAAAAAAAAAAGCATATATTTTATAAAAAGTTGATCTTTCAAAACAAAACTTATCTTTCACAAAAGAATATTATATTTCAAAAAGAAACCTCATATGTCAAAGCAAGAATGCTTATTCAAACAAAAAATTTCTATTTAAAAGAAAAAACTGACCTTTCAAAAAAAGAAAATGTTGATCTTTCAAACAACAAGTTGATCTTTCAAAACAAGCTGATATTAAAAAATATATATATCTTTCAAAAAAAGAAAATCTTTCACAAAAATGCTTATCTATAAAAAAAATAAAAAAATAAAAAATGCTAAGAACGTTGTAGTTTCCAAACAATGTATGTCATCATTGGTTAGACGAGTGTTGTTTTTACATGTCGGATGTGTGTAATGATGAGTCATTCTAGTTGGCTAGGGAATTCGTGGTCATAAAGGGCTGCTATTTAAAGAATTTTAAGAACAAAGAATTGTGGAAGAAAGGTGCTCTTGTTGAAAGTCGTGAGCACTAATTATTGCAAATATTGTTGAGCGCATAGTTTGCACGTTGGCGAATGGATTGAGACTAAGTTTGGTGAGAATTGAAACATATGAATGTCATCCTTTGTTCGTTAAAATTCTCTTGGATTCATAAAGATGTACTGTTTTGTATTGATTTTTAAAATGATCGTGAGTCATCATAACTGACATGGGAATTTAGGGTTATCTTGGGTTGTTCTAATTGGCAAATTCAAGAATACATCCTTGTGGTTGAAAGTAACGAGCATAAAATGTTAATGGAATTGTTGACGTGCGAAGTTTGCTTGTATTTTATTTTTTAGTTTATAAAGTTCATCATCAATCATCCAGACACAAGCAAGAACTCCGCACAGCTAGAACTTCATCCCAATGAAATATTAAAAAGCCATTACAACTGAGATTAGGTCGTAATGATTTAAATTAAAGTTTATAATCTGTGAGAAGTAACCACACTATTGTTTTGCATAGATGAAGTAAATAATCATGAGTAACCAGGTTGATTCGGGAATTCAAGGTCATCGTGGGCTATCATTATTGGCGAGTTTACAAATACATCAATGTGGTTAAAAGTGATGACCATAAAACGTTTTAGTTATTGTTGACGTGCGATGCTTGGAATTTGATTTGATTTTAATTTTGGGGTCCATCGTGGTCATCCACCATCCAAACAAAAGCTGATAGTCCGTACAACAAGAGTTTTGTAAAATGGAAATACCAGTACGACTCAGCATAGGTCATTATGAATTGAGACAAAGAAAATATGTATGCCATGGTTCGTCAATTTAGTGACCATGACAGGCAAAGATGTATAGGTTTGCTGCCGATGGCTATGGAGAGAAGACTGAACCATCAATCATAGTCTACTGACATTGTTTATGATTCGTGAGAAGTGATCACTGGCGGTTAGTTTTCTTAATCATGAGAGTATTTGACAAATGATCGATGGTTGAGATTATCAACTCAAAGAAGAAGCGACTGTTGTTAGTGTTTCACAATTTGGATGTAAGTAGGCATGGGTAATTTTAGGTGTCTCTGGAAATTCATGATCATCAAGGGTTGTTAATTGGAGAAGCCTGAGAAAAATTAAAATTAATAGTCATCGTAATTGTTGATGTTCGTGATCTTTCAAAACAAGCATATCTTAAAAAAATGAATATTTTTCAAAAATAAAAAATAAAAAAACTAAGATCATTTTACTTTCAAAACAACGTATATCATCATTGGTTAGACAAGTGTTGTTTTTACATATATCGGAGTTGTTGAAAAATGAGTCATTCTGGTTGACTAGGGAATTCGTGGTCATAAAGGGTTGTTATTTAAAGAATTTTAAGAATAAACAATTGTCGGAGAAATGTGTTCCTGATGAAAGTTGCGGGCACTAATTATTGCTATGTAATTTGCATGTTGGCAAATCAATTGAGACTAAGGGAATCGTTCTTGTTGTTCAAAGACATAAGCACTAATTCTTTCTAGTATTGCCGAGTTTACGAATACATTAGTGTGGTTCAATGTCATGAGAATAAAAAGTTCTTGTTGTGATTGACGTGCGAAGTTTTAACTTCTTTGTTGGCTCTATCGAGGTCATCCATCATCCAAACAGTAGCACAGATTCTATAGGCAAAAGTTTTATAAAACTGGAATATCATAAAGCCAGTACGAATCCTGAGTTGGTTTGATGCCCCTTGATTGGACAAGATGTATAGTTTTTCGCCGATAACTATGGTGACAACTCTGAATAATCGAGTTTGCGAGAAGTGATCAATGCTGACTGTGTTTGATTAATCATGAAAGTATACGACCAATGGTCAATGGTTGGGATTATAGATTCTAAGAATAAGCGACCATTGCTACTATTTCTAATTTTGTATGTACGTAGGCATGGCTTATTTTGGGTGTCCTTAGAAATTAATGGTCATCGAGGGTTGTTAATTGGAGAAATCTGAGAAAAATAGGTATAAATTATTGTTGTAACTGTTAATGGTCGTGAGAGTTAATAGTTGATGTGAGAAGGTGGTTTCCCAGAAAAAGCTTATCTTTCCAAAAATGTTTATGTTTCAAAAAAAGCTTATATTTATAAATAAAAAACTTATCTTTCAAAAAAAAAATTATATTTCAAAAATAGCTAAACTTTCAAAAAGCCTATCTTTTTTTTAAAAAAAAAAACCTTATAATAAAATCAAAACTTATCTTTCTAAAGAAGTTGATCATTCAAAATAAGTTGATCTTTCAAAAAAGGCTTATCTTTAAAAAAAACCACATATTTCCAAAAATAAATAACTTGCTCTTTCCAAAAAAAAAAAAAAAAAACTGATCATTCAGAGAAATATGATATTTCAAAAAAATAGGCTATGTTTCCAGAAAAAAAAAGTATAATATTTTTCAAAAAAATTCTATTTCAAAAAATAGGTGACCTTTCAAAAAAGGTTCAAATTTCAAAAATAGCTGATCTTTCAAAAAAAAAAAAAAAAAAAAAAAACGATCTTTCAAAAAAATCTTAACTTAAAAAAAAAATGTATATGTTTCAAAAAAAAAAAGAAAAGAAAAGAAAAGAAAAGATAATTGTAGTTTGAAAACAACTTATGTCATCATTGGTTAGACCAGTGTATTTTTGACACATGTCGGATGTATGAAATGATGAGTCATTCTGGTTAACTAGGGAATCCGTGGTGATAAAGGGTTCTTATTAAAAGAATTATAATTAAGAATAAGCAATTGTGGGAGAAAGTGTTCTTCTTGAAAGTCGTGATCACTAATTATTGCAAATATAGTTGAGCGCATAGTATGCATGTTGGCGAATCGATTGAGACTAAGATTGGTGAGAATAGAAACATATGAATGTCGTCCTTTGTTCATTAAAAATCTCTTAGATTCGTAAAGATGTACTGTTTTGTATTGATATTTTAAATGATCGTGAGTTATCGTACTTGACGTGGGGATTTAGGGTAACCTTGGGTTGTTCTAATTGGTGAATTTAAGAATACATCGTTGTGGTTGAGACTAACGGGCATAAAATGTTACTGGAATTGTAGACGTGATAAGTACGCTTGTATTTTATTTTTGAGTCTATAAAGTTCATCATCAATCATCTAGATACAAGAAACAACTCTGCACAACTAGAAATTCTTCCCAATGGAATATGATCTTTCAAAAAAAAAAAAAAAAGCTTATCTTTCAAACAAAGCTTATAATAATTAAAAAAAAGCTGATCTTTCAAAAAATAAAACTGATCTTTCAAAAAAAGAAAAAGCTTCTATTTAAAAAAAAAAAAGTTGATCTTTCAAAAAAAAAATATCTTTCACAAAAAAGCTTAGAATTAAAAAAAAAACTTATATTTCAAAACAAGCATATAATTATATATAAAAAAAAACTGATCTTTCAAACAAAAAAGTTGATCTTTCAAAAAAAAAAACTGAACTTTCCAAAAAACAACTGATTTTTGAAAAAAAAACTTATATTTAAAAATAGGTGATTTAAAAAAAAAAAATGATCTTTCAAACAAAAGTTGAAATTCTACATGGCAAGAGTTTTGTAAAATTGGAATATCACAAAGCCAATACAACTCAACATAGGTCATCATGAATTAAAACTAAAAAAAAAAAAAATGCTATCCTTGGCTGGTTTGATACCCCTTGATTGGCAAAGATGTATAGTTTTGCCACCTATAATTGTGGTGATAAGTCTGAATAATCGATCATAGTCTTTAAACGTATTAATTTAAAAAAAAAACAGTCTTTAAATGTTGTCTATGATTTGTGATATGTGATCAATGATAGTTGTAATTTGCTTAATCATGAAAGTATTTAACCAATGGTTGTTGGTTGAGAATATAAATTCTAAGGAATAAGTGACAAAGGTTTTTTTCCGCATTTTGGATATAAGTGGTCATGAGTTATTTTGGTGTCCCTATAAATTTTGGCCATCGAGGGTTTTTAAATAGATGTCTATGAAAAGTTGCAATAAATCATTGTTATTGTTGTTGATGAGAGTCGTGAGAAGGTCGTTGGTTAACTAAAGTTGTTTTAGATTAAATTAATGTATGGAATCATTGGTTAGACCATTGTTTTTTTTTCGTATGTCGAATGTATGTAATGATGAGTTATTGTAGTTGACTCGGGAATTCATGGTCATCAAGGGTTATTATTTCAAGAATTATAAGAATAAACAATTGTAGAGGACAAACTGGGATTCTACCGGGGCAGTACTAAGTAACGACAAATCAAGTCTAAAATTTATGCATCTAGCTCATTCAAGGCACCAAATATGTCATGAAAAATAAAAATATATAAAATAAAAAAATAATTATAGTACAGTATAATATAAATGTTGAATGAGTAGATATTACGGAGGGGAACCACTCCATATCACCTTCCATCAATATCAACCATCACTTGCAAAGAATTATACGGGATTCTCATCTAAATATAAAAAAAGGTACAATTAAGCATTCACATCAGCCATCACTTGCAAAGAGTTATACAGAATTCTCATTCAAAAACATAAAAATGCAATTAATAATTAATAAAAAGGTATAGTTAAACATCAATATCTACCATCACTTGCAAAGAATTATATAGAATTCTTGTCACATCCCGGTCCCGAAATTACCTGGCCAAGGGTAATTCCCGAGGTGTGACACGTGTACTCCCGTGCTCATCACACCTATTTCGGGTCAAGTGTGAGTCACAAAGGAGATAATTTCCAAGCTTTCCACGCGTGAGACATGCATTAAGATTTAGGAGTCAAGGATGGTTACAGGCCAAACTATTCTAATTATCCATCGTCCTACACTTTCCAATATGATGTAGTTTGGATGAACCAATATACAATTATCCTTAGCTTGGTGTCACATTATGTATGTAAAGTATATCAGATTCTCCTAATCCAACACCTTTGGTGAAGTGTTTGATGAACCAGGTAATACACGTGGGAAGGTCAAGCCTCTAAGACTTCTCATGTGCTTGGGTTTACCATTGGTCCAAGTCAACGGTTGGGTACCATTTCTGAGGTCCTACAAGGACTTTAAATGCCTAGAGTACCTATTAGGTTGGGTGTGCATCATCTCACCTTAGAGATGATTTGGAAATGTTACTGATATCTCCTAAGGTCTTACACCCACCCATCATGGTCAAGAAGGGGTCCCCACAGTAGCTCCCATGGCCCCACACCAGGACCAGAACTGTGCACCTGCACTAGTGCATCTGGGCTACTGGTTTAACCCTGCACATACGCCTAGAATGTACAGGTGCAGGCTCTATTAAGGCTGTTTGCTCAAGTGCTCTATTTATAGCACTTTCTGCTTCATTCCCAGGCATGTGTCATGTGTCAGCCATACTCTGTGTTCAAAGATGGGTCTTCCATTCTTTGTTAGAGTTCAACTCCCATCATCCTACTAAAGAAGTATGTATAACAGCTACTCCTTATTCCTCAATAACTAAACTTAAAGAGGCTGAACTTGCATCATTTGGTCAATGTTACTAAAAAGTGCCATTGATTAAGGTCATTGAACAGTTTCAAGAATTTCCACCACTAACACCCACCAAACTGTACTACATTTGTCTCCATTTACATACATAAAACAACTCCAAATTCAAGAGATAAAATTGCAAGGACCCATCTACACAGAATATACTCCATGCAAGAGGCTAAACATCAACAATAAAGAAGAGAACCCATTTATACAGAATGTATTCCATGTAAGAGGCTGAACATCAACAATAAAGAAGAGAACCCATTTACACATAATGTATTCCATGTAAGAGGCTGAACGTTAACAACAATGAAGGGAACCCATTTACACAGATTGAATTTGCATTCAAGAATCAAAATTTTACAACATGCATTGAGAAACATTGCTTATACTTGCCTTAGATTCAAGCTTTTCTAACCTTTCTAACACTTTCTACCCCAAAGAGTCCACTCAAGCAAAACCCCCAAAAAATCAAACCCTAAGAAGGAAGATCAAACCAAAATGATAATGAGAATGCATGCATGTAAAGATTTCGAATCTAAAACTCCTTTACATCCCCAAGTCGAAATGGGTGGAGCTCTTACCTTGGACAACCAAGTAGAAGTTGGAGAAGGAGTTTCCTGTCACAAGAGAACTATGAAAATGTGGAGAAGCAAAGGAGGAACCCCATTCCAAACTCTAATCACACATGCAAACTTTCAATAACCAGAAATGATGAAGAAGAAGGGGATGAGAAGGTTGAAGATGGCCGTTCCCCTCTTGCTCAGCTGAGACATTGGCATGAAATGGGTTTGGGCTATGTTAAGTGTATAGTCCAGAACTTAAAACAAAACCCAAATTCTTTCTTATATTTACACTTTGGGTCAAATGGAAACTTAGGTGATTTATATGAGGTCAATGAGGAAATGATAGATAAGAAAGATGATGAGCTTGACAAGATACATGCGATGAAGCCAAGATAATATGCATACGATGCAAAATGAGAAAATCTGAAATTACGAAAAAGTCCCCGGCTCTACCTAAAAGAGCTAAAGTGTGATCAAACTAACTACTCAAGACTCAAGGTCTAACTAAAATGCTAGAACAAGACTAATTTACACTAAAATAGCTTAATTAGTGTCTAAGCTCAATTAAATATATATAAAACACAATTAATTATGAAAAGCAAGATTAAACGGGTTCGGGGTGTAACAATTCTCATTTATAAATAAGAGAGCAATATAAAAATGTATAGTTAATCTTCCTGCTTTCTCCCACAGGCATCCACAAGCTGAGCCATGCATGAAACCTTAGGGCTGCCTTCAATGCAGAGGAGGCAAAGATGAGGTTTCATGCACGGCGAGACTCCCACAAGGGAAAATCCAGCTCTTGAAAATTTCTAATACAAACTAAACGAGAAATAAAACAAAATAAAATAAAACCTACCTATCAAATAAACAGTCACGAGAAATCAAAATAGTCAATAGATAGAATAAGAAATAAATAAAGAAGAAGACACTGCAAAAATGAAGGAGAAAAGAAGTTCTCTAACTTGATCACAACGCCACCAATGTAAGATTGAAGGTCTCAAAATCTCTAGACACTAATGTAAGATTGAAGCTCTCAAATCTTTAAAGATAATCGGGTTGCACACAGCTTCTGCTTCTTACACCTGTTTGGCTTGGAATCCTCCAGTAAAACTCTTCAAGCCAACCCCTGATTTGATGGCCAAGGCTTTGAATATGATGTATCTCCAAAGGATGAAGAAGAATCCCACCCAATATAATCTTCAATTCCTACATTGCTCAAACGCATAATGAAACAGCTAGCCATTAATTCTGCCAAAATATTCTGCCCTGATTGCAATTGAGATTCATAATAAATTCACCAATTATGAGTTCCCCTTAACACACCGAAAAAAAGAAACATACATACAGAGATCCACTTGAACCCACAAAAATCCTAATTTCAATAAATGGGGCAATCTTTAACTAGAATTGTATAACACATTATGTGCACAAAACATTCTAGGATTGTGACCCTCCATGCAGGCTCCCTCGTGGGCCCACCTGGGCCATGCCAAGTTCCAATCATGGGGGAGGTGGGTGATAAAAAGATCTAGATGGGACATACATGTGTGCAAGATTTCAAGGGCATTAGATCATCCTAACCCTTTAATCCATGGCCCTCACTTATTTTAGGATTTCAATAGACTGGTAACCGTTGGATAAGTGTCAAATTTGGCAGTAAAGGGTTTGGATTCATCAAAGGGGGTCCCAAGTGCCACAGAAAAATAGGGAGTCCAGGCAGGGGCGGACCTACATATGCTGGGCTGGGAGCTGAAGTCGCCCCAAACTGGAAAAAAGTGAAAAGGGCCCTTAGGGCCTATTTCTTTCCTAGAATTCCTGGAATTCATGCCTGGTGGCTGTTTGAGATTTTCAAATTCTGGAATTCTAAAATGCTACTGAATTCTGTCATTTCTGAATTCCCTGTTTCTTTTATGCCTGAATTCCTGAATTTTTTGAATTCTCTGTTTTATAACTATAAGGATTTCTGACTAGAATTTTACAAACCATGAGAGAGAGAGAGAGATTGGGCTTATATCAATCACCTGGGCTTGGGTTAATATTATTTTAATTTGGGATCAAGCTTGGTTGTGGCCATTCAGGTTGGGCTTCGGTTGATTGAATACCCAATCCCAGCCCAAGTTTTTAAATCCAGTGAGCTTTACAGCTTCTCCCATTTGAGAACTTGAATTGGAATTTCCATCTAGTACCTTGTTACCTCCACATTTGCTCTGGGACAAACGTTTAACCAAACTACCAAACCACCATCCGCCCCCACACCTAATTTGCTTGATCACATAACTTTCTCTTGGGTAATAATAATCATCTTACCTCAGTCCAATAATAACCATTTCCTTTCCGACCTATTTGACATTTACTTTCCTGACGCTTTTTTGATAAATTATTAAAACATCACCTATGTTTTATAAGATTTAGAATTGATTACTTTAAAAGTTGTACAACTTTGAGGTTATCAAAATATTATGTTCATGTCATTGGATGGATCTCCGTTTTGCACAAGGTGTCATCAAAAGACTTTCAAGCCCATTGATGTCATCAACAAATTTGAAAAAAAGTTTAAAAAAAAATAAAAAAACAAAAAGAAAACTAAATAAATTTAAGCCACAGCTTATTGCCCACATTGAGTAAACGAAATGATATTTCCTTTTTTTTTTTTTTTGTGCTAATGGAAAATCCCATTAACTTAAAAAAAAAAAAAAAGCTACAGAATGCCCAATAGAAGGAAACAAATGGCAAGACAAACAAAACAAAAGAAAGACAAGGAGCAAGTAAAGACCCAACGAAGCCCAGCTGGAACAAAAGACAGACGACATCACCATTATCATCATACAGCTAACATCATAGAAGAATTTCTATTGGGGTCGGGTTTACTGAAAGAAATGATATTAATTTCATCTTCCATTGCAAAGGTTTAGGTTGAAATCTCTTCTTGAGGTGGATATTAACAAACATCCAAACTTTTTCCAATGTATGGTTTGTGTTGACAGCTAAAATGCCAGGCCCCCTTGCTCACATGGGCTTATTTTATATTTTAAGGTTCTTATAAACAGCTCTGTTCCCAGCCTATAAATACCTTCCCTTGCTCACCAAGTGCTTTTGTTTTTGGAGATGGCTTCAAAAAGCTCTGCCCCAGTAGCTTTCTTCCTCCTCCTTCACCTTTTCTTCTTTTCTGCTTCTCATGCACAAAATCTGAGAATCTCAAACAAATCCAACAGAATGCATGCTAATAACAAAAGAAATTAGCAACAAACAAAGAAAACACACACCATTTTAGATCCAAAATACACATAAAACCACATCCAACCTGCCAAACATAATATAGATCAAATGTTGTTTTGATGAGGGACCAAAGGTCTTCATATCCATGCAAACAACATAATGTGATAACGTAAAATCATCCAAAAGTAAATAGTTTTCCTACAACCATCCATCACAACAAAATAAGTAGTAATTCGTTCCTAATCATCAAAAGATACTACCATCCATTTTCATCAAAATGCAAACTTCTGTTTTGTTCAGGTCTTAACGAAATTCATGGGATGTCAACCAGATGAACCTTGATTAAAGTTCATCTCCAACCATTCCAACTTCATGTCATCATCCAAACTCATAAATGTCACTGCAGTTATGTAATCACGAACAAGGAAGTTAATTACTGTCATTTTCATATGTCGTGGTATGCTTGCAAGCAAAGTAACAGCTGATGTAATCTTTGAAATTATGTTGTCATGAGGATTCATTTGGTCCGCAAAAGCATAAACAACATTTGCAACCTTATCCAATGTTTCTTTTACTTCATCGCTCGTCTTGGACTTATGCTGCTTGCTGGTCTTGCTTGTGCCAGTTTGTCTTGATGGGTTGGATGAACGCCTTGGTGAATTTACACTAGGTTGAGGCAGATTAGTCTCATCCATATCATCCAATCCATGTGGCTAGGTCCCAAGACTCTCATTGATGTGTTCTTCGTCCATTTCTGTTTCTGGAGCATTTATCTGGCTCCTTTCAATTCCAGTAAGGGCTATTTCACCTTCGGCAATATCATTAGCGATGAGATCATGGATCTCCTCATAGAACTTTACTGCGATACGTCTGTACTTCGCCAACTTGCTCTTTGCCTGTATCAAGTTCATTTAGTTAGAATGTAATTCATTGAATATAAAGACATGAAGAAAACATTATAATAAAACCAATATAACCAATATGCTAAATTTACCTGCTCAAAGTTGTCCCAAACATCATCTTCAGTTGTGACCATCTTGAGGGTATCGTCCCATCCAAAACTAGACATGCTAAGAAGTTGTTTCACTTCTCTATATCGTGTCCGCCAATTTTTGTACTTATTCTTAGCATTGCTTGCAGTGGGTTCCAATCCAGTTTTTTCTTTCACTTTTGTTATAGCTTCCTCCCAACAAGCATTGTTGAAGTTTTTCTCAACTTTTCTCCCCGCAAGTTTCATATCTACAAGCGTGTCCATTAAAACCCTCTCCGCTCTTGGATTTCATTTGAAATTATCTTTTTTCTGCAACCCTAGTGAGATGTGATCATAGGTAATTGTTTAACTCTTTTTTCATGAAAGTGAACTAAATACTGCCAATGTATATGTCATAAGAAACCATGAAGATTTGATGAAAGAAAGTTATCATTCTTATTAGCAACTATAAAATATGCAACCATAACTATACATTTTCATAAACATATAAACAATAACAAAAATGATTACACATTGACTGTTAAAGGACCTCTTGACATTATAAAAAAAAAGTATAACAAAATAGATCCTAATTCATGGGTCATGCGTTGCATCAAAATTCTGGCACTACCCTTTACTATCCAAAAAGTCATGCAAAAAGATATCTTTCTTACTGCCTTTATCATTAGTCACTTTCTTCTTGTTGCTGCTCATAAGCATACCACATTTGCTCAGCTATTGAGTTCCAAAAGGCTTGCCAACTCTCTCTACTGGAACTTGGGACTGTTTCTGAGTTTCTGCTCCTTCTCAAGGGAGGATCAGCTCTAGATGTTGTAGCCATGGAAATTGTATCAGGCATTGGGTCTCCTACATTATGCATAGCTATGTGGTTGTGGAGAACAGTAGAAGCAATGACAATATCTCGCTTGCTGATCAAGGAATAACCATGCGGCATACGTAAAATCGAAACGCGATTCTTTACAACTCCAAACACTCGTTCTATAGTGGTTCGTAATGAGGAGTGCCGCAAATTAAAAAGTTCACGTGAATTAACTGGAGGACATTCTTCAAACTCTCTCAAATGGTAACGCATACCTCTATAAGGTGTCAAAATTCTGAGCGCATTACCAAAACCAGCATCCGCTAAATAAAATTTACCTACATGTGCAAATTATTTAAGTATGACTAAATTAGACTTGGCTTAAGTGTACATATACATCTAAAATGTGCATATAATTTTTTGTAAAGTTTCATTACCATCTGGCACTACTAGTCTATCACCTCTATTCAATGCGGAGAAAAGCACAGTAGCATTTGCTGCAAATCCTTCCCATCCCGCAAGCACATAGTGAAATAACATGTCAAAATCTGCATGCCATAAGACAATTTTGCGATAGTTGTCCATGCTTATTTCGATATTTAGCTTGCAATGAAAATGGTACATGAGCGGGCACATGTGTACCATCTATTGCACCTATGTAGTCCTATTGATAGAATAAACAAGTTATGTATAATAAGGAAATTGCCAAAATACTTTTTCATACTTATAAAAAAAGGAAAAACTAATAAATGAACTAACCTTAAAATATGGATAGAATCTAGTATTTGTCCTAATTTGCAATGGAGTTGGGGAATTATTTGAAACTTGAACATAATCTGGATAGACCTTGCAGATTGCATTTAGTACTTTATGAAAATATCGACTAATAGTGGCACCTGAATGGTTGAACCGATTGGCAATGACCCTGTTAGTAACATTATGGGCCAATGTATGGAGAAACATTGCTAATTGCTCATCCACAGTCATTGCTCGTGTGTTTTCAAGCAATCCTCGTTGCATAAGTGTATCACGTAATTTCACAAAACACTCGAGAGTCATTCGCAAGTTCTCATGACACTAAGGCCCATCACTGGATAATAGCTCTTCTATCCACTCTTCGCATGACAAATATGAAATACGTCGTTGTTTTCTAGGTCGTTCATCTTCTAAGGATAGCCACAATGCAACCAACTGACAACATGCTACCACGGCGGCGACAATAGCAGGTATAAATCGTCTTTTGCGTGATTCTGTTGTAATGTAATAGTTATGCATAAATACAATGAAGCGATGCAAGAATAAAATGACATTGCAATTATCCAATTATCAAATCACACTATTTTTTTTATTGTGGAATCACTAAAACCATATTAAATTCAGGTTTGGGGAAGAAATAATACCTTCCATTGAGTGTTAAGCGCATAAATCTCACTAATAATCGCCAAGTTCCTTGTGCCCAATCCTGTAATGGGAAAACACCAATCAACCAACTCACAAGAAACAAAGGTCTAAAAGTGAAGGGAACAACTTACAATTCCACAAGGAAACAGCGGACCAGAGAAAGATCAGAACCAATAGAATCTCAAGGGAATAAATGACAAGAAGATAGCAATGTAACAAATAAACACATACATAATTAGAAAATTTCACAATCAAATGAAGATAGTGATGTACAAATTAAAAACTAAAAACTATGGAAGTCTTAACAATTTAACACATCAACTAACTCAAAGCTTTCTTTAAAACAATACAAGTTGTTGGGATGGAAAGCCTTTCTATCTATGTGCAATCCTATGGAAAAAAACAAACATAGAGAGAGAGAATACAAAAGTAAATAGCATGTTAAAGTTTGTATGTGCTCACTTTGGTTATGCAAATAGTAAAAATACTTTGGAGTCATCACAAATGTCAGACCTTTGGAGTCATCATTATTTGGCAACAAAGGAGTCTTCACACAGAGGGACACACTTGCTCAAATTTATTCAATTGAATGAAAGAGGAAGATTAATTTTTCATTGAATGCATTAAATATAATACAGGGTACCTAGTAGGCTAGTAGCACCATGCATCCATCCATCCTACATAAACATCCCAAAAGAATAAACTACATTGCATCTTAAGACTACAGCTTTGAATAAACAAACAAATTAGCACATTTGTATGCATGCATCCAAATGGAATATTTCCTTTTAAAAATATCTTAACATGCACGGAGAAACCACATCTTTAGGCCGCTCTAGCAACATTTCAGGAAAACTATCCAAAAGAAATATACAGTCTACAAATCATTTATTGCGTATGCATTTCTCTTCCATCATGTTGAAATGATACGGGGGCTCAAAATGTGAAGTTCATGTGTCACCGTAACCTCAATACTTTTTTCCAGTGTTACGTTTCTTCTAAAAGCATATTTAATTGATGCCAAGCGTTATTCAATAGTATATATGCCAAACCCTCGATTCCTTGTTTTGTCCCCCAGACTGAAGTTTCTGCATTAGCCAATGAAAGAGAATTAATAGAGCTAGAAAACAATGATTGAAAGAAACAAAGGCACAATAGATTGAGCTATTAATGAAGACAGAGAAGACTGTTGTTAAGTGTGTAACAACGAAAGAACATCAATTTTGCAAGACTTCTTCAAGAATCATCATCATCATATTCCTATTCTCGTCAATCTGGGAAGTCTATGCAGAGGTGTGCATATATGTGTGTGTTTGAGGGTCCGAAGAGTACAAAAAGAATGCAACAGAAAAGTACAGAAAAGCATATAACATTCCCACCATAATTATGGCCTAATATCATATATTAAGGGTTGCCTTTGTGGGTTATGTTTTTCTCTAGACCTTATTATGCAAGGCCATGTTCTCCAGGACTCTGTACTATGATATATAATTCCTCAACTTCATTCAAGGTCTTAATTATTTTCCCCACTTGCACAAAAGCAAGACCGAGAAATACTATCTATAAATTTGGGTCAAGAATCAGTGTGTGAAAGATGACTATGATCTTTCCTTTTTCAAGTGGACGGTTAATCATTGTTTATTGGAGGACTAAGATTCATTCCTTCCTTCTTAATTTCATTTCATCTAGACATAAGAAACTATGCTCGGTGTTTGAAGATGGCAGGATAACTGAACTTTTTATAAAGGGGGCCAGTTAACCTCTCTTGTTTTATCTGAAGAAAGTTAACTTCTTTACTTGTCATTCAACAATTTCAGCTGAGATAAAGTACTACTAGTACTCACCTTTTATGCCCCCAAAGAGAATATAATAAAGAACATACCAAAAAGACTTAACTAGCAACTGTGGTTCAACTTCCATCCAATGTGGATTCCATCTCCTCCTGTCTGTTGAGTGATGGTGTTTTCTAGGTGGGTCCCCATATCAAAGTGTTTTCGAGCATTTGATTTACTCTCATAGGATAAGGTTCTCTGTATTCAGTGACAACACCCAAACAAATTCCATTATTTAACCCTATAATTGTAGTGTATTTACAACACCCCACAAGGAGAATATGGAGAGTAATTAGGTGGGTCAAAGCCTACACAAAAAGCAGTAATAGGACTAGGAAAGCACGTAAAATAATAATAGCATTGGGTGGTTTCACTATGCATTTTAAAGTCCTGATTTTCAGTTAGTTGTTTCTGTTTATTTACTTTCACATTGCCCTTCCTTTCCCTTCCTCTGCATCTATAAATGCACCATCATTTCCCTTGACTCTTCATCATTTTCTCCACTTGGGTACTTTGTAGTTCTAGTTTTTGTAAGCCCAACTTATCATTTTCATCTCAGCTTGTAAGATTTAGTTGAAGTTTCTATGTCAAAACACTGATGTCTCAAATAGGTTTTCTCTACAGGACATGGACTTCCTTGGGATTTCCTCTCTAGCCCTTCTCACCTTGTTCACCTCTATTCATGGCTATGGAGTTGGATGGTCTAGTGCCCATGCCACTTTCTATGGAGGTGGTGATGCATCTGGCACAATGGGTAATCTCAGTATAGAAGGTAAGGAAAAACATAAAACCCATATTCTTCATTCCAAATCTAATCTCCTGTTTTTGCTGTTTTATTTTTATCCAAAACATCTTAGAGAAGTGTAATCCTCATGGAAAATATTTTTCTCTTGCCCCCACTTTTGCCTTTTGCCTTCTGAAGTTTACCTTTACTACCAGAATAATAGTAAAAAAATTCATTTACTCAACTCAGAACTAATAGACCAAGCCCCTAAAAACTATGCTAATAAGCTTAGAGTTTCTATTTACAACATTTTCCCTCTCTAACTGCTAGATACCCCTTTCCCCTTTCTCCATTTGGGTCCCAAAATGTAAACCTTGTTCTTTCCTCTGCAGCATTTCAAAACCAATTCCCCCAAATACATTTTCTCCATAATTTGTAGGCATGAAGAAGACACAGGTGATCATATGTTAATCTTCCAAACATTACAGTTCCCATGTCCCTAGCTCTTTCATGCCCTTCTTTCTTTTAGGGTCCCAGGCAAGAAGAATGGTAGCATCAGATTCACAGTCAATGGTCATTCCTACTTTAACCTGGTCCTCATCACCAATGTGGGTGGTGCTGGTGATGTTGTCTCTGTCTCCATCAAAGGCTCTAGAACTAATTGGCAGCCCATGTCCAGGAACTGGGGTCAGAACTGGCAAAGCAACAACTACCTCAATGGCCAGTCCCTGTCTTTCAAGGTAGCTACATCAAACGGCAGATCTCTAGTTTCCAACAATGTGGCCCCTTCCAACTGGGCCTTTGGTCAAACCTTCAGTGGAAGGTAGTTCTAACTTCACAACTCCCATTACTACTGACATAACAGAAAGGGGGAAAAACAACCCCTCCAAATCCTTGCTTTTGTGCCCCTAACAACTTATCAATGGTGATTGAAGCATTCCAGCATGAACCAACAGCAAAGAAACAAGAAGCAAGAGAAAATGAAATGAAGCAAGAGATCTCTGAGACCCAAACAGATCTGGTTAGATTTGGTTAGATCTGGTTAGATCCACTCTGATTCACCAATTTTTTGAGATGGAATGAAGCAAGAGAAAATGAACCAGATCTGGTTTCCAACCATTCTCCATTTTCATCTCCAAACCCCCTAAAAAAAATACCATCAAAACAGAAAAGAAAAGAGGAGAAAAATCACAGGAATCATCTCAAGGCTTAGAAGAAGTAGAAACTGACCTTCTTGCTCCTTGACGTCGCCGGAAAACGAAGATCGGTCACGACCGTTGGAGTACTAGAGAGCTCTCTCGGAATTCCTGAGTCATCTTGGATTTTTGGAATGCCCGACTCCGAGGTGGTTTTTGGGAATGCCTGGTTTTTGGAATTTCTAAATGCTAGGATTTTGAAATCCCAGGAATTCTTGCCAAGAAACGCTGGATTTCTGTCAGGAATTCTGGAATTCCCAGACAACCGGAATTCCTATCAGGAATTCCAAAAAAGAAACAGGGCCTTAGGGCTCTTAGGCCCTGCCCCAACTTAAAAATACCCCAAGACCCCAGTTCGCCTGACCCCTTTTCACTTTAACCTAAACTGTAAAAACCCTTTTCAACTCCTTCCCTCCCTATCAAAAATCCCCATCTCAGGCTACTGGATTCCGACATTGACACACCATTGCGGTGACGTAGTCCCTCCCTTTGGCAGGGCAGGTACTCATCTCGTTCTCCCTCTCTCTTGCTCAACCTATATCACTCTGTCTCTCTCATTAGGTAAAAAAAGAGAATGAAAGGGTGTTTGTTCTTATGGATGATGGACCCGTCTTTTTCTTTCTTGCCTTCCTCCGTCCTGGGTCCGCCGGGGTGCGGCGGGGCGAAGAGAAAAAAAGTGCAAGCATCAATATTTTTTTTTGTACGGGATGCCAGATTTTCTATTCTACTTGGAATTGGAAATGGTGATCCGGAGATTCACCTTCACAAGTAGAAAAGGAAATCAACTTTTTTCTAACTTTCCATTGCACACATATTTTAAAGAAAGAGACAAAGATTTTTAATGCCGTGAAAGGCGATTTTCATTTGTTTGCCGTGAAAGGTGGTTTTGCCGTGAAAGACAATTTTGTGCCGTAGAAGGCAGTTTACAAATCTCATCAAAATGTAAAAGACAAGAAATGTGATTTTTATGTCTCTTTAAAAAATACACAATATAACAGAAAAGTAAGAAAATGAATCTAACTTCTCAAGAGATCGTGGGGACTTGTTCAGATCGACGGTCGTGAGTCACGTATGGACTCCGCCATCGTCCTTCAGATGAGAACACTTGATGCTTTATTTCACTTGACTTGGCTTGGACCTCAGATTTTCAGAGGACAAAGACCAAGAGAAGGTCCTATATCTAATAAAAAAAAGGGGTAGACGAGCTGAAAAGCCACATCTAGGCCATGTTGGATAGAAGAAGAGAAACCTTGGGGGGGTGGCCCCCCAAGGGACTTTGATCACCTTGTAGTTCTTGCAGCAGGGTTTCTTCAAGGCAGGAGAGCTTCTTTGTGTAGAGAATTCTTTAGGACAATTTTCAGATGATTTTTCCGGATCACTTCAGACAATTTTTCTGGACCATTTCCCTTTGGAATGACCGCCTATTTATAGGCTTTTGGTGGCCATTAGGAGGGTTTTATGGGCATTAATGATATTAATGCTCCATGATGGGAGGAGTTACAAGATTTAATTTCAGAATTTTGTAACTCATTTTTCTTGGATTTTGATTAGCCAATGGAGAATAATGGGCATTTAATCTCCATGATGATGGGAGTTTCATGGTTAATTACCATGATTAATCTCTATAATGATAGAAGTTACATGGTTAATTGTCATGATTAATTGGGCTTGCAACTCCCATTTGCTTGCTTCTGATTGGGCCGTTCAAAATAATGAGTTAATGACCCTAATAAGTTGTCGTAAAAAGGTCATTTAACTTCATTAATCGGCTGCCGAGTCGCTTGAAGAGTTGCAGGCCGCGCCGTGTCTTTTGGAATTCTTCTTGTGATGATCATCGATGGATCCGCACGTTGTTTGATGTCGGATGACGATGAAAATTCAGACATTGGTTGACACAAATGGGCCGGCAACATCTATCCAGTCGATTTCACGATTGGTCGGGCAGAAAGTGTGCTTTCTTGGTTGGCCGGTTGGCGGTTTTTGAGTGTCTGATGATGATCAAATGATTTTGATGGCGGATCCGTGATGTTGACGAAGATCGACGGATATCATGCCTCAAAAATCAGATTTTAAGAAAAATCACAGGGGCCAAACATCGCGAAACGGGAAAAAGAACGGAAAAACGGACTTTTCGGCGGAAATCTGGTGACCCAAATTTCCAAGGTCGCCGGCGACCATGGGGCCGGCGACCTTGGGCCATGGTCACCGACGACCATGAGGCTTTGGCCCCTTTTTTGGTCGCCGTCTGGTCGCCGTTTCTTGGTCGTTTCTCTGGCTTTTTCATTTATGTTTTCTCCTGTATTTTTCTTTGACATTTCTCTTCATTTAATGGCTTGATTCCACTGAAGAAAACCCATTGAAAGGCTGTGCAAATCAAAGCACAAAGTTTCCTATTTCTGGAAAAGTCGAAAACTCCGTAGCCAATTTTCCGCCAAGAGTTGAAATTAGGTCAAACGATGTCGGAATGACCTGAAATATGAGGTGAAGCTTCTTGAGCATTAGATAGGACCAATCATGGGCTTTTATTTGAGTTTTGAAGCCGTTTGGGGTCCCGTCGATGCTTGACTTGATTTCACCGTGCGGAAGATGTTGAGTTTTGATGTATGGTCATCCGATGCCCGATTGACCTGAAATTTGACAGGGAGCCTATTGGAGTCATTTTGAGATGATCCATTAGCTCCGATTTGAATGCCATAGTCCCGGGGAGCTTCGCCACCGGTAGACTTAATTTTGCTTCGGAGCGTTAAAACCTGGTCAAACATTGTCGGAATGACCTGAAATTTGACGTGCAACCGTTTGGAAGCATGTAGAAGCTACTCATGTGTTTTGTTTGATGAGTGGCGGCATCGGAGGTTCTCGCCGCCGGGAGGCTTGATTTCGTCGTTCGAGAGTTGATAGAGGGTTAAACAGTGTCGGTTTGACTTGAAATTCGACATGGAACCTTTTGGAGGTATTTTGAGACCATCCATAGGCTCTGATCAAAGATTTGATGTATTTGACACTGTCGCCGCCGGGAGCTCCCGCTCAGCTGTTGGAGGATTGAAGTTAGGCCAAATGGTGTCGAAATGGCCCGAAACTTCATGTGTACCTTTTTTGGCTATTTTGAACGATCTTGCAGTTTTTGTTTAATTTTGACAAGATCTGATGCTTGAAGCAGCTTTGTCTATTTGTAGTAGGATGCGACTCCATGTAGCTTTTGATGTTGAGGAGGTTAAGTGACTTTTTTGGTGTCAACAATGGAAAACAATGTTTGTTTTTCCTTCAAAGGTCATAAACATTTTCGGCATATTTGCGAGTTTTTGTCCTTTTAAAGATGATAGACTTCTGTTCCGGTTTTGAAGTGGAATGTGCCATGCGTAATCTGTTTACAACATAATAGTCCAATCAACAATGGTGTTATTCTGTTTGAAGTTGATGCCATGATTAGGGTTCTTTTTAATGCTTTTTTATTACGATTTGATCATTCGCTGTTTGCATGAAAACTATGATTTATTTTGGTTGAGATAATTGTTTCCACTATTGGTTTAGGTTTCTTGTAGTCATAGGAAGCTTCTGATTTAAAATCAGGGTAATGCATTCTCTGCAACTTAGAATGCTCTTTTACAATTTCGTAAAAGGTTGCGATTCATGCAATTTCCCCCCCTAATAAAGGGAAAGATTGTGGAGATATTGTATTCTGAGCTTGTTAGAGTTGGGTAGATTTGTATTATGAATGAAACCCAACAATAAGATTTGATTGGATCTCTCTTTCATATTTTGCTAGAATGCTGGGTGTTTTTTTTTTTTACATATTTGTCCACCACTTCTGCCAACAGTTGATGAGTACAAGTTGGGATATTGACTATCTTAAGCACCACCACCCCACCCCTCGCCCCCCCCCCCCACCCCCCCAATGTCAAAATCCTGGGTCTGCCTCTGGGTCCAGGTGGACACCAAACAACATAACAGTGGGCTACATGGAAAATCAAACCAATTTTCCTCTTATTCATGGAATCCTCTTGTGACACAAATGCACTCTCATATAACTGGATAAACACAGGTCCATTACAACCCTACATCCAGATGGGCCCCACAAGGTGATCCAGATATAAGCAGACTAGTGTGTAGTAGAGAATTCCAAGTGAACCTATAGAATTACTTGTTTGGCATGATTTTGCAATATCCCCATGGACAAATATATGTGCATAGTGAAGGAAACCTGATTTTGAGGGCATTAAATTCTGAAAAACTAGAATGATTACCTTCATGTGAAAACAATAAACTTTAGACAATAGAGAAAGAAAACTATCATGACTGCAACAAGCACGAAGATAACCATCATGACTGCAACAAGCATGAAGCTATAGAAGTAGTGTTACAGTTAAAATTATGGTTACATGTTATACTGAGTAGCTCAAACTTTTTAAATCCTGAAAAATCTGCACTTGAAGAATCTCAATGGCAAGCTCCCTTAACAAGAATTGAGTGGTTTGAAATCCTCCAGTAAAACTCTTCAAGCCAACCCTTGATTTGATGGCCAAGGCTTTGAATATGATGAATTTTTACTTTATCAATTTCACTGTCCCAAATCAAAATTGGCAATGTCATGTACATGTATCTCCAAAGGAGGAAGAAGAATCCCACCCAATATAATCTTCAATTCCTACACTGCTTAAACGCACAATGAAATAGATAGCCATTAAATCTACCAAAATATTCTGCCCTGATTGCAATTGGGATACATCCTAAATTCACTAATTATGAGTTCCCCTTAACACACAAAAAAAACTAAAAAATAAACATACATACAGAATTGTATAACACACTATGCGCACGAAACATTATAGGAAACCCTAGATTCACACACTGTGCACCAAACATTATAGAAAACCCTCGATTTTTTTCTTGGCTGCCAAGTAGAAGAGAAACACAAATACATTATCCCAAAACATCGAAAAGCTGAAGGTTTTGTGGGGAAAATCCAATCTCCTTACATTTAGCGGCAGAGAATCTGAAAGGGTATGACAATAGCATCTGAAGAGGACGAATCCTAGCTTTCGGATGACATCAAAAAAGAGATAGCCATCGATCGCATTCTACTAGAGAAGAGTGTGAGAAGAGTGCAGCAGAAGCAGGAGATTGATTGCAGCGACATAGAGAGAATAAGGCGTGTTGGAGAAGCAACGTACATAAATACCACCGTTCTACGCGAGCTTTCCATTGGACGTGGAAAGTTTATAGCTGGCGGAGACTTTTAAATTAACTTGAAATGAAAATCTGCTGATATCATTTTGACTTTCTTCGTAGCCCACTCAATCTATTTTCTTCAAATTTCCAATCTATCACAAATAGATCGAAAAGGAAAAAAAAAATGGATTATCTCATCTGATCACAAATTTACAGCTAGTCCTTACCAATTGAAAAAATGGAAAAAAACTAATGGTCCAAAAAGATTGCCTCTCTCATAAGAGGGGATACCAATCATTTGTGCGGTTCGAATTATCTTGGCAACTCTACTAATATATTCAAGTAAGGTAAAGTCCTATTTCTTAAAAAAAAAAAAGTCTGATCAAAAGCAATTTAATTCAAAATTTTGACCATATTTTTCAAAAAAAAAAAAAAAAAAAAGTAACATCATTTCTCCACTAAAAAACAAAAAAACTCCACATTCAATACAAAAAGTAAAAAAGATTCCATAACAAACAACTTAAAAGAAAATACTATCATAACTCAGTTATATTTTACTCTTTCTTCAAAATAATCCTTACTTCACGCAACTCCAATAGTAAAGTCCCCCAAACAGCCCTTTGTGTGGGCACAGTGAACTTTTGGAGACATGCTACAACGGATTACCGGAAGCATGTAATAGCCGCTAGCCTACATATCATAGTTATTAATTTCATTTTTGTTCCGGCCTAAATGGCCAAAATCAATTTTCTGCTAGCTACAAGTTCCTTAGTTGGAGCTTTTACAATGTTCAACTCAACATACGAGTGTAAAACAAGTCCTATATCTGTGCCTACTGGTTGGATAGCCCAGTAGCCTAGGTCTGGGTGAGCCGGGCCATGTTGTGCATAGGTTAGCTAGGGTCAGCCCGACATGACTTGTGTTGTGCTGGGTAGTGCCCAAGATGAGTAGAGTTGTGCCACCTATGAATCAGCCAATGCCCCTCCTATTTTTATATAATTTTGTATAATTTGAAATGGACTTTATGGACTTTTAGGATTTTCAACTTGAAATAAAATTGAAATTACTAAAATAAATACATAAACATTAATGTTGATTTTCAGATGTGAAATTTGATCCCCATGGGAGAGGGATCGTCGTTCATCTATGTATGATATTTAATATTTGTACGTCGAAAATAAGGATTCTGAATACCCTCAAAATTGACTGATGATCACAACCGCTGGACCATAACTCCGTTCTTCGATGAAAGTCGAAGAAATAAAGGGAGAAAATAGGGTGGGTTATGTCTCGTCTAATGCACTGCTGGCAACAGACGACGGTTGTTCTGTCACTTAATTTGGATCTTAAGAAAATGGTTCATAACATGGGCTCATTGTAAGGTCCAAATAGGGGAAAATCCGTATTTATATATATGAGCAATTAAAAGAAATTCAAGCTGATTAAAGTAGATAAATAAAGTAAAAAGAAGAAAAAGGGGGGGGGGGGGCGCAAAATATTTAAGAAGAGAATTGGCCCCGTTCCCAGGTACCCCCTTCAAATCCTTTGGTAAAAAAGAAAAAAAATAGGTTTAAAGGCTAATTCTCAAATCAAATTGATGATGCAAATAAGGTGTGGTGTGTGATTTCAGTCTAAAAAAGAAAAAAGAAATAGTGTCCCATGGGCCGATTTAATTGGGGCGACTGCATTTGGGTCAATTTGTTTGATTAATTGAGAGGGGTTTCTGAAATCACAAATTAGTCTCATCATTATCATTAATTTAATTTTTAAATCGGTCTTTTACTTCCTTTTTTTTTTTTATCATTAAGCTTAATTAAATATTTGGCACCAGAAGTGGAGGAAAATATAAGAAAATATTTTTGGGGTTGATTTTGTTGTTTTTATAGTTTTTTTTGGATTTTTGATAAATGGGGCTAGAAGGGGATAACTAGGTATTTCATACTAAAATAAAACTTAATTAATTCATTGCTATTATGATTATAGGATTAACCCTATCAGAGGTCCTAAACTGCTTACGTCTGCTTTTCCAATCCATAGAGGCTTAAAGGAGAGGAAAGAGAGATCTAAATGATGCAAATGAGATGAGATGTTAAATGTTATTTATTCGGGAATTTAAAGAAATCTTAAAAATTAATAAATCTGGATATGTAGTTCTACCAACATGAAATTTTTTTCAAAATGTGTGTATAAATTATTTTTGATGTGTTATTTATGTCAAAGCCATACTAGCCCTTTGGTGGTGTCCAAATTGAATTTAATGACCTTTGATTTATTTAATCCTAATACCAAGATGAATAAACTAAGGTAGTTGGATAAATTCTACAAATCAGATTATGAAATTCGGGTACACAAAATCTAACAATAATACCCTAAATGGAGTGGGGGCAGCAGGTGAAGTGTGCAGTTGGATTGAGTTGTTTTAGGCTAGTCAAACGAGCAAAGTAGGTGGGCTACATAAGATGGTTTCTGGATTGGGTTGAATAGGTGAGTCAATTTAATAGTTTAATAATTAGGTTTAGGGTTTTAGGGTTTGTGGTATGGGGTTTAGGGTTTTAGGGTTTGAGGTCAAGGGTTTAGGGCTTAGGGTTAGGGTTTTGGGGTGTAGGTTTAGGGTTTAGGGTTTAGGGTTTAGGGTTTCGGGTTAGAGGTTTAGGGTTTGGGGTTTGGGGTTTCGGGTTTTGGGGGTTTGGGGTTTGGGGTTAGGGTTTAGGGTTTAAGGTTCAGGGTTTAGCATAGGGTTTGGGGTTTGGGGTTTGGGGTTTGGGGTTTAGCATAGGGTTTAGGGTTTGGGGTTCGGGGTTTGGGGTTTGGGGTTTAAGGTTTAGGGTTTGGGGTTTGGGGTTTAGGGTTTAGGGTTTAGGGTTTAGGGTTTAAGGTTTGGGGTTTGGGGTTTAGGGTTTAGGGTTTAGGGGCTAGGGGCTAGGGTCTAGGGTTGAGGGTTGAGGGTTGAGGGTTTCGGGTTTGGGGTTTGGGGTTTGGGGTTTAGGGTTTAGGGTGAAGAAAAGGGTTTAGGGCTGAGGGTTTAGGGTTTAGGGTTTAGGGTTTAGGGTTTCGGGTTTCGGGTTTCGGGTTTGGGGTCGGGGGTCGGGGGTCGGGGGTCTAGGGTCTGGGGTCTAGGGTCTAGGGGTTAGGGTTAGGGGTTAGGGGTTAGGGGTTAGGGTTGGGTTTAGGGGTTTGGGGTTTGGGGTTGGGTTTAGGGTTTAGGGTTTAGGGTTTAGGGTTTAGGGTTACTATTAGGGTTTAGGGTTTAGGGTTTAGGGTTTAGGGTTAGGGGTTAGGGGTTTAGGGTTTAGGGTTTAGGGTTTAGGGGTTAGGGGTTAGGGGTTAGGGGTTAGGGTTTAGGGTTTAGGGTTTAGGGGTTAGGGTTTAGGGTTTAGGGTTTAGGGTTTAGGGTTTAGCACATCAAAGGGTTTAGGGTTTAGGGTTTAGGGTTTAGGGACGGTGTTGGTGGTCTAGCCGTGTCACCACTCTTCGCAGCGTCTTTGAAAACAGGGAGATACTTTTCCTCGTGAGCGTAGAGGGAAGGGTAAAAGTCCGGCCACTAAGATGGAGTTGTAACTGAGGAGTTGGCCTCATGTGAAAAGTATAGGATTCAAAATCGCAAAGGAAATCCATCCCGAGGAGGGCATCTGTGAAATTGAGGGCAATTTCAAGAAACTTGATCTTATGGAGGGAGTCTTGGATTTTGATTAAGAGGCATTCAGTTTGTCGGTGGAGAACAAACTCACTGTCATTAGCTCCTGTCCCATAGACAGGTTTATCAATGGTAGTCATAAGACTATCTGGGATGATCCCTTTTTTGATAAACGAGGTACTTGCCCCTGTATCAATAAGGGCTTCAATGAGAAGATCATCTAAAGATGCAATACAAATCTGTGTGTAAAGGATATCTCCTTTGTATTGATGAAATTTAACATCTATGCTAGTATTGATCACAATAGATTTTTGTTTTCTGTCTGTAAGGTTGTCTTTTTGCCGATGCTGTGTGTAATCGTCATCGTCTTCTTCCAACTTAGGAGTAAGAATAGGGACTGGGATAGCGTCAGATAAATTCTGGCGTTTAATTAAATATTGAGAAAGTCTATACTCCTCAATCTCTTTCCAATATTGTCCTAACCCATTGAGGACGATATCCATAGCATGTTTTCCTCTGTTTTCCTGGAGAACTGCAAGGAAACAGGTTTTATGAAAATGAAGGCTATATTTTTCATTAATGAAGATAACATCTTCTTCTCGACCTCCATTGGTTGTGGAGTAACCACAGTATTCACATAGGTGAATGTTTCTGGAGATACCAATATAAAAGTGTATTGGTATATCAGGAGGAGGTGGGTTCTCCCTAAAATGCCAATGTTTTAGGCCAATGTTTTAGGGTCCATTTAGAAGTTTTCCAGTTCAAGGTTTGGTTTTCGAATTTACTATAAGGACTGGAAGAGCTTTCATCTTGGATAACAACCATGTTTAGTTGTATGTCGGAGGAAGAAAAATATTTATCTTCTTCTTCTGTATCAGTAGAAGTGAGAGGATCTTCGTCACTAGTGCTTTCTGTGAGAATAGAATAGACTGATTCTTGGTCTATATCTATTATTTCGACTTGATACAAAATATCAAAGTCATATAGGTCAGCATATTGTAACATGAGTTCTACCATGTTAACACGTTCTGCTTTCTTATGCTTTTTAGGACAGTTTGGAGCAAAATGTCCTATTTCTCCACAAGTCCAACATTCTTTGTTAGATGTATTAGGTGGTTTATCTTTCCTATAATTAGGAATCTTTTTATTGGGAGAATCATTTTTCTTCCAATATCTTCTTTTTTTTAGCTTTTTAGCTCTCTTGTCTGGGTTTTTGAAAGTTCTTGACTTTCTAAAATTGTATGATTTCTTGGAATTCCTTTTAGAAGGAAAGAAATCAGCATCTCTTCTTTGTTTAAATCTTTTGTGTTTGGATTTACTTTTTCTGTGTTTATGTTCAGAGCATCCCCATTGAATGGGGAGTTCATCATCCCTTTCATCTTTGAATGCTGAGAATGCTGAGTCAAGCAGCTTTCTTTCTTTCTCGTCTTTTCTTCTTCGAGAAATATAATCTTGGGTAAAGTTAATTCTCTCTCCTAAGGTATCATCTTTAAGATATTGGATTCCATCATATTTCCCTTGCCATTCTTTATAGGCTAAGAGAATGTATTCTCCTATGATGGGTATTTTTCTAAAAAATTCATCCTTCAGGGAATCATCTTCACATTTATAGAATATGGCCTTAAAATTGTTGCTATATTCTTCTATGTATTTTAATTTACATAGCTTGAGCTGGGAGAGCTTGAACTTTGCTTGTTCTAGCTTTTCATTAGAAGTTCTGGCTCTGGTTTGGCCTATGAATTCTCTTGTGATAAAATAAATGTATCCGTCTACATTTCTTTTATCTTTATACTCGTCTTCATATCTTTGGAGTAGAAGAATATCATTCTGGGTAAGACCTCTTTTTAGATTTTGGATATAGGTCTTTACTATCCCTTTCATGGATAGCTCCGCATAGGAGTGACAACTGTCAGCATCCCAGTCTGGGTTCATGGTAAAACAGATTTCCATCTGTTCTTTCCATTGGGCCAGGGCCCTTTCTATGTTCCTAACTCCATCCAAATTTAATTGGATTCCAACTGGGTTTATAGGTTTTTCTGCCATAAAATTCTTTCCTTCAAAGACATGACTCTTTGTAGGAAAAGATTCTATGTCCTTAGCATAGATTGGAGTTTTAAAGACAGTATTGGCTTTTATGACTTCATCTTCATCCCCATCAATATTTATAACATTGAGGTGGATCTGGGGAGTAGGTTGGGATTCTGAAAGAATCGTTTGTTCTTTAAGAATAGTTTCAAGTTGTTCAAAGCTCTCAGCTTCGTGAATTTTCATCATATTTAGACTATGATGTTCAGAGGCTGAAGATCCAAAAAGACTGTTAGAAGAAGCAGATTTTTGTAGCTTGATCATAGGTCTTTTTATATCAGGATTAATTCCTAGAGATCTCCGAGGATGATTTTGATCTATTGGGTGTTGGGGAGGAGTATGAACCTCTTCTTCAAGTTCTTGATTAGTTTTTGGGGTTACTTTGGTTGGTAATCCGAATTTGAGAGAAACATTATTGTTTTCATCTTGATGTACAAAGTCTAAGACATTGTACTTCTCTTGAGGGGCAGGGTGGATTTTTGGAAAATTCCACATGCCTATAAGGAGTCCTTTAGTTGGCATTTTTCTAAAGGTATAATCTGACATTTCTTTAGAGGTTCTGACTAGAACTTGCTCGTTCAGTCTCCCTCTTTGGATATGGAATAATAATCCATCTTGAGCAAAGTTAGTGAACATAACTCTGCTTTGGTGCTGGACAGAGATTATCCCATCGTGAATGTCATAATTTTCATATCCACGAGTGGCGACCATTAGCTTGATATGTTTTGCAGCTTGTAAGGGCAGAACAAACCCTGGGATGACACTAAAATAGGCAATGTTTTCTTGAAGATTTAATTGCCCTATTCCAACTATGCTTTTGAGAAAGGTCTTAGCTCTTTCATCAACAAGGATAATACATAGTTTAACATCTGGGTCAGGATGGTGTAATCCTTGCATCTTACACTGAAATAAACCAAAGGAGATATAGGAGAAGCCTGCCTTCTCCGCATTGTCTATTAAGGTTGGATGAAATACATCAAATTTTTGATGTATTTGGTTAACCTTGTGATAATTACCCCATTTGGTAATTCTGTATGTCTTCCCTTTTGGTCTTTTGCCTAGTATAAAAAGGTCTTCATGTCTAACGGGGGGAAGTTTTTGTTCTCTGATACAATCGGCAACTATTTGCCACTCTTTATCACCAAATTCATTCCAATTCATTTTGGGTTTCTTTTTGGTGACTTTCTTTTTTAATTGTGTTCCGAGGTTTTTTAAATGGAACATATTAAGTTCTGGGTTTCCTCCTAAAGGATGTTCTGGTGGTTTAAGCTGGGTGGCTATGGTTCTTTGGATAGGAATTGTAACTCTTTCCTTATTAGAACCTTTTAGCAAGATGTCAATCTTGTTTTCCTGTGCTTTGGCTTTATTGTCAGCTTTTTCCATATTGTGTTGGAGATGGTCAATTTTACTGTGCAGTTCTTTTATCATAACTTCTTGTATGTTATGATTGCTTTGGTTTTGTCTGAGAATACTATTAGGAAGCTCTTTTAATGGTTGAATATCTAATAGTATATTAGCATAAGTGTCTTCTATAAGTTTGATGTTTCTATCAAAGTTTTGGAGGATTTCTTCTTTAGTGAATTCGACTAAAGCTTTTATCCTAGCTTGCTTTTATCCTAGCTTCTGCATTATTGATAGTATCAGTAATTCCTTGGATGGGATACTGATAGTGGACTGTGGCCAGGTGTGACCTTAGCTGGGAAATTTCATCTCTAAGATGTAGGTGCTCGCGTTGTAACCTATTGTCTATGTCTGTGAGTAAGGTATAAGTACTGGTAAGATTTTGATGGATATCATCACTAGTGATCTTAATAGGTTTGAACTGTGTAGCAAGGGAATTAAGCCCATTGCTAAGGTTGGTTTGGTATTCATTAAAAATTATAAAAAACTTTTCAAGCCCTTCTCTAAGGTTTTCTTGATTGTTTTCTATAATCTTTTCATGAGCGAGAATTTCTTCTCTTAATTGTACCAAAGCTGTGGTTAGAAAATTCTGAGATTTTCCTATTGTTTGGGTTAGCTGTAAGCTGGTAAGCTTTTCTAACCTTTCTCTTTGCATTAAAAAATTATGGCCTCCTGTCATAATTATGTGCTGGACCTTTTCTAAGAAATCATCCATAGATAAAAATTCAGCCTTCTGTGCTTGCATGTGGTTTTCATATCTTGTAATATTCATGATTCATTTTCCACATATTCTGCGCCAGTAGCCTTTTCTAGGCTTTTAAGTCTTTTAGATATTTGGAATATCCCTTGGTTGATTTGTTCCATTTCTTGGAACATTTTCTCTTGGAGTCTTCCTGTAGAACAAGTTTGTTCGTACAAATGTTGGAAAGCTTCTGCATGGTTTCCGGGAATCTGGGTAACTAAGGAGTTGAGTGAGTGCTCTGCTAAATCTAATTTTAGATTTATCTCATTGGCTATTTCTGATTGTGTAAGGTTTATTTTACCAATCATTTCTGTTAGCCAGTTAATCCTATCACTAAGGAAGTTTCCTAGTGCAGCTAGGTGACTTAGTGTAGGCTTTGGTTCTGTGATGTGGGCTGTATGATTAGAAGGTTGTTCTTCATA